>QANY01010015.1:4132-44132 GCA_003255025.1 Datisca glomerata
TGTGTGTGTGTGTGTGTGTGTGTGTGTGTGTGTGTGTGTGTGAGAGACAATGAGAGAATGAGAGAGAGAAAGAGACAGAGAGAGAGAGAAACGGATAATGAGAGGGAGGGAGAGAGTTTTAGAGAACCAGAGAGAGACAGAGAATGAGAAAAAGAGAGAGAGAATGAGAAAGAGAGAGAGAGAGTGAGAGAGAGAGAGAGAGAGATAGAGAGAGAGAGATGGAGAGAGAGAGATAGGGTGGGAGGGAGGGAGGGAGGGAAAGTGAGAGAGTCAGAGTCAGAGAGAGAGGGAGTGGGAGAAAGAGAGAGGGGGGGAGAGTGACGGAGAGAGAGAGAAAAGTGTGAGAGAGAGTGTGTGTGTCAGTGTGAAAGAGAGCGAGAGAAAGAGATAATTAGATTAGGAGAGAGGGGGAGATAACGACAGACAGAGAGTGTGGGGAGAGATGAAGAGAGAGATAGAGAGAGAAAGAGTGGGAGAGACAAAGAGAGAGTAAGGGAGTGAGAGTGAAAGAAGGGGGAGAGAGGGAGAAGGAGCTGGCAAGAGAGGGAGAACGAGAGAGTGAGAGGGAGAGAGAGAGGGAGGAGGGAGAGTGAGGGAGAGAGTGTGTGTATGTGTGTGTGTGTGAGAGAGAGAGAGAGAAATAGAGAGAGAGAGAGAGAGAGAGAGAGAGAGAGAGTGTGTGTGTGTGTGTGTGTGTGTGTGTGTGTGTGTGTGTGTGTGTGTGTGTGTGTGTGTGTGTGTGTGTGTGTGTGTGTGTGTGTGTGTGTGTGTGTGTGTGTGTGTGTGTGTGTGTGTGTGTGTGTGTGTGTGTGTGTGTGTGTGTGTGTGTGTGTGTGTGTGTGTGTGTGTGTGTGTGTGTGTGTGTGTGTGTGTGTGTGTGTGTGTGTGTGTGTGTGTGTGTGTGTGTGTGTGTGTGTGTGTGTGTGTGTGTGTGTGTGTGTGTGTGTGTGTGTGTGTGTGTGTGTGTGTGTGTGTGTGTGTGTGTGTGTGTGTGTGTGTGTGTGTGTGTGTGTGTGTGTGTGTGTGTGTGTGTGTGTGTGTGTGTGTGTGTGTGTGTGTGTGTGTGTGTGTGTGTGTGATAGAGAGCGATAGAAAGAGAGCGAGAGAGGGGGAGTGAGATAGTGAGAGACAGAAAGAGGGAGAGAGAGAGAGAAAGGGATAATGAGAGGGAGAGAGTGTTAGAGAACCAGAGAGATAGAGATGGAGAAAGAGAGAGATATATATAGAGAGAGAGAGAGATGAGACAGAGAGAGTGAGAGTGAGAGAGATGGAGAGAGAGATAGGGTGTGAGGGAGGGAGAGGAGTGAGAGGGAGCGAGGGAGAGTGATAGAGGGATGTAGAGATATATAAAGAGAGGGAGAGTGATAGAGGGAGAGAGGGAGAGAGAGAGTGCAATAGAGTGAGAGAGTGAGAGAGATAAAAAGAGTGAGTGAGAGAGAGAGGGAGAAAGAGTAAATGAGGGAGAGAGAGAACGGGAAAGGGAGATGGATAGAGAGAGGAAGAGTGAGTGAGAGAGAGTGAGAGAGAGAGAATGAGAGACATAAAAAGAGTGAGTGAGAGAGAGAGGGAGACAGAGTAAATGAGGGAGAGAGAGAGCGAGAGAGAACGGGAAAGGGAGATGGATAGAGAGAGGAAGAGTGAGAGAAGAGAGAGAAGGAGAGGGGGAGAGAGAGGAAGAACGACGGAGAGAGAGAGTGAGAGTGCGTGAAAGGGTAAGTGAGTGAGAGAGAGACAGAGAAATGAAGAGAGAGAGAGAGAGAGAGAGAGTTAGAGGGAGAGAGAGATAGGGGGAGAATGACAAGGAGAGAGAGTGAGAGTGTGTGAGAGAGGAAGGGAGTGGGTGAGCAATAGAGAGGGACACACACATACATAGAAAGAGACAGAGAGAGAGAGAAATAGAGAGAGAGGGAGAGAGAGATAGTGATAGTGATAGAGAGTAAAAAAGAGAAAGAGAGACAACGAGAGAGTGGGAGAGCGATATAGAGAGAGATAGAGAGAGAAGAAAAGAGAGAGCAAGGGAGGGAGAGAGATAGGAGGGGGAGAGAGTGAGTAGGAGACAGAGAGAGAGATAGGTAGATAGATAGTGAGATATAGAGAGAATGAGAGAAAGAAAGAGGGAGAGAGTGAGAGAGAGGGGGAGAGAGAGGAGAGAGAGAAAGAGAGAGCGGGAGAGAGAGAAAGGGGAGATAGAGAGTGAAATAGAGAGAGAGTGTGAGGGAAAGAGAGAAGGAAAGGGGGAGAGAGCGAGAACGAGAAAGAGAGAATGAGAGTGAGAGTGAGAGAGAAAGGGGGAGAGAGGTACATGGAAAGCAACAGAGAGAGAGAGAGAAACAGAAAGAGTGAGGAGGGAGAGTGATAGAGAGAGAGAGAGGGAGAGGAAGATGGAGAGGGGGAGTGAGAGAGATAGAGAGAGAGAGATCGAGAGAAAGAGAGACAGACATAAAGGGAGAGACTGAGAGGGAGAGAGGGGAGGGAGAGAGAGGGGGGAAGGAGAGATAGAGAGGGGAGGAAGAGTTTCAGTACGACTCAGGAAGATGGACAGAGAGAGAGCGAGAGTAGAGAGAGATACAGATAGAGAGAGGGAGAGAGAGAGGGGGAGAGAGACTGATAGAGAGATTGTGAAAGAGAAAGAGATAGAGAGAGACAAAGAGAGAGGCAAAATGACAGAGAGAGACTGATAGAGAGATTGTGAAAGAGAAAGAGAGAAAGAGAGAGGGGAGGGAGAGAGACATGGAGAGAGAAAGCAACAAAGAGAGAGAGAGTGTGTGAGAGAGGGAGAAAGAGAGAGAGACAGAGAGAGACGTAGAGAGAGTAGGAGACAGAGAGGGAGAGTCAGAGAGAGTGAGAGAGAGAGATAGAGAAATAGAGAGAGTGGGAGAGACAGCAAGAGTGGGAGAGAAAGCGAGAGAGAGAGTGTGAGAGAGACAGATAGGGAGATAGAAAGTGAGATAGAGAGAGAATGAGAGAAAGATTGGGTGAGGTAGAGAAAGAGCGAGAGAATGAGAGAGAGGGAGAGAGAGAGAGGGGAGGGAGATATAGAGAGAGGGACAGCGAGAGGGAAAGAGAAAGAAGGAGAAAGAGAGGGGGAGAGAGATAGAAATATAGAGAGGGGGAGAGAGAAGGGGAGAGAGAGGCATAGAGAAAGAGAGAGAGAGAGTGAACGAGAAAGATAGAGAAAGTGTGAGAGAGAGAGAGTGTGTGCGAGAGAGACAAAAAGAGAGGGAGAAAGAGTGATAGAGATAGAGATAGAGAGATAGTGAGAGTGAGTGAGAGTGAGAGTGATTGAGAGGGAGAGAGAGCGAGAGAGAGAGAGAGAGAGAGAGAGAGAAAGAGAGAGAGTGAGTGAGTGTGAGGGAGAGAGGAGGAGAGAGAGTGAGGGAGAGATTGAGAAAGGTGAGGAAGAGAGAGAGGGGGAAAGAGAGAGAGACAACGAGAAAGATAGAGAAAGAGGATGAGAGAGACAGAGAGAGAGGGAGAGAGTGGGAGAGTGAGAGAGAGATAGAGATAAAGAGAGAGGGGAGGGAGATATAGAGAGAGGGACAGTGAGAGGAAAAGAGAAAGAAGGAGAAATAGAGGGGGAGAGAGATAGAAATATAGAGAGAGGGGGAGAGAGAAGGGGAGAGGGGGGAGAGAGGCATAGAGAAAGAGAGAGAGAGAGAGAGAGAGTGAACGAGAAAGATAGAGAAAGTGTGAGAGAGAGAGTGTGTGCGAGAGAGACAAAAAGAGAGGGAGAGAGAGTGATAGAGATAGAGAGATAGTGAGAGTGAGTGAGAGTGAGAGTGATTGAGAGGGAGAGCGAGAGAGAGAAAGAGAGAAAGAGAGAGAGAGAGAGAGTGAGTGAGTGTGAGGGAGAGAGGGGGAGAGAGAGTGACATTGTGGGGGAGAGAGAGGGAGAGAGTGGGAGACAGAGACAGAGAGACATAGAGATAGAGATAGAGAGAACAGGAGAGAGAGACACACATAGAGAGGGAGAGAAAGAGAGGGAGAGCGACAGAGAGAGTGAGAGAGAACGAGAGAGGGATAGAGAATGGGGTAGAGAGAAAGGGTAGAGTGAGAGAGAGAGGGAGAGAGACAGAGAGAGAGGGAGAGAGGGAGAGAGGGAGATAGAGAGTAAGATAGATAGAGAGTTAGAGAGAGAGGGAAGGGGAGGGAGAGCGAGAGCGAGTGAGACAGAGAGGTTGAAAGAGGGAAAGAGAGAAAGAGAGAGAGAGTGTGTGTGTGTGTGTGTGTGTGAGAGAAAGATAGAGAGAGGGAGAGAGAGACATAGAGAAAAAAGAGAGGGAGAGAGAGCAAGAGAGGGAGAGAGGGAGAGAGAGAGTGAGAGAGAGATAAGGAGATAGAGAGCAAGATAGAGAGAGAATGAGCAAAAGATAGAGTGAGGTAGAGAAAGTGTGAGAGAGCGAGAGAGAGAAAGAGAGGAGGAGGGAGAGATAGAGAGAGGGAGAGCGAGAGGGAAAGTCAAAGAAGGAGACAGAGACGGGGAGATAGATGGAGAGATAGAGAGAGGGAGAGAGAGAGTCACATAGAGCGGGAGTGAGAGAGAGGGGGAGAGAGAGATAGAGAGAGAGCAGGAGAGAGAGAGAAACATAGAGCGGGAGAGAGAGAGAGGGAGAGCGACAAAGTGAGTGAGAAAGAGTGAGAGATTGTGAGAGAGGGACAAACAAGGGGATAAAGAGAAAGGGGAGAGTGAGAGAGAGGGGGGGAGAAAGATACAAAGAGAGAGGGAGAAAGATACAAAGAGAGGGGAGAGAGGAAAATAAAGAGAGATAGAGTGAGTAAGAGAGAGAGATAGAGAAGGGTGTGAGAAAGAGATTGAGAGAGAGGGACATAGAGAAAAAAGACAGGGAGAAAGAGCAAGAGAGGGAGAGAGAGGGAGAGAGAGAGTGTGAGAGAGAGAGATAGGGAGATAGAGAGCAAGATAGAGAGAATGAGAGAAAGATAGAGTGAGGTAGAGAAAGTGTGAGAGAATGAGCGAGAGAGGGGGAGGGAGAGATAGAGAGAGGGACAGCAAGAGGGAAAGTGAAAGAAGGAGACAGAGACGGGGAGAGAGATAGAGAGATAAAAGGAGGGAGAGAGAGAGGAAGAGAGAGAGTCATAGAGAAAAAGGGAGAGAGAGACAGAGAGAGAATGAGAAAGATTGAGAAAGAGTGTGAGAGAGAGAGAGGGCGAGAGAGACAAAAAGGGAGGGAGAGAGAGGGGGGAGAGATAGAGATAAAGACAGAGAGAGGGAGAGAGACAGATAGAGAGAGAAAGTGAGTGAGAGGGAAAGTGAGAGAGAAAGAGAGAGAGGGAGACTGAGAGAGATAGAGAGAGATAGAAAGAGGGAGAGAGATAGAGAGATAGAGAGAGGGAGAGAGATAGAGAGATAGAGAGAGGGAGAGAGAGAGGGAGAGAGAGAAAGAGAGAGAAACGAGAAAGATAGAGAAAGAGTGAGCGAGAGAGAGAGCGTGAGAGACAAAAAGGGAGGGAGAGAGGGGGAGAGAGAGATAGAGATAGAGATAGAGAGAGGGAGAGAGACAGATACAGAGAGAAAGTGAGTGAGAGGGAAAGTGAGAGAGAGAGGGAGACTGAGAGAGATAGAAAGAGTTGGAGAGAGATAGAGAGAGAGATAGAGAGAGGGACAGAGAGGGAATGAGAGAGAAAGATGGAGAAAGAGGGACATGGAGGGGGAGAGAGGGAGAGGGGGAGAGAGAAAGAGAGAGAGATATAGAGAGAGATAAAGTGAGATAGAGAGAGACACATAGAGCGGGAAAGAGAGAGGGAGAATGACAAAGAGAGTGAGAAAAGTGAGAGAGCGAGAGGGACAAAGAAGGGGGTAGAGAGAAAGGGGAGAGTGAGAGAGAGAGGGAGAAAGAGATAAAGAGAGAGGGAGAGAGGCAAATAGAGAGTGAGATAGAGAGAAACTTAGAGAGGGAGGGAGGGGAGGGAGAGAGAGCGAGAGCGAGAGAGAGAAAGTGAGAGGGAGTGTGAGAGAGAGAGTGAGAGATGGAGAGAGAGATATAGAAAGAGAGTGAGAGAGAGATAGAGAGAGTGAGGGATAGCGAGAAAGAGAGAAAGAGAGAGGGAGAGGGAGAGTGAGAGATGGAGAGAGAGATATAGAAAGAGAGACAGAGGGAGAGAGAGAGAGACAGGGAGATGAAGACAAAGAAAGAGAGTAATAGAGAGAAAGCGAGAAGGAGAAAGAGGTGAGAGAGAAAGGGATAAAGAGGGGGAGATAGAGAGTAAGATAGAGAGAGAAAGAGTGAAAATGAGTGGGAGTGGAAGAGAGAACAAGAGTGAGAAAGAGAGTGAGAGAGAGAGAGAAAGAGAGACAAAAATAGAGGGAGAGAGAGAAGGGAGAAAGAGAGAGGGAGTGAGGGAGAGAGTGTGAGAAAGATGGAGCAAGAGACGGAGAAAGAGAGAGAGGGATAGGAAGGGAGAGAGAGCGAGAGAGAGAGAGACATACGGATAGAGATAGGGAGAGAACGGGAGAGAGTGACACATATAGAGAGGGAGAGCGGGAGAGCAACAAAGAGAGTGAGAGAGAGCGAGAGAGGGACCGAGAAGAGGTTGAGAGAAAGGGGAGAGTGAGAGAGAGAGGGAGAGAGAGAGTCACATAGAGAGGGAGAGAGAGGGAGAGAGAGATAGAGAGAGCAAGAGCGAGTGAGAGATAGAGAGAGAGTAGGAGCGAGAGAGAGATAGAGAGCAGGAGCGAGAGAGAGAGAGAGAGAGAGACATAGATCGGGAGAGAGAGAGGGAGAGCGACAAAGAGAGTGAGCTAGAGTGAGAGAGAGGAATAGAAAGATACAAAGAGAGAGAGAAGAGAAAGATACAAAGAGAGACAGAGAGAGGAAAATAGAGAGAGATAGAGTGAGGGTGAGAGAGAGAGAGATAGAGAGAGTGTGTGAGAAAGATAGAGAGAGGGAGAGAGGGACATAGAGAAGAAAGAGTGGGAGAAAGAGAAAGAGAGGGAGAGAGAGACTATGAGAGAGAGATAGGGAGATAGAGAGCAAGATAGAGAGAGAATGAGAGAAAGATAGAGTGAGGTAGAGAAAGTGTGAGAGAGTGAGAGAGAGAGAAGGGAGAGATAGAGAGAGGGACGGCGAGAGGGAAAGTGAAAGAAGGAGATAGAGACCGGGAGAGAGATAGAGAGATAGAGAGAGAGAGAGAGAGAGGAAAAGAGAGAGAGTCATAGAGAAAAAGAGAGAGAGAGTGAGAGAGATAGAAAGAGGGAGATAGATAGAGAGAGGAAGAGGGAGACAGAGAGGAAGAGAGAGTTATAGAGAAAGAGAGAGAGAGAGAGAACGAGAAAGATAGAGAAAGAGTGAGGGAGAGAGAGAGACAAAAAGGGAGGGAGAGAGGGGGGAGAGAGATAGAGATAGACATAGGGAGAGAGATAGAGAGACTGATAAAGAGAGAAAGTGAGTGCGAGGGAAAGTGAGAGAGAGAGGGAGACAGAGAGAGAGAGAGAGATATAGAAAGAGTGGGAGAGAGATAGAGAGAGATAGAGATAAAGAGAGGGACAGAGAGAGAGAGGGAAAGATGGAGAGAGAGAGAGGGAAAGAGAGAGAGAGGGAGAGAGGGAGAGGGGGAGAGAGAGACAGTGAAAGAGAGTAATAGAGAGAAAGCGAGAAGGAGAGAGAGAGGAGAGAGAGGGATAGAGAGGGAGAGATAGAGAGCAAGATAGAGAGAGAAAGAGTGAAAATGAGAGGGAGTGGGAGAGAGAACGAGTGCAAGAGAGAGAGTGAGAGGGAGAAAGAGAAAGAGAGACAAAAAGAGAGGGAGAGAGAGAGGGGGAAAGAGAGGGAGTGAGGGAGAGAAAGAGTGAGAAAGATAGAGCGAGAGACGGAGAAAGAGAGAGAGGGATATGAAGGGAGAGAGAGTGAGAGAGAGAGACATGTAGATAGAGATAAGGAGAGAACAGGAGAGAGAGACACATATACAAAGGGAGAGAGGGAGAGCAGAAGAGCAACAGAGAGAGTGAGAGAGAGCGAGAGAGGGGCAGAGAAAGGGTTGAGAGAAAGGGAAGAGGGAGAGAGAGGGAGAGAGAGTCGAAGGGGGATATAGAGAGTGAGATAGAGAGTCAGTGAGAGAGAGGGGGGAGGGAGTGAGAGAGCGCGAGCGAGTGAGAGATAGAGAAAGAGAGAGTGTGTGAGAGAGAGTGTGTCTGAGAGAGAGAGAGAGTGTGTGTGTGTGTGTGTGAGAGAGAGAGAGGGAGAGATAGAGAGAGGGAGAGACTTAGAGAAAAAAGATAGGGAAAGAGACAGAGAGAGAGTGAGGGAGAGAGAGAGAGAAAGGGATAAAGAGAGAGAGGGAGGGAGAGTGACAGAGAGATAGAGAGGGAGAGAGAGATAGACAGAGATAGAGAGAGAGAAAGTGAGTAAGAAAGATAGAGAAAGAGAGAGAAAGGGAGAGAGTGAGAGAGGGAGAGAGAGCAAGAGAGGGAGATAGAGAGCAAGAGAGGGAGACACATAGAGCGGGAGAGAGAGAGGGAGAGAGATAGAGAGTAGGAGAGAGAGAGAGAGACATAGAGCAGGAGAAAGGGAGAGTGACAAAGAGAGTGAGAGAGAGTGAGAGAGAGCGAGAGAGGGACAAAGAAGGGGATAGAGAGAAAGGGGATAGTGAGATAAAGAGAGGGAGAAAGATACAAAGAGAGAGGGAGAGAGAAAAATAGAGAGAGAGATAGAGTGAGTGTGAGAGAGAGATAGAGAGAGTGTGAGAGAGAGATAAAGAGAGAGGGAGAGTGGGACATAGAGAAAAAAGAGAGGGAGAGAGCAAGAGAGAGAGAGGGAGAGAGAGTGAGAGAGAGAGATAGGGAGATAGGGAGCAAGATAGAGAGAGAATGAGAGAAAGATAGAGTGAGGTAGAGAAAGTGTGAGAGAGTGAGAGAGAGAGAGAAGGGGAGCGAGAGATAGAGAGAGGGAAAGTGAAAGAAGGAGACAGAGACGGGGAGAGAGAGAGAGTGAGGGCGAGAGAGACAAAAAGAGAGAGAGAATAAGAAAGATTAAGAAAGAGTGAGAGAGAGAGGGCGAGAGAGACAAGAAGGGAGGGAGAGAGATAGAGATAGAGACAGAGAGAGGGAGAGAGACAGATAGAGAGAGAAAGTGAGTGAGAGGGAAAGTGAGAGAGAAATAGAGAGAGGGAGACTGAGAGAAAGCGAGAAGGAGTGCAAGAGTAAGAGTGAGAGAGAGAAAAAAAGAAAGAGGGACAGAAAGAGAGGGAGAGAGGGGGGAAGAGAGAGGGAGTGAGGGAGAAAGAGTGAGAAAGGTGTAGTGAGAGACGGAGAAAGAGAGAGAGGGATATGAAGGGAGAGAGAGTGAGAGAGAGAGAGACATGTAGATAGAGATAAGGAGAGAACGGGAGAGAGAAACACATATATAGAGGGAGAGAGGGAGAGCGGGAGAGCAACGGAGAGAGTGAGAGATAGCGAGAGAGGAACAGAGAAAGGGTTGAGAGAAAGGGGAGAGTGAAAGAGAGGGAGAGAGAGTCGAAGGGGGAGATAGAGAGTGAGATAGAGAGAGTCAGTGAGAGAAAGAGGGGGAGGGAGTGAGAGAGAGCGAGCGAGCGAGAGATAGAGAACGAGAGAGAGAGTGAGAGAGAGAGTGTCTGAGAGAGAGAGATCGAGAGAGTGTGAGAGGGAGAGATAGAGAGAGAAGGAGAGAGAGACATAGAGAAAAAAGATAGGGAAAGAGACATAGAGAGAAAGAGAGAGAGTGTGAGGGAGGGAGAGAGAAAGGGAAAGAGAGAGAGGGGGAGAGTGACAGAGAGATAGACAAAGAGAGGTAGAGAGAGGGAGAGAGAGATAGACAGAGATAGAGAGAGAGAAAGTGAATAAGAAAGAGAGAAAGGGAGAGAGTGAGGGAGGGAGAGAGAGGGAGAGAGAGCAAGAGAGGGAGATAGAGAGCAAGATAGAGAGCAAGAGAGGGAGACACATAGAGTGGGAGAGAGAGAGGGAGAGAGAGAGATAGAGAGTATGAGAGAGAGAGACACATAGAGCGGGAGAGAGAGAGGGAGTGTGACAAAGAGAGTGAGAGAGAGTGAGAGAGGGACAAAGAAGGGGATAGAGAGAAAGGGGAGAGTGAGAGAAAGAGAGGGAGAAAGATACAAAGAGAGAGGGAGAGAGAAAAATAGAGAGAGAGATAGAGTGAGTGTGAGAGAGAGATAGAGAGAGTGTGAGAGAGAGATAGAGAGAGAGGGAGAGAGGGACATAGAGAAAAAAAGAGAGGGAGAGAGAGGGAGAGAGGGAGAGAGAGGGAGAGAGAGTGTGAGAGAAAGATAGAGTGAGGTAGAGAATGTGTGAGAGAGTGAGAGAGAGAGAAGGGGAGCGAGAGATAGAGGGAAAGCGAGAGGGAAAGTGAAAGAAGGAGACAGAGACGGGGAGAGAGAGGAAGAGAGAGAGGGTCATAGAGAAAAAGAGAGAGAGAGAGAGAGAACATGAAAGATAGAGAAAGAGTGTGAGAGAGAGAGAGCAAGAGTGACAAAGAGGGAGGGAGAGAGGGGGAGAGAGAGAGAGATAGAGATAGAGAGAGGGAGAGAGAAAGATAGAGAGAGAAAGTGTGTGTGAGGGAAAGTGAGAGAGAGGGAGACTGAGAGAGATAGAGAGAGATAGAGATAGAGATAGTGAGAGGAAGAGAGAGAGAGAGGGAAAGAGAGAGAAAGATGGAGAAAGAGAGGGAAAGAGAGTGAGGGACATGGAGGGGGAGAGGGGGAGAGAGAAAGAGAGATGGAGATAGAGATAAAGAGAGAGCGGGAGAGAGAGACACATAGAGCAGGAGAGAGAGGGAGAGCGACAAAGAGAGTGAGAAAAGTGAGAGAGAGCGAGAAAGGGACAAAAAACGGGGTACAGAGAAAAAGGAGAGTGAGAGAGAGGGAGAAAGAGATAAAGAGAGAGGGAGAGAGGAAATTAGAGAGTGAGATAGAGATAAACTTAGAGAGAGAGGGAGGGGAGGGAGAGAGAGAGCGAGAGTGAGAGAGAGAGAGAGACAGAAAGTGAGAGGGAGAGTGTGAGAGAGAGAGATAGAGAGAGAAGGAGAGAGAGACAGAGAAAAAGATAGGGAAAGAGACATAGAGAGAAAGAGAGAGAGTAAGGGAGAGAGAGAAAGGGAGAGAGAAAGAGAGGGAGAGTGACAGAGAGATAGACAATGAGAGATAGAGAGAGGGAGAGAGAGATAGACAGAGATAGAGAGAGAGAAAGTGAATAAGAAAGAGAGAGAAAGGGAGAGAGTGAGAGAGGGAGAGAGAGGGAGAGAGAGCAAGAGAGGGAGATAGAGAGCAAGATAGAGAGCAAGAGAGGGAGACACATAGAGTGGGGGAGAGAGAGGGAGAGAGAGATAGAGAGCAGGAGAGAGAGAGACACATAGAGCGGGAGGGAGAGAGAGGGAGTGTGACAAAGAGAGTGAGAGAGAGTGAAAGAGGGACAAAGAATGGGATAGAGAGAAAGGGGAGAGTGAGAGAAAGAGAGGGAGAAAGATACAAAGAGAGAGGGAGAGAGAAAAATAGAGAGAGAGAGATAGAGTGAGTGTGAGAGAGAGAGATTGAGAGAGTGTGAGAGAGAGATAGAGAGAGGGAGAGAAGGACATAGAGAAAAAAGAGAGGGGGGAGAGCAAGAGAGGGAGAGAGAGAGGGAGAGAGAGAGTGAGAGAGAGATAGAGTGAGGTAGAGAATGTGTGTGAGAGCGAGAGAGAGAGAGAAGGGGAGTGAGAGATAGAGGGAAAGCGAGAGGGAAAGTGAAAGAAGGAGACAGAGACGGGGAGAGAGAGAGGAAGAGAGAGAGTCATAGAGAAAAAGAGAGAGAGAGAGAGAGAGAGAACATGAAAGATAGAGAAAGAGTGTGAGAGAGAGAGAGCGAGAGTGACAAAAAGGGAGGGAGAGGGGGGAGAGAGAGAGATAGAGATAGAGAGAAGGAGAGAGAAAGATAGAGAGAGAAAGTGAGAGAGAGGGAGACTGAGAGAGATAGAGAGAGATAGAAAAAGTTGGAGAGAGATAGAGAGAGAGATAGAGAGAGGGACATGGAGGGGGAGGGACATGGAGGGGAGAGAGAAAGAGAGATAGAGATAGAGATAAAGAGAGAGCGGGAGAGAGAGACACATAGAGTGGGGGAGAGAGAGGGAGAGCGACAAAGAGAGTGAGAAAAGTGAGAGAGAGCGAGAGAGGGACAAAGAAGGGGGTACAGAGAAAAGGGAGAGTGAGAGAGAGCGAGAGAGAGGCAGAAAGAGATAAAGAGAGTGGGAGAGAGGAAATTAGAGAGTGAGATAGAGATAAACTTAGAGAGAGAGGGAGAGAGAGAGAGAGACAGAAAGTGAGAGGGAGAGTGTGAGAGATAGTGTGAGAGAGTTATATAGAAAGAGAGTGAGAGAGAGTGTGAGAGAGATATATAGAAAGAGAGTGAGAGAGAGATAGAGAGAGTGAGGGATAGCAAAACAGAGAGAGAGGGAGAGAGGGGGAGAGGGAGAGAGAAAGAGAGAGAGTGAGAGAGAGATGGGGAGAGAGAGACAGAGAAAGAGAGTAATAGAGTGAAAGCGAGAAGGAGAAAGAGGGGAGAGAGAGAGGGATAGAGTGGGGGAGATATGGAGTAAGATAGAGAGAGAAAGAGTGAAAATGAGAGGGAGTGGGACAGAGAACGAGAGCGAGAGAGAGTGTGAGAGTGAGAGAGAGAAAGAGAGGGAGAGAGAGGGGGAAGAGAGAGAGAGAGAAAGAGAGGGAGAGAGAGGGGGAAAGAGAGAGGGAGTGAGGGAGAGAGAGTGAGAAAGATGGAGCAAGAGACGGAGAAAGAAAGAGGGATAGGAAGGGAGAGAGAGTGAGAGAGAGAGATATACGGATAGAGATAGAGAGAGACACATATAGATAGGGAGAGAGGGAAAATGGGAGAGCGACAGAGAGAGTGAGAGAGAGCGAGAGAGGGACAGAGAAGGGGTTGAGAGAAAGGGGAGAGAGAGTCCGAGAGGCGGAGATAGAGAGTGAGATAGAGAAAGAGTCAGTGAGAGAAAGAGGGGGAGGGAGTGAGAGAGCTAGAGCGAGCGAGAGATAAAGAGTGAGATAGTGAGAGAGAGTGTGAGAGTGAGAGATCGAGAGAGTGATAGAGAGTGTGAGAGTGAGAGATCGAGAGAGTGTGAGAGGGAGAGATAGAGGAAGAGGAAGAGAGAGACATAGAGAAAAAAGATAGGGAGAGAGACATAGAGAGAAAGAGAGAGAGAAAGTGAGGGAGAGAGAGAGAAAAAGTGAGGGAGAGAGAGAAAGGGAGAAAGAGAGAGAGGGAGAGGGAGAGAGATAGAGAGAGAGAAAGTGAGTAAGAAAGAGAGAGAAAGAGAGAGAAATGGAGAGAGTGAGAGAGAGTGACAGTGAGAGTGAGAGAGAAAGAGAAAGAGCGAGTGAGGGAGATAGAGAGTGAGGTAGAGAGAGTGAGAAAGAGAGGGAGGGGGAGGGTAAGAGAGCGAGAGCGAGAGCGAGAGCGAGAGCGAGAGCGAGAGCGAGAGCGAGAGCGAGAGCGAGATAGAGAGAGAGTGTGTGTGTGTGTGTGTGTGTGCGTGAGAGAGAGTGAGATATTGAGTGAGAGAATGAGAGAGTGAGACATAGAGAAAAATATAGGGAGAGAGAGATACAAACAAAGAGAGAGTGAGTGAGGGAGAGAGGGAGCGAGAGAGAGAGTGAGGGAGAGAGGGAGCGGGAGAGAGAGTGAGGGAGAGAGGGAGCGGGAGAGAGAATGAGAGCAAGAGAGAGAGTAAGAGAGTGGAAGAGAGTGGAAGAGAGAGAGAGCGGGAGAGAGAGTGAGAGTAAGAGAAAGATAGAGAGAGATAGAGGAAGAGAGGGAGAGAGAGAAAAGGAAAGTGATAGAGAGAGTGGGGGAGAGCGAGAGCGATAGAGAGAGAGAGGGAGAGTGGGAGAGGGAGAGAGAAATGGAGAGTGGGGGAGAGAGAGAGATAGATTGATAGATTGAGAGAGAGAGAGAGATAGAGAGAGATCGACAAAGCGGGCGAGAGTGTGAGTCGGAGAGAGAGGGGCGAAAGAGAGATAGATAGATAGTGAGAGAGGGAGAGAGAGAGTGAGTGAAAGAGAGACTAAGTAAGAGAGAGAGGGGGAGGGAGGGAGAGAGAGTGACAGCGAGAGCGAGAGAGAGAGACAGGGAGATAAAGATAGTGATAGAGAGAGGGAGAGAGAGAGGGGGAGAGAGAGAAAGCAATAGAGAGAGAGAAAGTGAGAGAAAGTGAGAGAGAGTGCAATAGAGAGAGAGAAATAGATAGAGAGAGAAAGACAGAAGGAGATAGAGAGGGGGAAATAGAGAGAGAGTGGGATAAAGGGAGATAGGGAGATAGAGAGTGAGAAAAAGAGGGAGTGAGAGATAGAAAGGGTGGGAGAGGGATGGATAGAGAGAGTGAGAGTGAGAGAGAAATAGAGAGTGAGAGAGAGGGAGAGATAGAGTGAGAAAGAGAAAAGGATAGGGGGATATATAGAGAGAGATAGAGAGAGAAAGAGAGAGTGAGAGAAAGAGGTGAGGGGAGAATGTGAAAGGGAGATAGAGAGATAGAGAGAGACACAGAGCGAGAAAGTGAGAGAGATAAAAAGAGAAAGACATAGAGATAGCTAGTGAGATAGGGAGCGAGAGAGAGAGAGAGCAAGTGAGATAGAGAGAGAGCGAGGGAGATAGCGAGTGAGAGAGAGACATAGAGAGAAATAGTGAGAAAGAGAGTGAAAGAAAGAGAGAGAAAAAGAGAGAGAGAGAGATAATGAGATAGAGAGAGAGAAAGGGAGGGGGTTAGAGAGCGAGTGAGAAACAGGAAGAGCGATAGAGAGAGGGGGGTGGGGATAGAGAGAGCGAGAGAGAGAGTGTGTGTGAGTGAGAGAGGGAGAGAGAGAGAGCGCCAGAAAGAAAGAGAGAGAGGGAGAGAGAGTGTGACAGAAGGAGAGAAAGGTGGAGAGAGAGTGGGAGAGAGAGTGACAGTGAGAGTGAGAGAGAAAGAGAAAGAGCGAGCGAGGGAGATAGAGAGTGAGGTAGGGAGAGAATGAGAAAGAGAGGGAGGGGGAGGGACAGAGAGTGCGAGAGCGAGCGAGCGAGAGTGAGAGAGTGAGAGAGTAAGACATTGAGAAAAATAGAGGGAGAGAGAGATACAAACAAAGAGAGAGTGTGAGGGAGAGAGGGAGCTGGAGAGAGAGTGAGAGCAAGAGAGACAGAGTAAGAGAGGGAAAAAGAGTGGAAGAGAGAGGAAGTAGGAGAGAGATTGAGAGCAATAGTGAGAGAGTAAGAGAGAGAGAGGATGAGAGGGAGAGAGAGAAAAGGAAAGCAATAGAGAGAGAGAGAGAGTAAGGAGAGCGAGAGCGATAGAGAGAGAGGGAGAGAGGGAGAGAGGGGGAGAGAGAGATAGATTGATAGATTGAGAGAGAGAAAGAGATAGAGAGAGATGGACAAAGCGGGCAAGAGAGTGGGTGGGAGAGAGGGGAGAAACAAAGATAGATAGATAGAGAGGGGGAGAGAGTGTGTGTGAAAGAGAGACTAAGTAAGAGAGGGGGGAGGGAGGGAGAGAGAGTGACAGCGAGAGCGAGAGAGAGAGAGAGACATGGAGATAGAGAGAGAGGGAGATAGAGATAGTGATAGAGAGAGGGAGAGAGAGGGGGAAGGAGAGAGAGAGAAGGCAACAGAGAGAGACAAAGAGAGAAAGGGGGAGACAATGAGAGAGAGAGAGAGAAAGAGAGAAAGACAGACATTGAGTAGGAGAGAGAGGCAGAGGGACAGAGAGAAAGAGAAAGAGGGAGAGAAAGGGATAGAGAGAGCGAGTAAGGGTCAGGGAGGGGGAGAGAGAACGAGATTGAGAGAGAGATAGGGAGATAGGGAACAGGATAGAGGGAGAGTCAGAGAAAGATAAAGAGAGGGAGAGGGGGAGAGAGAGTGCGTGAGTGAGTGAGAGAGAGAGAATGAGAGAGAGGGACAAGGAAGAGGAGAGAAATAGGGGGAGATAGATAGATAGAGAGAGAAAGAGAGAGAGTGTGTGTGTGAGAGAGTGAGAGAGAGGGACACAGATGGGGATATAGAGAGGGAAAGAGAGGGAGAGGGAGAAAGAGAGGGAGATAGAGAGGGGGACAACGAGGGGGAGAAAGAGAGAGTGTGAGAGAGAGGGAGATAAAGAGAGAGATAGAGAGAGTGAGGGAAAGAGAGAGAGGGAGAAAGAGAAAGAGAGAGAGATATAGAAAGAGAGAGAGAAAGTGAGAGCGTGAGATATAAAGAGTGTGACATAGAGAGAGACATAAAGAGAGAGAGAGAGAGAGCGAGTGAGATAGCGAGCGAGTGAGAGAGAGAGAGATAGAGAGGTGGGGCCAGACTTAGAGAGAGACACATAGAGAAAAAAGGGAGAGAGAGAGACTTACAGAGAAAGAGAGAGTGTGTGAGAAAAAGAAATAGAAAAACAGAGAGAGGAGAGGGGGACAAAGAGAGAGACAGTAAGAGGGAGAGGGAGGGAGAGCAATAGAGAGAGAGGGAGAGTGACAGAGAGAAAGTGAGAGAGAGGGAGAGAGAGTAAGAGAATGAGAGAGGGGGGAGAGATAGATAGGGAGATAGAGAGAGTGAGAGAAAGAGAGAGAGGGAGAGGGATGGAGAAAGGGAGAGGGAGGAAGAGAGAGAGAGTGAGAGCGAGAGTGAGAGGGAGTGGGAGGGAGAGAGATAAAGAGAGAGTGATAGTGAGAGGAAGAGAGAGAGGGAGGCAGAGAGAAAGATAGAGTGAGAGAGAGACAGAGAGAGAGGGAGCGAGAAGAGAGAAAGAAAGAGAGAGCGGGGGAGAGTGACAGAGAGAGAGACACAAAGAGAGATAGAGAGAGGGAGAGAGATAGAGAGAAAGTGAGTAAGAGAGAGAGGGAGAGTGAGAGAGAGAGAGGTGGAGATGGAGAGTGATAGAGAGATAGCGGGGGAGAGCGAGAGCGATAGAGAGAGGAAGAGCGATAGAGAGAGAGAGGATGAGCCATAGAGAGAGCCGGGGAGAGCGAGAGGGATAGAGAGAGATGGAGAGTGGGAGAGGGAGTGAGAGAGGGAGAGAAAGAGTGAGATAGAGATATATTGATAGATTGAGAGAGAGAGATAGAGAGAGATGGACAGAGCTGGGGAGAAAGTGAGTGGGGGTGAGAGGGGAGAAAGAGAGATAGATAGATAGATTAATAGATAGAGAGAGGGGGAGAGAGAGTGAAAGAGAGACTGAGTGACAGAGAGAGAGGAGGGAGAGAGAGAATGACAGCGAGAGCGAGAGAGTGAGAGAGACAGAGAGAGAGGGAGATTGAGATAGTGATAGAGAGAGGGAGAGAGAGGGAGAGAGAAATAGAGAGAGCAACAAGGAGACTGAGTGAGAGAGAGGGAAAGGAGGGAGAGAGAAAGAAACAGTGAGCGAGAGAGAGAGAGAGAGGGGGGGAGATAGAGATAGGGATAGAGAGAGAGGAAGAGGGAGAGAGTGAGAGAGGAAGAGGGAGAGAGTGAGAGAGAGAGCAACAGAGAGAGAGACAAAGGGTGAAAGCGGGAGAGAGAGAAAGAGAGACAGAGAGAGACAGAGAGAGTGGGATAGAGAGATAGGGGAAAGGAGGAGAGAAAGGGAGGGAGAGAGGGGGAGAAAGAGAGAGGGAGGGAGAAAAAGAGAGAGAGATAGAGAGAGAAAGAAAGAGGGAGAGAGAGGGAGAGAGAGGGAGAGAGGGTCAGAGAGGGGGAGAGAACGAGAGTGGGAAAGAGAGAGAGAGATAGGGAGATAGAGAGCGAGATAGAGGGAGAGTAAGAAAAAGATAAAGAGAGGGAGAAGGGGGAGAGAGTGGCTGGGTGAGTGAGAGAGAGAGAGGGAGAGAAAGGGATAGAGAGGGACAAGGAAGGGGAGAGAGGGGGAGAGAAATAGGGGGTAAGAGATAGATAGATAGAGATAGAGAGAGAGGGAGTGAGAGAGGGAGTGAGAGAGAGGGACGCAGGGGGGATATAGAGATTGAAAGAGAGGGAGAGAGAGAAAGAGAGGGGGACAACAAGGGGGAGAAAGTGAGAGAAGGAGAGAGAGAGGGAGAGAGAGAGAGGTAGAGTGAGAGAGACAAAGAGAGAGAGCGAGATAGAGAGCAAGATAGAGAGAGTGAGGGAAAGAGAGGGGGACAAAGAGAGAGAGATAGAGAGAGAATGTGAAAGAGAGAGATATAAAGAGCGTGACATAGAGAGAGCCATAAAGAGAGAGAAAGATAGCGAGTGAGATAGCGAGTGAGTGAGAGAGAGAGTAAGAGGGAGAAGGGAAAGAGAGAGAGTAAGAGGGAGAGAGGGAGAGCGATTGAGAGAGAGAGAGCGACAGAGAGAAAGAGAGAGAGAGGGACAGTGAGTAAGAGAAGGAGAGAGAGGGGGAGAGAGTGAGATAGGGAGAGATAGAGTGAGAGCGAGAGCGAGAGGGAGAGGGTGGCAGAGAGATAGAACGAGCAACAGTGAGAGGAAGAGAGAGAGAGGGAGAGAGAGCGAAAGGGAGAGGGAGAGCGATTGGAGAAAGAGAGAGAGAGTGAGAGAGATAGTGGGAGATAGAGACATAGGGAAAAATAGTGGGAGAGAGACATAGAGACAAAGAGAGAGAGAGTGAGGGAGAGAGAGAGGGAGAGAGAAGGAGAGGGATAGAGAGAGAAAGAGAGAGTGAGCGAGAGAAACAGAAAGAGAGATAGAGAAAGAGAATAGGAGAGAGAAAGCGAGCGAGAGAGAGGGGAGCGAGAGAGGGAAAGGGGGGAGAGGAAGGGAGAGAGAAAGAGAGAGAGAGGAAGAGATGGAGAGAGTGAAAGGGAGAGCGATAGAGAGAGAGTGGGGGAGAGCGAGAGTGGGAGAGGGAAAGACAAATGGAGAGAAGGAGGGAAAGAGTGAGATTGATAGATTGAGAGAGAAAGAGAGTGAGATAGAGAGAGATGGACACAGCGGGGGAGAGAGTGAGTGGGAGAGGGAGGGGAGAAAGAGAGATAGATAGATTGATTGATAAATAGAGAGAGGGTGAGAGTGTGAGTGAGAGAGACTGAGTGAGAGAGAGGGGGAGGGACGGTGAGCGATTGACAGCGAGAGTGAGAGAGAGAGGGGGGAGAATAGAGAGAGATAGGAAGATAGAGAGCGAGATAGAGGAAGAGTGAGAGAAAGATAAAGAGAGGGAGAAGGGGGGAGAGAGTGCTTGAGTGAGTGAGAGAGAGAGAGGGAGATAGAGGGACAAGGAAGGGGAGAGAGAGGGAGGGAAAGAGGGGGTGAGAGATAGATAGATAGAGAGAGTGAGAGAGAGGGACGCGAAGGGGGATATAGACTGGGAAAGAGTGGGAGAGAGAGAAAGAGTGGGAGACAACGAGGGGGAGAAAGTGAGAGAAGGAGAGAGAGAGTGAGTGAGAGAGAGAGGGAGAGTAAGAGAGACAAAGAGAGAGAGAGAGGGAGATAGAGAACGAGATAGAGAGAGTGAGGGAAAGAGAGAGGGAGAAAGAGAAAAAGTGAGATAGAGAGAAAGTGAAAGAGAGAGATATAAAGAGCGTGACATAGAGAGAGAGCCATAAAGAGAGAGAAAGCGAGCGAGTGAGAGAGAGGGAGAGAGAGAGATAGAGCGGTGGGGGGCAGAGATAGAGAGAGACACACAGAGAAAAGAGAGAGAGAGAGAGACTTACAGAGAAGGAGAGAGAGTGAGAGAAAGAGAGAGAGAGAAAGAGAAAGAGAGAGTGAGAGAGAGGGATATTTTGTAAGAGAAGGAGAGAGAGGGGAGAGAGATTAACAGTGAGAGCGAGAGAGAGAGAGAGGGCAATAGAGAGAGGGAGATAGAGATAGTGATAGAGAAAGGGAGAGAGAAGGAGAGAGAGCAACAGAGAGAGAGGGAGACAAAGAGAGAAAGAGAGAGAGAAAAGGGGAGAGAAAGAGAACGATAGAGAGAGAGAAAGAGAGAAACAGATAGAGAGAGAAGGAGAGAGAATGACAAAAGGAGATAGAGAGGGGGAAATAGAGAGAGTGGGATAGAGGGAGATAGGGAAATCGAGAGTGAGATAAAGAGGGGGTGAGAGAAAGAGAGAGTGAGAGAGGGAGGGATACAGAGAGTGAGAGCGAGAGAGAAAGAGAGAGTGAGAGAGAGGTAGAGATAGAGAGTGGGAGAAAGAGGGAAAGAGAGGGAGATATATAGAGAGAGATAGAGAGCGAAAGAGAGAGTGAGAGAAAGAGGGAAAGGGAGAATGTCAAAGAGAGAGAGAGAGAGAAAGAGAAACATAAGAGAGAGAGAGTGAGTGTGATAGCGAGAGAGAGAGTGAGTGTGATAGCGAGCGAGAGAGAGAGGGAGGAAGTGTGATAGAGAGTGACATAGAGAGAGAGAGACAGAGGGAAATAGTGAGAAAGAGAGTGAAAGAAAGAGAGAGAGAGAGAGAGAGAGAGAGAGAAAATGAGATAGAGAGAGAGAGAAAGGGACGGGGATAGAAAGAGGGTGAGAGAGAGAGGAAGGGCGACAGAGGGAGAGAAGGGGGGATAGAGAGAGCGAGAGAGAGAGTGAGTGAGGGAGGGAGAGCGACAGAGAGAAAGCAAGAAGGAGAGAGAGGTGGAGAGAGAGTGGGAGAGAGAGATTGGGAGATAGGGTGCGAGATACCAAAAGAGTGAGAGAAAGAGAGAGAGAGGGAGAGAGAGTGAGGGTGAGAGGGAGGGGGAGAGAGGGGGTGAGAGAGAGTGAGAGCGAGAGGGAGGGAGAGAGAGCGAGGGTGAGAGGGAGGGAGAGTGAGAGAGAGTGAGAGCGAGAGCGAGCGAGAGAGAGGGAGGGAGAGAGATAGCGAGAGCGATAGTGAGAGGGAGATAAAGAGAGAGTGGGAGAGAGAGAGGGAAATGGGGAGAGAGAGGAAGGGAGAGAGAGAGCGATAGAGAGAGAGAAACATATAGAGAGAGAAGGAGAGAGAGAACGACAGAATGAGATAGAGAGGGGGAAATAGAGAGAGTGGGATAGAGGGAGATAGGGAGATAGAGAGTGAGATAAAGAGGGAGTGAGGGATAGAGAGAGCGAGAGCGAGAGAGAAATCAAGAGTGAGAGAGAGGCAGAGATAGAGAGAGAAAGAGAGGGAGATATATATATATATATATATATAGAGAGAGAGAGAGAGAGAGAGAGAAAGGGAGAATGTGAAAGAGAGAGAGAGTTAGAGAGAAAGACACAGAGCGGGAAAGTGAGAGAGTGATAAAAAGAGTGAGACATAGAGAGAGAGGACGAGTGAGATAGCTAACGAGAGAGAGAGAGAGAGCAAGTGAGATAGAGAGAGAGCGAGGGAGATAGCGAGTGAGAAAGAGAGACATAGAGAGAAATAGTGAGAAAGAGAGAGAAAGATAGAGAGAGAGAGAGAAAATGAGATAGAGAGAGAGGGAGGGGGATAGAGAGAGCGAGAGAGAGAGAGAGGAAGAGTGATAAAGAGAGAGAGGGGGAGGGGGATAGAGAGAGAGCGAGAGAGAGTGAGTGAGAGAGGGAGAGAGGGAGAGCGACAAAGAGAAAGGGAGATAGAGAGAGGGAGAGAGTGTGTGACAGTAGGAGAGAGAGGTGGAAAGAGAGTGGGAGAGAGAGAGATTTGGAGATAGAGTGAGAGAAAGAGAGAGAGTGGGAGAGGGAGGGAGGGAGAGCGAGGGAGAGAGGGAGAAGGAGGGAGTGAGAGAGAGAGTGAGAGCGAGAGAGAGAGAGAGTGAGAGCGAGAGAGTGAGGGAGGGAGAGAGATAGAGAGCGATAGTGAGAGGGAGATAGAGAGAGAGTGGGAGAGAGAGAGCAGTAGAGAGAAAGTGAAAAAGGGGAGAGAGATGGGGAGAAAGAGAGAGAGGGAGAAGGAAAAAGAGAGAGAGAAAGGGAGAGCGACAAAGAGAGAGACAATGATAGAAAGAGAGAGAAAGAGATAGAGAAAGATAGTGAGTAAGAGAGAGAGAGGGTGAGGGATAGAGTGAGAAAGAAAGAGGGAGAGAAAGGGATAGAGAGAGCGAGTGAGGGTCAGAGAGGGGGAGCGAGAACGAGAGTGGGAGAGAGAGAGATAGAGGGAGAGTGAGAGAAATATAAAAAGAGGGAGAGGGGGAGAGAGAGTGCGTGAGTGAGTGAGAGAGAGAGATAGAGGGAGTGTGAAAGAAAGATAAAGAGAGGGAGAGGGGGAGAGAGATAGATAGATAGAGTGAGAAAGTGAGAGAGAGAAAGCAATAGGGAGAGAGACAAAGAAAGAAAGAGAGAGAAAGAAAGGGAGAGAGAGCGATAGAGATAGGAGCGAGAGAACGACAAAAATAGATAGAGTGGTGGAAATAGAGAGAGAGTGGGATAGAAGGAGATAGGGAGATAGAGAGTGAGATAAAGAGGTAGTGAGAGAAATAGAGAGTGGGAGAGGGAGGGATAGAGAGAGCAAGAGCGAGAGAGAAAGAGAGAGTGAGAGAGAGGGAGAGTCAGAGAGAGAAAGAGAGGGAGATATATAGAGAGAGATAGAGAGAGAAAGAGAGATTGAGAGAAAGAGGGAAAGGGAGAATTTGAAAGAGAGAGATAGAGAGAGATAGTGAGAGAGACAGAGAGCGAGAAAATGAGAGAGAGACAAAAAGATCGAGACATAGAAAGAGAAACATAAGGGAAAGAGATCGAGTGAGATAGGGAGCGAGAGAGAGCAAGTGAGATAGAGAGAGCGAGGGAGATAATGAGTGAGAGAGAGACATAGAGAGAAATAGTGAGAAGAGAGTGAAAGAAAGAGAGAGAAAGAGAGCGAGACAAAAAATGAGATAGAGAGAGAAAGGGAGGGGGATAGAGAGAGCGAGAGAGAGACAAGAAGAGCGATAGAGAGAGAGGAAGGGGGATAGAGAGAGAGTGAGAGTAAGAGAGAGAGAGTGAGTGAGAGAGGGAGAGAGGGAGAGCGACAGAGACAAAGAGAGAAAGAGAGAGAGTGTGACAGAAGGAGAGAGAGGTGGAGAAAGAGTTGGAGAGAGAGAGATTGGGAGATAGGGAGCGAGATAGAGAAAGAGTGAGAGAAAGAGAGACATAGGGAGAGGGAGGGAGGGAGAGCGAGGGTGAGAGGGAGGGAGAGAGCGATAGTGAGAACGAGATTGAGAGAGAGTGGGAGAGGGAGAGAGGGAAAGGGGGAGAGAGAGGAAGGGAGAGAGGGGGGAGAAAGAGAGAGAGGGAGAGAGAAAAAGAGAGAGACAGAGAGAGAAAGGGAGAGCGACAAAGAGAGACATAATGAGAGAAAGAGAGAGAAAGGGATAGAGAGAGACAGTGAGTAAGAGAGAGAGAGAGAGAGGTAGAGGGATAGAGAGAGAAAGAGGGAGAGAAAGGGATAGAGAGAGCGAGTGAGGGTCAGGGAGGGGGAGAGAGAACGAGAGTGGGAAAGAGAGAGAGATAGGGAGATAGAGAGCAAGATAGAGGGAGAGTGAGAGAAAGATAAAGAGAGGGAGAGGGGGAGAGAGAGTGCGTGAGTGAGTGAGAGAGAGATAGAGAGAGGGAGAGAGAGGGACAAGGAAGGGGAGAGAAATAGGGGGAGATAGATAGATAGATTGAGAGAGAAAGAGAGAGAGTATGTGTGTGTGTGAGAGTGAGAGAGAGGGACACGGAGGGGAATATAGAGAGGGAAAGAGAGGGAGATAGAGATGGGGACAACGAGGGGAGAAAGAGAGAGAGGGGAGAGAGAGTGAGAGAGATAAAGAGAGAGAGAGGGAGATAGAGAATGAGATAGGGAGTATGACTGAAAGAGAGAGAGGGAGAGAGAGAGAGAGAGAGAGAGAGAGAGATAAAGTGAGAGCGTGANGGAGGCAGAGCGAAAGGGAGAGGGAGAGAGAGAGGGAGCGAGAAGGGAGAAAGAAAGAGAGAGCGGGGGAGAGCGACAGAGAGAGAGAGAGAGACAAAGAGGGATAGAGAGAGGGAGAGAGATAGAGAGAGAAAGTGAGAAAGAGAGAGAGAGGTAGAAAGGGAGTGAGGGAGGGTGACAGAGGGGGAGAGAGAAAGAGAGTGAAAGATAGAGAGAGATAGGGAGATAGAGAGCGAGATAGAGAGAGTAAGAGAAAGATAAAGAGAGGGAGAGAGATAGGGAGAGATAGATAGATAGAGAGAGTGTGTGTGTGAGAGAGAGTGAGAGTTAGAGAGGGAGAGGGAGGGAGAGAGAGCTAGGGGAGAGGGAGGGAGAGAGAGGGAGAGGGAGGGAGTGAGAGAGAGAGCGAGAGAGAGAGAATGATAGTGAGAGGGAGATATAGAGAGAGAGTTGGAGAAGGGGAGCGGGAAAGGGGGAGAGAGAGGAATGGAGAGAGGGGGAGAAAGAGAGAGAGGGAGAGAGAAAAAGAGAGAGAGAGAAAGAGAGAAATGGAGAGTGACAAAGAGTGAGACGATGAGACAGAGAAAGAAAGAGATAGAGAGAGAGAGACAATGAGTAAGTGAGAGAGAGGTAGAGGGATGGAGAGAGAAAGGGATAGAGACAGAGATAGGGAGATAGAGAGCAAGACAGAGGGAAAGTGAGAAAAAACTAAAGAGAGGGAGAGGGGGAGAGAGAGAGTGCGTGAGTGAGAGAGAGGGAGAATGATAGAGAGATAGCAGGGGAGAATGAGAGCGATAGTGAGAGAGATGAAGAGCGATAGAGAGAGAGTGGGGGAGAGCGAGAGCGACAGAGAGAGAGAGAGAGGAAGAGTGGGAGAGGGAGAGAAAGAGAGAGATAGAGATAGATTGATAGATTGAGAGAGAGATGGACAGAGCGGGGGAGAGAGTGAGTGGGTGTGAGAGGGGAGAAGGAGAGATAGATAGATTAATTAGAGAGAGGGAGAGAGAGAGAGTGAAAGAGAGCCTGAGTGAGAGAGGGGGAGGGAGAGAGAGAGTGATAGCGAGAGCGAGAGAGACAGAGAAAGAGACAGGATAGAGATAGTGATAGAGAGAGGGAAAGAGAGGGAGAGAGAGAGGGAGAGAGAGAGCAACAAGGAGACTAAGTGAGAGAGAGGGGGAGAGAGGGAGAGAAAAAGTGAAAGTGAGAGAGAGTGAAAGAGAGACAGAGAGGGAGATAAAGATAGGGATAGAGAGTGGGAGAGAGAGAGGGGGAGAGAGGAAGAAAGGGAGAGAGAGAAACAGAGAGAGACAAAGAGTGAAAGAGAGAGAAAGAGAGAGACAGAGAGACAGTGGGAGAGAGAGAAAGGGAAAGTGGGAGAGAGAGGGTGGTAGAGCGAAAGGGAGAGGGGGAGAGAGGGAGCGAGAGGGGAGAAAGAAAGAGAGAGAGACAGAGTGAGGGAAAGAGAGAGAGAGAAGGTAAGAGAGTGAGATATAAAGAGCGTGACATAGAGACAGAGACATAAAGAGAGAGAGAGAGAGAGAGAGCAAGTGAGATAGTGAGCGAGTGAGAGAGAGATAGAGAGGTGGGGGCAAACATAGAGAGAGACACATAGAGAAAAAAGGGAGAGAGAGAGAGTTACAGAGAATGAGAGAGAAAGTGAGAGAAAGAGAGAGCGGGAGAGAGAGAGCAAGAGAGAGAAAGAGAAAGAGAGAGAGAAAGATAGTAAGAGGGAGAGAGAGGGAAAGCGATAGAGAGAGAGGGGGAGTACGACAGAGAGAAAGAGAGAGAGGGAGAGAGAGTAAGAGAAGGAGAGAGGGAGGGGAGAGATACAGATAGGGAGATAGGGAGGGAGATAGAGAGAGTGGGAGAAAGAGAGAGAGGGAGAGGGAGGGAGAGAGAGGGAAAGGGAGGGAGGGAGAGAGTGAGAGCAAGAGCGAGATGGAGACGGAGGGAGAGAGATAGAAAGAGGGTGGCAGTAACAGGAAGAGAGAGAGGGAGGCAGAGCGAAAGGGAGAGGGAGAGAGAGAGGGAGCGAGAAGGGAGAAAGAAAGAGAGAGCGGGGGAGAGCGACAGAGAGAGAGAGAGAGACAAAGAGGGATAGAGAGAGGGAGAGAGATAGAGAGAGAAAGTGAGAAAGAGAGAGAGAGGTAGAAAGGGAGTGAGGGAGGGTGACAGAGGGGGAGAGAGAAAGAGAGTGAAAGATAGAGAGAGATAGGGAGATAGAGAGCGAGATAGAGAGAGTAAGAGAAAGATAAAGAGAGGGAGAGAGATAGGGAGAGATAGATAGATAGAGAGAGTGTGTGTGTGAGAGAGAGTGAGAGTTAGAGAGGGAGAGGGAGGGAGAGAGAGCTAGGGGAGAGGGAGGGAGAGAGAGGGAGAGGGAGGGAGTGAGAGAGAGAGCGAGAGAGAGAGAATGATAGTGAGAGGGAGATATAGAGAGAGAGTTGGAGAAGGGGAGCGGGAAAGGGGGAGAGAGAGGAATGGAGAGAGGGGGAGAAAGAGAGAGAGGGAGAGAGAAAAAGAGAGAGAGAGAAAGAGAGAAATGGAGAGTGACAAAGAGTGAGACGATGAGACAGAGAAAGAAAGAGATAGAGAGAGAGAGACAATGAGTAAGTGAGAGAGAGGTAGAGGGATGGAGAGAGAAAGGGATAGAGACAGAGATAGGGAGATAGAGAGCAAGACAGAGGGAAAGTGAGAAAAAACTAAAGAGAGGGAGAGGGGGAGAGAGAGAGTGCGTGAGTGAGAGAGAGGGAGAATGATAGAGAGATAGCAGGGGAGAATGAGAGCGATAGTGAGAGAGATGAAGAGCGATAGAGAGAGAGTGGGGGAGAGCGAGAGCGACAGAGAGAGAGAGAGAGGAAGAGTGGGAGAGGGAGAGAAAGAGAGAGATAGAGATAGATTGATAGATTGAGAGAGAGATGGACAGAGCGGGGGAGAGAGTGAGTGGGTGTGAGAGGGGAGAAGGAGAGATAGATAGATTAATTAGAGAGAGGGAGAGAGAGAGAGTGAAAGAGAGCCTGAGTGAGAGAGGGGGAGGGAGAGAGAGAGTGATAGCGAGAGCGAGAGAGACAGAGAAAGAGACAGGATAGAGATAGTGATAGAGAGAGGGAAAGAGAGGGAGAGAGAGAGGGAGAGAGAGAGCAACAAGGAGACTAAGTGAGAGAGAGGGGGAGAGAGGGAGAGAAAAAGTGAAAGTGAGAGAGAGTGAAAGAGAGACAGAGAGGGAGATAAAGATAGGGATAGAGAGTGGGAGAGAGAGAGGGGGAGAGAGGAAGAAAGGGAGAGAGAGAAACAGAGAGAGACAAAGAGTGAAAGAGAGAGAAAGAGAGAGACAGAGAGACAGTGGGAGAGAGAGAAAGGGAAAGTGGGAGAGAGAGGGTGGTAGAGCGAAAGGGAGAGGGGGAGAGAGGGAGCGAGAGGGGAGAAAGAAAGAGAGAGAGACAGAGTGAGGGAAAGAGAGAGAGAGAAGGTAAGAGAGTGAGATATAAAGAGCGTGACATAGAGACAGAGACATAAAGAGAGAGAGAGAGAGAGAGAGCAAGTGAGATAGTGAGCGAGTGAGAGAGAGATAGAGAGGTGGGGGCAAACATAGAGAGAGACACATAGAGAAAAAAGGGAGAGAGAGAGAGTTACAGAGAATGAGAGAGAAAGTGAGAGAAAGAGAGAGCGGGAGAGAGAGAGCAAGAGAGAGAAAGAGAAAGAGAGAGAGAAAGATAGTAAGAGGGAGAGAGAGGGAAAGCGATAGAGAGAGAGGGGGAGTACGACAGAGAGAAAGAGAGAGAGGGAGAGAGAGTAAGAGAAGGAGAGAGGGAGGGGAGAGATACAGATAGGGAGATAGGGAGGGAGATAGAGAGAGTGGGAGAAAGAGAGAGAGGGAGAGGGAGGGAGAGAGAGGGAAAGGGAGGGAGGGAGAGAGTGAGAGCAAGAGCGAGATGGAGACGGAGGGAGAGAGATAGAAAGAGGGTGGCAGTAACAGGAAGAGAGAGAGGGAGGCAGAGCGAAAGGGAGAGGGAGAGAGAGAGGGAGCGAGAAGGGAGAAAGAAAGAGAGAGCGGGGGAGAGCGACAGAGAGAGAGAGAGAGACAAAGAGGGATAGAGAGAGGGAGAGAGATAGAGAGAGAAAGTGAGAAAGAGAGAGAGAGGTAGAAAGGGAGTGAGGGAGGGTGACAGAGGGGGAGAGAGAAAGAGAGTGAAAGATAGAGAGAGATAGGGAGATAGAGAGCGAGATAGAGAGAGTAAGAGAAAGATAAAGAGAGGGAGAGAGATAGGGAGAGATAGATAGATAGAGAGAGTGTGTGTGTGAGAGAGAGTGAGAGTTAGAGAGGGAGAGGGAGGGAGAGAGAGCTAGGGGAGAGGGAGGGAGAGAGAGGGAGAGGGAGGGAGTGAGAGAGAGAGCGAGAGAGAGAGAATGATAGTGAGAGGGAGATATAGAGAGAGAGTTGGAGAAGGGGAGCGGGAAAGGGGGAGAGAGAGGAATGGAGAGAGGGGGAGAAAGAGAGAGAGGGAGAGAGAAAAAGAGAGAGAGAGAAAGAGAGAAATGGAGAGTGACAAAGAGTGAGACGATGAGACAGAGAAAGAAAGAGATAGAGAGAGAGAGACAATGAGTAAGTGAGAGAGAGGTAGAGGGATGGAGAGAGAAAGGGATAGAGACAGAGATAGGGAGATAGAGAGCAAGACAGAGGGAAAGTGAGAAAAAACTAAAGAGAGGGAGAGGGGGAGAGAGAGAGTGCGTGAGTGAGAGAGAGGGAGAATGATAGAGAGATAGCAGGGGAGAATGAGAGCGATAGTGAGAGAGATGAAGAGCGATAGAGAGAGAGTGGGGGAGAGCGAGAGCGACAGAGAGAGAGAGAGAGGAAGAGTGGGAGAGGGAGAGAAAGAGAGAGATAGAGATAGATTGATAGATTGAGAGAGAGATGGACAGAGCGGGGGAGAGAGTGAGTGGGTGTGAGAGGGGAGAAGGAGAGATAGATAGATTAATTAGAGAGAGGGAGAGAGAGAGAGTGAAAGAGAGCCTGAGTGAGAGAGGGGGAGGGAGAGAGAGAGTGATAGCGAGAGCGAGAGAGACAGAGAAAGAGACAGGATAGAGATAGTGATAGAGAGAGGGAAAGAGAGGGAGAGAGAGAGGGAGAGAGAGAGCAACAAGGAGACTAAGTGAGAGAGAGGGGGAGAGAGGGAGAGAAAAAGTGAAAGTGAGAGAGAGTGAAAGAGAGACAGAGAGGGAGATAAAGATAGGGATAGAGAGTGGGAGAGAGAGAGGGGGAGAGAGGAAGAAAGGGAGAGAGAGAAACAGAGAGAGACAAAGAGTGAAAGAGAGAGAAAGAGAGAGACAGAGAGACAGTGGGAGAGAGAGAAAGGGAAAGTGGGAGAGAGAGGGTGGTAGAGCGAAAGGGAGAGGGGGAGAGAGGGAGCGAGAGGGGAGAAAGAAAGAGAGAGAGACAGAGTGAGGGAAAGAGAGAGAGAGAAGGTAAGAGAGTGAGATATAAAGAGCGTGACATAGAGACAGAGACATAAAGAGAGAGAGAGAGAGAGAGAGCAAGTGAGATAGTGAGCGAGTGAGAGAGAGATAGAGAGGTGGGGGCAAACATAGAGAGAGACACATAGAGAAAAAAGGGAGAGAGAGAGAGTTACAGAGAATGAGAGAGAAAGTGAGAGAAAGAGAGAGCGGGAGAGAGAGAGCAAGAGAGAGAAAGAGAAAGAGAGAGAGAAAGATAGTAAGAGGGAGAGAGAGGGAAAGCGATAGAGAGAGAGGGGGAGTACGACAGAGAGAAAGAGAGAGAGGGAGAGAGAGTAAGAGAAGGAGAGAGGGAGGGGAGAGATACAGATAGGGAGATAGGGAGGGAGATAGAGAGAGTGGGAGAAAGAGAGAGAGGGAGAGGGAGGGAGAGAGAGGGAAAGGGAGGGAGGGAGAGAGTGAGAGCAAGAGCGAGATGGAGACGGAGGGAGAGAGATAGAAAGAGGGTGGCAGTAACAGGAAGAGAGAGAGGGAGGCAGAGCGAAAGGGAGAGGGAGAGAGAGAGGGAGCGAGAAGGGAGAAAGAAAGAGAGAGCGGGGGAGAGCGACAGAGAGAGAGAGAGAGACAAAGAGGGATAGAGAGAGGGAGAGAGATAGAGAGAGAAAGTGAGAAAGAGAGAGAGAGGTAGAAAGGGAGTGAGGGAGGGTGACAGAGGGGGAGAGAGAAAGAGAGTGAAAGATAGAGAGAGATAGGGAGATAGAGAGCGAGATAGAGAGAGTAAGAGAAAGATAAAGAGAGGGAGAGAGATAGGGAGAGATAGATAGATAGAGAGAGTGTGTGTGTGAGAGAGAGTGAGAGTTAGAGAGGGAGAGGGAGGGAGAGAGAGCTAGGGGAGAGGGAGGGAGAGAGAGGGAGAGGGAGGGAGTGAGAGAGAGAGCGAGAGAGAGAGAATGATAGTGAGAGGGAGATATAGAGAGAGAGTTGGAGAAGGGGAGCGGGAAAGGGGGAGAGAGAGGAATGGAGAGAGGGGGAGAAAGAGAGAGAGGGAGAGAGAAAAAGAGAGAGAGAGAAAGAGAGAAATGGAGAGTGACAAAGAGTGAGACGATGAGACAGAGAAAGAAAGAGATAGAGAGAGAGAGACAATGAGTAAGTGAGAGAGAGGTAGAGGGATGGAGAGAGAAAGGGATAGAGACAGAGATAGGGAGATAGAGAGCAAGACAGAGGGAAAGTGAGAAAAAACTAAAGAGAGGGAGAGGGGGAGAGAGAGAGTGCGTGAGTGAGAGAGAGGGAGAATGATAGAGAGATAGCAGGGGAGAATGAGAGCGATAGTGAGAGAGATGAAGAGCGATAGAGAGAGAGTGGGGGAGAGCGAGAGCGACAGAGAGAGAGAGAGAGGAAGAGTGGGAGAGGGAGAGAAAGAGAGAGATAGAGATAGATTGATAGATTGAGAGAGAGATGGACAGAGCGGGGGAGAGAGTGAGTGGGTGTGAGAGGGGAGAAGGAGAGATAGATAGATTAATTAGAGAGAGGGAGAGAGAGAGAGTGAAAGAGAGCCTGAGTGAGAGAGGGGGAGGGAGAGAGAGAGTGATAGCGAGAGCGAGAGAGACAGAGAAAGAGACAGGATAGAGATAGTGATAGAGAGAGGGAAAGAGAGGGAGAGAGAGAGGGAGAGAGAGAGCAACAAGGAGACTAAGTGAGAGAGAGGGGGAGAGAGGGAGAGAAAAAGTGAAAGTGAGAGAGAGTGAAAGAGAGACAGAGAGGGAGATAAAGATAGGGATAGAGAGTGGGAGAGAGAGAGAGGGGGAGAGAGGAAGAAAGGGAGAGAGAGAAACAGAGAGAGACAAAGAGTGAAAGAGAGAGAAAGAGAGAGACAGAGAGACAGTGGGAGAGAGAGAAAGGGAAAGTGGGAGAGAGAGGGAGGGAAAGAGAGGGGGAGAAAGAGAGAGAGGGAGAGAGAAAAAGAGAGAGACAGAGAGAAAGGGAGAGTGACAAAGAGAGAGACAATGAGAGAAAGAGAGTGAAAGAGAGTGAAAGACATAGAGAGAGACAGTGAGTAAGAGAGAGAGAGGGGGGATAGAGAGAGAAAAAGAAAGAGGGAGAGAGAGGGATAGAGAGAGGGAGAGAGGGCCAGAAAGGGGGAGAGAGAATGAGAGTGGGAAAGAGAGAGAGATAGGGAGATAGAGAGCGAGATAGAGGGAGAGTGAGAGAAAGATAAAGAGAGGGAGAGGGGAGAGAGAGAGTGCGTGAATGAGTGAGAGAGAGATATGGAGAGAGAGGGACAAGGAAGGGGAGAGATAGGGAGAGAAAGAGGGGGTGGGAGATAGATAGATAGAAAGAGTTAGAGAGAGTGAGAGAGAGGGACACGGAGGGGGATATGGAGAGGGAAAGAGAGGGAGAGAGAAAGAGAGGGAGATAGAGAGGGAGACAACAAGGGGGAGAAAGTGAGAGAGGGAGAGAGTGAGTGAGAGAGAGGGAGAGTAAGAGAGATAAAGAGAGAGGGGGAGATAGAGAGCGAGATAGAGAGAGTGAGGGAAAGAGAGAGAGGGAGAAAGAGAAAGAGAGAGATAGAGAGAGAGAGAAAGTGAAAGAGAGAGATATAAAGAGCGTGACATAGAGCGAGAGACATAAAGAGAGAGAGCGAGTAAGATAGCAAGCGAGTGAGAGAGAGAGGGGGAGAGATAGATAGAGAATAAGAGAGAGAAAGAGAGAGAGGGAGAAAGAGAGTGTGTGAGAGAGACAAAGAGAGAGAGTGTGAGGGACAGGGAGGGGGAGAGAGAGAATGAGAGAGAGAGGGAGAGAGAGTGTGTGTGAGAGAGGGGGAGAGTGAGAGAGACAAAGAGTGAGAGAGTTAGGGAGATAGGGAGAGTGAGAGAAAGAGAGAGGGAGAAAAGGAAAGAGAGAGAAAGAGATATAGAGAGATTGAGAAAGTGATAGAGAAAGAGATATATGGAGTGAGACATAGAGAGAGAGAGAGAGAGACATAAAGAGAGAGAGTGTGTGTGTGTGAGATAGCGAGCGAGATAGCGAGCGAGCAAGAATAAGAGAGAAGGAGAGAGAGTGGGGGGCAGACGTAGAGGGACATAAAGAGAAAAGAGAAAGAGAGATTAAGAGAAACAGAGAGAGAGAAAGAGAGAGGGGATAGAGATAGATAAATAGATAGATAGATTGCGAGAGAGAGAGTGAGAGAGAGAGAGAGTAGAAGAGAGTGAGATAGAGGGACATAGATGGGGAGAGAGGGAGACAGAGAAAGAGAAAGAAAGGGAGAGTGTTAGAGAGAGTGGGGGAGAGCGAGAGTAATAGAGAGAGAGGGAGAGTGGGAGAGGGAGAGAGGGAGGGAGAGATAAGGAGAGATAGAGATAGATTTATAGATTGAGGGAGAGATAGAGATAGAGAGAGGTGGACAAAGAGGGGAGAGAGTGAATGGGAGAGAGTCGGGAGAAAGAGAGATAGATAGATAGATTGATAGATAGAGAGAGGGAGAGGGAAAGAGTGAAAGAGTGAGAGAGAGACTGAGTGAGAAGGAGGGAGGGAGAGAGAGTGAAAAAATGTAGAGAGGGAGGGAGAGAGAGGGGGAAAGGGAGAGAGAGGGATGGAGGGAGAGGGGGAGAAAGGGAGAGGGAGAGAGAAGAGAGAGAGACAGAGAGAGAAAAGGAGAGCGATAAAGAGAGAGACAAAGAGAGAGATAAAGAGAGAAAGAGATAGAGAAAGACAATGAGTAAGAGAGAGAGGGGGAGGGATAGAGTGAGAGAAAAAATTGAGTAAGAGAGAGAGAGATAGAGAGGGATGGAGAGAGAGACAAAGAGAGAACGAGATAGAGAAATAGATAGAGTGAGACAGTGAGTGTGAGAGAGAGAGAGGGGGGAGGGGGAGGGGGAGAGAGGGAAAGTGAGTAAGAGAGAGAGAGACGGAGAGAGATGGAGAGAGAGTGAGAGAGAGAAAGAGAGGGAGAGTGAGAGAGAGCGAGCGGGAGAGAAGGAGAGAGTGGGACACGGAGGAGGATAGAGAGTGGGACAAAGAGAGGGAGAAAGAAAGAGAGGTAGGGAAAGGGGGACAAGGAAGGGGAGAGATTGCGGGAGAGAGAGGGAGTGTGAGAGAGACAAAGAGAGAAAGAGGGAGATAGAGTGTGAGATAGAGAGAGTGAGTGAAAGAGAGAGTGGGAGAAAGAGAAAGTGAGATAGAGAGATAGAGAGAGAAAGTGAAAGAGAGAGATATAAAGAGCGTGACATAGAGAGAGACATAAAGAGAGAGAGAGCGACTGAGATAGCAAGCGAGTGAGAGAGAGAGAGAGACAGAGAGAGAGGTGGGGGGCAGACATAGAGAGAGAAAAGAGAGAGGGACTTATAGAGAAAGAGAGAGTGTGAGAGAAAGAGAGAGATGGGGAGAGAGAGGGGGAGAGAGAGAAGGAGAGTGAGAGGGAGAGAATGAGAAAGGGAGAGAGAGAGAAAGTCAGTAAGAGGGGCAGAGAGTGTGTGTGAGAACGAGAGTGACGGGGAGAAGGAGGGAGAAATATAGAGAGAACGACTGTGGGAGGAAGAGTGAGAGAGGGAGAGAGAGTGGGAGAGAGAGGGAGACAGATATAGAGAGATAGGAAAAGGGAGAGTGGGAGGGAGAGATAGGGGAGAAAGAGAGAGAGAGAGAGAAATAGAGAGAGAGTGTGAGCGAAAGAGAGAGGGGGAGAGCGACAGAGAGGGAGAGAAACAGAGAGAGCGACAGTGAGAGGAAGATAGAGGAAAAGGAAGAGAGAGACGGAGAGAGGGAAGAAATAGATAGAGATAGATAGAGAGAGAGGGGGAGAGCGACAGAGAGGGAGGGAGAGAGAGAGAGTTAGGAAGAGAGAGAGAGACGGAGAGCAACAGAGAGAGAGAGGTAGGGAGAGAGCGAGAGAGGGTGAGGGAGGGGGACAGAGAAAGAGAGTAGAAGATAGAGAGAAATAGGGAGATAGAGTGGCAGAGAAAGATAAAGAGAGGGAGAGGTAAGGAGAGAGAGCGTGAACGAGAGAGGAGAGAGTGAGAGAGGGGGAGTGAGATAGATAGATAGTTAGAGAGTGAGATAGGTAGAGCGAGAGAGAGAGAGAAAGGGAGATAGAGAGAAATAGAGAGAGTGTGTGTGTGTGAGAGTGAGAGTGAGGGACACAGAGGGGGAGAGAGAATGAGAGTGAGAAAGAGAGAGAGGGAGAAGGAGGGGGAGAGAGAGGAAGAGAGAGAGGGGGAGAGTGTGTGATAAATAGGGAGAGAGCGAGTGAGATAGCGAGCAAATGGCGAGCGAGAGAGAGAGAGAGAGAGAGCAAGGGGGTAGACGTAGAGAGAATAGGGAAAGAGAGAGAGAGAGAGACTTAGAGAGAAAGAGAGAGAGTGAGAGAAAGAGAGAGAGAGGAAGAGAGAGAGAGTGAAAGAGAGAGGGGAGATAGATAGATAGATAAAGAGAGAGAGAGAGAGAGAGAGAGAGACAGAGAGAGTGGCAAAGAGTGAGAGAGAGGGACAGGGAGGGGGAGAGAGAGAAAGATAGACAAAGGGAGAGTGATACAGAGTGAGAGCGGGGGAGAGCTAGAGCGATAAAGAGAGAGGCAGAGTGGGAGAGGGAGAGAGAGGGAGAGAGAGATAGATTGATAGATTGATAGATTGAGAGAGTGATAGAGATAGAGAGAGATGGACAGAGCAGTGGAGATGGTGAGTGAGAGAGAGAAGGGAGAAAGAGAGATAGATAGATAGATTGATAGATAGAGAGAGGGAGAGAGAGTGAAAGAGAGACTGAGTGAGAGAGATGGAGGTAGGGAGAGAGAGTGACAGCGAGAATTGAGAGAGAGAGAGAGAGAAAGAGAGAGAGAAGGAGACATAGGGAGAAAGAGATAGTGATAGAGAGAGAGCGAGAGAGAGTGAGGGGGAGAGGGAGAGAGAGCAACAAAGAGAGAGACAAACACAGAGAGAGAGAGAGAAACAGATAGATAGATAGATAGAGAGGGTGAAAAAGAGAGAGTGAGAGAGAGGGAGAGAGTGAGAGAAAGAGAGAGAGGAAGAGAGAGAGAGAGGAAAGAGAGAGGGGGAGATAGATAGATAAAGAGAGAGAGAGACAGAGAGAGTAGGAAAGAGAGAGAGAGAGGGGGACAGGGAGGGGGAGAGAAAGAAAGAGAGAGAAAGGGAGAGTGATACAGAGTGAGAGCGAGGGAGAGCCAGAGCGATAAAGAGAGAGGGAGAGTGGGAGAGGGAGAGAGAGGGAGAGAGAGATAGAGATAGATTGAGAGAGAGGAAATGAGAGATAGAGAGGGAGAGAGTGTGAGAGAAGGAGAGAGAGGGGGGAGATAGAGAAATGGATATAGGGAGGGAGATGGAGAGAGTGTGAGAGAAAGAAAGACAGGGAGAGGGAGGGAGAAAGAGGGGGAGGGAGGAAGAGAGAGAGTGTGTGTGAGAACGAGAGTGACAGGGAGAAGGAGGGAGAGAGATAGAGAGAACGACTGTGGGAGGAAGAGTGAGAGAGGGAGAGAGAGGGAGACAGATATAGAGAGATAGGAAAAGGGAGAGTGGGAGGGAGAGATAGGGGAGAAAGAGAGAGAGAGAGAGAAATAGAGAGAGAGTGAGCGAAAGAGAGAGGGGAGAGCGACAGAGAGGGAGAGAAACAGAGAGAGCGACAGTGAGAGGAAGAGAGAGAGGAAAAGGAAGAGAGAGATGGAGAGAGGGAAGAGATAGAGAGAGAGAGGGAGAGGGGGAGAGCGACAGAGAGGGAGGGAGAGAGAGAGTTAGTAAGAGAGAGAGACGGAGAGCAACAGAGAGAGAGAGGTAGGGAGAGAGCGAGAGAGGGTGAGGGAGGGGGACAGAGAAAGAGAGTAGAAGATAGAGAGAAATAGGGAGATAGAGTGGCAGAGAAAGATAAAGAGAGGGAGAGGTAAGGAGAGAGAGCGTGAACGAGAGAGGAGAGAGTGAGAGAGGGGGAGTGAGATAGATAGATAGTTAGAGAGTGAGATAGGTAGAGCGAAAGAGAGAGAGAAAGGGAGATAGAGAGAAATAGAGAGAGAGTGTGTGTGTGTGTGATAGAGTGAGAGTGAGGGACACGGAGGGGGAGAGAGAATGAGAGTGAGAAAGAGAGAGAGAGGGAGTAGGAGGGGGAGAGAGAGGGAGAGAGAGGGGGAGAGTGTGTGATAAATAGGGAGAGAGCGAGTGAGATAGCGAGCAAATAGCGAGCGAGCGAGAAAGAGAGAGAGAGAGAGAGCAAGGGGGTAGACGTAGAGAGAATAGGGAAAGAGAGAGAGAGACTTAGAGAGAAAGAGAGAGTAAGAGAAAGAGAGAGAGAGTGAAAGAGAGAGGGGAGATTGATGGATAGATAAAGAGAGAGAGAGAGAGAGACAGAGAGTGTGGGAAAGAGTGAGAGAGAGGGACAGGGAGGGGGAGAGAGAGAAAGATAGAGAAAGGGAGAGTCATACAGAGTGAGAGCGGGGGAGAGCCAGAGCGATAAAGAGAGAGGCAGAGTGGGAGAGAGAGAGAGGGAGAGAGAGATAGAGATAGATTGATAGATTGAGAGAGTGATAGAGATAGAGAGAGATGGACAGAGCAGTGGAGAGGGTGAGTGAGAGAGAGAAGGGAGAAAGAGAGATAGATAAATAGATTGATAGATAAAGAAAGGGAGAGAGAGTGAAAGAGAGACTGAGTGAGAGAGAGGGAGGTAGGGGGAGAGAGTGACAGCGAGAATTGAGAGAGAGAGAGAGAAAGAGAGAGAGAAGGAGACAAAGGGAGAAAGAGATAGTGATAGAGAGAGAGCGAGAGAGAGTGAGGGGGAGAGGGAGAGAGGGAAAGAGGGAGAGAGAGAGCCACAATGAGAGAGACAGACAGAGACAGAGAGAGAAACAGATAGATAGAGAGATAGAGAGGGTGAAAAAGAGAGAGTGGGAGAGAGGGAGAGAGCGAGAGAAAGAGAGAGAGGAAGAGAGAGAGGAAGAGAGAGAGGAAGAGAGAGAGGAAGAGAGAGAGGAAAGAGAGAGGTGGAGATAGATAAATAAAGAGACAGAGACAGAGAGAGTGGGAAAGAGAGAGAGAGAGAGGGACAGGGAGGGGGAGAGAAAGAAAGAGAGAGAAAGGGAGAGTGATACAGAGTGAGAGCGGGGGAGAGCCAGAGCGATAAAGAGAGAGGGAGAGTGGGAGAGGGAGAGAGAGGGAGAGAGAGATAGAGATAGATTGATAGATTGAGAGAGTGATAGAGATAGAGAGAGATGGATAGAGCAGTGGAGAGGGTGAGTGAGAGAGAGAAGGGAGAAAGAGAGATAGATAGATAGATTGATAGATAGAGAGAGGGAGAGAGAGAGTGAAAGAGAGACTGAGTGAGAGAGAGGGAGGTAGGGAGAGAGAGTGACAGCGAGAATTGAGAGAGAGAGAGAGAGAGAAAAGGAGACAAAGGGAGAAAGAGATAGTGATAGAGAGAGCGAGAGAGAGTGAGGGGGAGAGGGAGAGAGAGAGAGAAACAAAGAGAGAGACAGACAGAGAGAGAGAGAGAAACAGATAGAGAGAGAGATAGAGAGGGTGAAAAAGAGAGAGTGGGAGAGAGGGAGAGAGCGAGAGAGAGAGTGAGAAAGATGGAGAGAGAGGAAGGGAGAGAGACATGGAAAGGGAGAGAGAGAGAGAGCGAGCGGGAGAGAGTGAGAGAGAGGGACACGGAGTGGGACAAAGAGGGACATAGAAAGAGATGAGAGCGATAGAGAGAGGGAGAAGGAGAGTGACAGAGAGAAAGAGAGAGATACAAAGGGAGAGAGAGTGAGAGAAGGAGAGAGAGAGGGGGGAGACAGAGATATGGAGATAGGGAGGGAGATAGAGAGAGATTGAGAGAAAGAGAGAGAGGGATAGGGAGGGAGAGAGACAGACTGAGAGCGAGAGCAAGAGGGAGAAGGAGGGAGAGAGATAGAGAGAGCGACTATGGGAGGAAGAGAGAGAGAGGGAGAGGGAGAGGGAGAGAGAAAGAGTGGGAGAGATGGGGAGAAAGAGAGGGATTGAGAGAGTGTGTGAGAGCGAGAGGGAGAGGGAGGGAGAGGGATAGAGAGAGCGACAGTGGGAGGATGAGAGAGAGAGGAAATGGGAGAGAGAGGAAGGGAGAGGGGAGAAAGAGAGAGATATATAAATATATATAGAGAGAGAGAAAGAAAGAGAGGGGGAGAGCGACAGAGAGGGAGACAAATAGAGATAAAGAAAGAGAGATAGAGAGAGAATGAAATTTAGTAAGAGACAGAGAGATGGAGAGCGACAGAGAGAGAGAGAGTGAGAGAGGATGAGAGAGGGGGAGTGAGAAAGAGAGTGGAAGATAGAGAGAAATAGGGAGATAGAGAGTCAGAGAAAGATAAAGAGAGGGAGAGGGAAGGAGAGAGAGCGTGAAGGAGAAAGGGAGAGAGTGAGAGAGGGAGATAGAGCGAGTGGGAGAGAGTGAGAGAAAGGGACACAGAGTGGGACAGAGAGGGACAGAGAAAGAGAGGGAGAGAGAGGGGGACAAGGAGGGGTAGAGAGAGAGGGAGAGAGAAGGAGTGTGAGAGAGACAAAGAGTGAGAGGGAGATAGAGAGCGAGATAAAAAGAGAGTGAGAGAAAGAGAAAGGGAGATAGAGAGAAAAAGGGAGAAAGTGAGAGAGAGATAAGTAGCGTGACATAAAGAGAGAGAGAGAGAGAGAGAGAGAGAGCGAGTGAGATAGCGAGCGAGTGAGAAAGTGTGAGAGAGAGTGAGAGACAGAGAGAGAGGTGGTTGCAGACATAGAGAGAGAAAAGAGAGAGAGACACTTATAGAGAAAGAGAGAGAGGGAGAGAGAGAGGGAGAGAGAAGGAGAGAGAGAGAAGGAGAGAGATAGAGGGAGAACGATAGAGAGAGGGAGAGGGAGAGCGAAAGAGAGAAAGAGAGAGGGGGAGAGCGACAGAGAAAGAGAGATATATAGAGGGAGAGAGGGTGAGAGAAGGAGAGAGAGAGAGGGGCGAGACAAAGATAGGGAGATAGGGAGGGAGATAGAGAGAGAGTGAGAGAAAGAGACAGAGGGAGAGGGAGGGAGAGAGAGAGTGAGAGCGAGAGGGAGAAGGAGGGAGAGAGATAGAGAGAGAGAGTGACTGTGGGAGGAAGAGAGAGTGAGGGAAAGGGAGAGGGAGAGAGAAAGAGTGGGAGAGAGAAGGGAGAAGGAGAGAGATTGAGAGAGAGAGTGAGAGCGAGAGCGAGAGGGAGGGAGAGGGAGAGGGATAGAGAGAGCGACAGTGGGAGGAAGAGAGAGAGGAAAAGGGAGGGAGAGGGGAGAAAGAGAGAAAGAGATATATATATATATNGAGAGAGGGGGGAGAGCGACAGAGAGGGAGACAAAGAGAGATAAAGAAAGAGAGATAGAGAAAGAAATAGGGAGATAGAGAGAGAGATGGAGAGAGACAGAGAGAGAGAGAGTGAGAGAGGATGAGAGAGGGGGAGTGAGAAAGAGAGTGGAAGATAGAGAGAAATATGGAGATAGAGAGTCATAGAAAGCTAAAGAGAGGGGGAGGGAAGGAGAGAGAGCGTGAATGAGAGAGGGAGAGAGGGAGAGAGTGGGGGAGAGAGATAGATAGAGAGAGATAGAGAGATAGATAGATAGAGATAGAGAGAGAAATAGAGATAGTGTGTGAGAGAGGTGAGTGCGGGACAGAGAGGGGGAGGGAGAATGAGAGAGAGAAAAAGAGAGAGAGGCACAAGGAGGGGGAAAGAGGGAGAAAGAGAGAGGGAGAGAGAGAAAGTAAGAGAGGGAGAGAGAGGGAGAGAGATAGAGTGAGAGACAGAGAGAGTGGGGGAGAGCGAGGGCGATAGAGAGAGTGGGGGGAGAGCGAGGGCGATAGAGAGAGATAAAGGGAGAGAGGGAGATAGAGTGTGAGGTAGAGAGAGTGAGAAAGATAGGGAGGGGGAGGG
>QANY01010015.1:49132-144801 GCA_003255025.1 Datisca glomerata
TAAAGAGAGAAAGAGGGAGATAGAGAGCGAGATAGAGAGTGAGAGAAAGAGGGAGAGGGAGAAAGAGAAAGAGAGAGAGAGATAGAGAGAGCGTGACATAGAGAGAGAGACATAAGGAGAAAGAGAGAGAGAGTGAGTTAGCGAGCGTGAGAGAGAGAGATAGGTGGGGGCAGACATAGAGAGCGAGTGAGAGACAGAGAGAGTAATGGGGCCAGACATAGAGGGAGAAAAGAGAGAGAGAGAGAGAGAGAGAGAGAGAGAGGGAGACTTACAGAGAAAGAGAGTGACAGTGAGAGAAAGATAGAGAGAGAAAGAGAGAGAGAGAATGGGAAAGAGAGAGAGAGAGAGAGACAGTAAGAGGGAGAGAGAGAGGGAGAGCGATAGAGAGAGAGAGAGGGAGAGCGATAGAGAGATAGAGATGGAGAGAGAGTGAGGGAAGGAGAGAGAGATAGGGAGATAGGGAGGGAGATAGAGAGAGAGTGTGTGTGAGAGAAAGAGAGAGAGAGAGAGAGGGAGAGGGAGGGAGGGAGAGAGAATGAAAGCGAGAGGGAGGGAGGGAGGGAGTGAGTGAGTGAGAGCGAGGGCGAGTGGGAGAGGGAAGGAGTGAGATAGAGAGAGAGCGACAGTGAGTGGAAGAGAGAGAGGGAGAGAGAGAAGGGAGAAAGGGTGAGGGGGAGAGCGACAGATAGAGAGCCAAAGGGAGATAGAGAGAGAGGGAAAGAGATAGAGAGAGGAAGTTAGTAAGAGAGAGAGGGAGAGCGACAAAGAGAGAGAAAGAAAGAGTGAGAGGTAGTATAACACCCCGATTCCCGAGGGTTAAACATGCTTGAAATTTCACAATTTAATAATTTCCAATTTAATTAAAACCCTAATTTGTGGAAATTTCCAAATTGAAAACCCTAATTTACCCTAATTTTAGTGTTAAATAGCGGAAGCATAAAATTATTTTAAAAGAATATTAACTTATTAAACTGAAATAAATGATTCATTAAACTATAATAAAGTGAAGCACAAAAATTCATAAGACATGAAAGTTAAACATGAATATTCATAAATTTCTGAAATAACTGAAGTCATAATGTTATAATTTAACTTAGAAATCATAATCATGCTTGCCACATCACTCATGCTGCTCATCATCATCTGCAACACAATCATCTATGGGGGGTGAGTATTAAAAATACTCAGTAAGTAAATTCACATACTAATAAGTTGCACATGACATAAATGTAAATATATAACTCATGCAAATTTATTTCACACGTTCACTGATCACATAAAATACTTGTAATAACACATCAATTTCGTGGTTAACATATAACTTGAACTTGTACTTATACATGCCAATACTTATACTTGCTTGATAATAATTAGACTAGACATATCCCTCGATTAACAACCTAACCAGAATTGTCTCACAACTTGAACTTGAACTTGTAACATGAACGTGAACATGATAAATTGGGTGTCTTGAAACATGATGTCACTTAAGGTTATCTGAACCTTAAGGTTATATGGTCTGACTGAACCGGTTTGGCCTGATCTGATTGAACTGGTCCGGTTCAGGTGACAAAGAGGGAGAGAGAGAGGTAGAGAGAGAGTGAGAGAGAGAGGGAGAGTGAGAGAGACAAAGAAAGAGAGAGAGGGAGATAGAGAGAGAGTGAGAGAAAGAGAGAGGGGGAGAAAGAGAAAGAGAGAGAGATATAGAGAGAGCGAGAAAGTGAGAGAGAAAGAGCTATAAAGAGAGAGACATAGAGAGAGAGACATAAAGAGAAGATGGCGAGATAGCGAGCGAGCAAGCGAGAAAGAGAGAGAAAGAGAGAGAGAGAGAGAGAAAATGGGGCAAACATAGAGAGACATAGAGAGAAAAGAGAAAGAGAGAGAGAGAGACTTAGAGAGAGAGACTTAGAGAGAAAGAGAGAGATTTAAAGAGAAAGAGAGAGAGTGTGAGAGAGAAAGAGAGAGAAAGAGAGAGAGACTTAGAGAGAAAGAGAGAATCTGTGAGAGAAAGAGAGAGTGTGTGAGAGAAAGAGAGAGAGACAAAGAGAGAGTGAAAGAGAGAGGGGGAGAAAGATAGATAGAGAGAGGGAGAGAGAGAGACAAAGAGAGAGAGCGTGGGAGAGAGTGAGAGAGCGGGACAGGGAGGGGGAGAGAGAAATAGAGAGAAAGGGTGAGTGATAGAAAGAGTGGGGTAGGGCGAGAGTGATAGAGAGAGAAGGAGAGTGGGAGTGGGAGAGAGAGAAGGAGAGGGAGAGAGGGATAGGGAGATAGAGAGATAGATTGATTGACAGAGAGATAGAGATAGAGAGAGATTGATAGAGCGGGGTAGAGAGTGAGTGGGAGAGAGAGGGGAGAAAGAGAGATAGATTGATAGATTGATAGATAGAGAGAGGAAGAGTGAGAGTGAAAGAGAGAATGAGTGAGAGAGAGGGGGAGGGAGGGAGAGAAATAGTGACAGTGAGAGCGAGAGAGAGAGAGAGAGAGAGGGAGATAGAGATAGTGATAGAGAGAGGAAGAGAGAGGGAGAGAGAGAGAGTCGGAGAGGGAGCCGGAGAGGGAGAGAGGGAGCCGGAGAGAAACAAAGAGAGAGGGATAAAGAGAGCGAGAGAAAGAGTGAGAGAGCGATAGAGAGGGAAACATATAGATAGAGAAGGGGGAGAGAGGGTGACAGAAGGAGATAGAGGGGCAAATAGAGAGAGAATGGGATAGAGGGAGATAGGGAGATAGAGAGTGAGATAGAGAGAGTGGGAGAGGGAGGGATAGAGAGAGCGAGTGTGAGAAAGAAAGAGAGAGTGAGAGATAGAGAGACAAAGAGAGAGAGAGAGAGAGAGAGAAAGAGGGAAAGGGAGAATGTGAAACAGAGACAGAGAGTGAGAAAGTGAGAGAAACAAAAAGAGCGAGACATAGAGAGAGAAACATAAGAGAGCGAGTGAGATAGCGAGCGAGTGAGATAGAGAGAGAGCGAGTGAGATAGATATAGAGAGAGCGAGGGAGATAACGAGTGAGAGGGAGAGAGAGAGAGAGAGAGAGAGAGAGAGAGAGAGACTTAAAGAGAGAGAGAATGAGAAAGGGAGAGAAAGAGAATGACAATAAGAGGGAGAGAGAGAGGAAGAGAGAGGGACGCAGAGTGAGAAAGTGATAGAGAGGCAAAAAGAGCTAGACATAGAGAGAGAAACATAAGAGAAAGAGAGCGAGCGAGATAGCGAGCGAGAGAGAGAGAGCAAGTGAGATAGAGAGAGAATGAGGGAGATAACGAGTGAGAGAGAGAGACATGGAGAGAAATAGTGAGAAAGAGAGTGAAAGGGAGAGAGAGAAAATGAGATAGAGAGAGTGAAAGGGAGGGGATAAAGAGAGAGAGCGAGAGAGAGAGAGAGACAGGAAGAACGATAGAGAGAGAGAGGGAGGGGGTAGAGAGAGCGAGAAAGTGAGAGAGAGAGATAAAAAAGTGAGACATAGAGAGAGAAACATACGAGAGAGAGACTTACATAGAAAGAGGGGGAGAGAGTGAGAGAGAGAGATAGTGAGAGAGATAGAGAGAATGAGAAAGTGCGAGAGAGAAAGATATGAAGTGGGAGAAAGAGAGAGGGATAGCGATAGAGAGGGAGAGAGTGTGGGAGAAGGAGTAGGAGAGAGAGATAGGGATGGAGATATAGAGAGAGTGAGAGAAAGAGAGAGAGGGATGGGGAGAGAGATAGGGCAAGAGCGAGAGGGTGGGAGAGAGAGAGGGAGGGAGAGAGAGCGAGAGAGATAGAGAGAGAGCGAGAGGTAGTGGGAGGGAGAGAGATAAAGAGAGAGTGACGGTGAGAGGAAGAGAGAGAGGGGGGGAGAGAGAGGGAAAGGGAGATGGAAAGAGTGAGAGAGGGAGAGAGAGGGGAGAAAGAGAGATAGATAGAGAGGGGGAGAGCGACAAAAAGAGAGAAAGAAAGTGAGTAAGAGAGAGGGGGAAGAGAAAGAGAGTGGAAGAGAGGGAGAGATAAGGAGATAGAGAGCGAGATAGAGAGAGAGCCAGAGAAAGATAAAGAGAAGGAGATGGAGGGAGAGAGAGCCTGAGCGAGAGAGAGTGTGTGACAGAGGGAGAGAGAGGTAGATAGACAGAGAGAGATAGAGACAGAGACAGATAGAGTGGGGGAGAGTGAGAGTTAGGGACAGGGAGGGGGAAAGAGAGAATGAGGGAGAGAAAGAGAGAGAGGGGGTGACAAGGAGGGGGAGAGAGAGTGTGAGACATAAAGAGAAAGAGAGCGAGTGTGATAACGAGCAAGCGAGAGAGAGGGACCGAGGGGGCAGACATAGAGAGAGATAGAGAGAAAAGAGAGAGAGAGAGAGAAAGAGTGAGAGAGAGAAAGAGAAAGTGGGAGAGGGAGGGATAGATAGCGCGGGAGTGAAAGAGAAAGAGAGAGTGAGAGAGAGGGAGAGATAGAGAGACAAAGAGAGAGAAAGGGAAATATATAGAGAGATATAGAGAGATAGAAAGAAAGATTGAGAGAAAGAGGGAAAGGGAAAATGTGAAAGAGAGAGAGAGAGAAACACAGAACGAGAAAGTGAGAGAGAGACAAAAAGAGCTAGACATAGAGAGAGAAACATAAGAGAAAGAGAGTGAGTGAGATAGCGAGCGAGAGAGAGAGAGCAAGTGAGATAAAGAGAGAACGAGGGAAATAACGAGTGAGAGAGAGAGACATAGAGAGAACTAGTGAGAAAGAGAGTGAAAGAAAGAGAGAGAAAGAGAGAGAGAGAGAGAGAAAATGAGATAGAGAAAGAGAGAAAGGGAGGGGGATAGAGAGAGAGCGAGAGAGAGACAGAAAGAGCGATGGAGAGAGAAAGGGAGGGGGATAGAGAGAGACCGAGAAAGTCAGAGAGAGCGAGAAAGTCAGAGAGAGATAAAAAAGTGAGACATAGAGGGAGAAACATAAGAGAGTGAGAGAGAGATACTTACATAGAAAGACGGGGAGAGAGTGAGAGAAAGAGAGAGATAGTGAGAGAGATAGAGAGAATGAGAAAGTGAGAGAGAGAAAGACAGTAAGAGGGAGAAAGGGAGAGGGGGATAGCGATAGAGAGGGAGAGAGGGGGAGAGCAACCGAGAGAGAGAGAGATAGAGAGGGAGAGAGAGTGAGAGAAGGAGTGGGAGAGGGAGAGAGAGATAGGGATGGAGATAGAGAGAGTGTGAGAGAAAGAGGGAAGGAGAGAGAGAGAGCGAGAACGAGAGGGTGGGAAAGAGAGCGCGAGGGAGGGAGAGAGAGAGAGTGAGAGGGAGAGCGAGAGGTAGTGGGAGGGAGAGAGATAGAGAGAGCAACAGTGAGAGGAAGAGAGAGGGAAAGGGAGATGGAAAGAGTGAGAGAGGTTGAAGGGGGGAGAGCGAAAAAAAGAGAGAGAGAAAGTTTGTAAGAGAGAGGGGGGGAGAAAGAGAGTGGAAGAGAGGGAGAGATAGAGAGATAGAGAGAGTTAGAGAATGATAAAGAGAGGGAGAGGGAGGGAGAGAGAGTGAGAGAGAGAGGGGGAGTGAGATTGGGAGAGAGAGGGGGGAGAGAGATATTGATAGATAGATAGAGAGATAGAGAGAGAGTGTGTGTGTGTGTGTGTGTGTGTGTGTGTGTGCACGAGAGAGTGAGAGTGAGGGACAGGAAGGGGGAGAGAGAGAATGAGAGAGAGAAAGAGAGAGAGATGGGGACAAGGAAGGAGAGGCAGAGAGATATAGCGAGAGCGAGAAAGTGAGAGAGAAAGAATATAAGGAGTGAGACATAGAGAGATCTCGAGTCACGGACTTATTTGGGAACATTAGATAAACTAGTTGTGATGAATAATAGAAAACAATCAACTGCATCCTCAAATTGATGTGCATTGAAGGAACGAAACAGTATGGAGGACCCCCCCCCCCCCATGAAAAAAAAGGCGCAAAGTGAATTATTTAATACTTTGATATATACTGTCATGCAAATATATGTTCTAAATACACCCTTGATATTAGAAGATCATGTAAAGCTATTTAAACTCCCCATAATATTCTCTTCCATGGAATAGAAGATTGAGTGTCAGATTTTTTGCAAAACAATTAGCCATGAACGTTCAAGCCAGTCATGCCAACAACTAATAGCAAATCATTTCAAATGCAATAAATAATTAACAAAAGTAAAATCATTAGTAGAGAGGAACAAATATTTTCTTTGATTACAAACGTTATGCTAACGACTTCGGTATGATGCAGCATTGGTTTATGAATTATTGACACCAAGGGGAAGGGACCTTCATTTTTCTCCACCGCCATCCACTTTGCGTAAGAGACTTTAGCACCAGTTCGTAGGAATATCGTTCATAAGAAGACTAATTAACAATTACAATCATATAAGAATGAAACTGACATGTTCATATAGAATTTCAATTTGTTGCGCTTGTTGCAAAACATGAATGGACATGAGGTGATTCAAAGCAGACATTTCCACCATGTTAGGTTTGTTTCCCGAACAGCATCAAGAAGGCCACTCTACTCTACCTTCATAGGTAAAAGAATTCAGCTCTAGTTTCGGAAGATCTCAGGGATTACGATAAAATAATTCAAAGAAACATGATGGAACAACCCCCCCNACTCCCACCCCAACAGATAAAAAAAGTGAACATATCTGAAGCTCGCGTGTTTCATCATCCAAGAGTTGTCGTTGAACCCTTAGAGGCCCGGGTTGGAAATCATCAGACTCCCTCATCTCTAAATTTTTGGATGTAAGTGAATCAGAATGACTATAATCTGCTGCTTGCTTGAGTTTTTTTTCTTGGCGTTGCTTTGTTTATCATATCTTGAAAGCGAATGGCTCTAAGTTGATCAAAATCATCACCTGCATATAGAAAGCTAATCAACCAATGAATGTTATTCATATCATGCAAATAAATCATACTGACAATTTTCTTGTTAAAGAGCATTAGGGACTTTGACATCTGAGGAAAATTATTTTTAGCAGAGGCAAAAGTGAAGATTGTTAATCTATATTACAAATACACCCAACACCATCAGAAGTTCGAATAATGGGTACTTTCAATGTGGCATATATGTACCCAACTTGTCAAACTTGCACATATGCTCACAGTGTCCTCTTTTATCTGGAAAGGACATACAGCCTGAAGAAGGATTGTGCCTAATCAATAGATGAAAAGGATAACTACAATTGAAAAGCATCTTACCACCCCATGTTTGTGAGCAATGGTATCAGCATTATCATCATCAGCCATAATGCCAAGCCAGCCCTTTGAGTTTGCTTCTTCACCATTTATGTTGTTTTTTAAAATATCAATAGTAGATCCATTCTTTACAACAATGAAAAAAGAGAAAAAAAAAATTATCCACAGGATTAAGAACCCCATCAAAGGCCCTCTTGTTCCTCTCTTGCCAAATGGTCCACATAATGTAGAGGGGGATAATTTTCCAGATTTTCCTCTCCACTAAACCTCTACCCAAAAAATTCCATTCGAACAAAAAACACTTCATTGAGCCAGGCAATGACCAACGTAGACCGGCAAAGTCCATTAGAAGTTCATCTTCATAATCTTCAAGTTTTAATCAAAACTTTTTTAATTACGATAAACTATTTTTCCTAATTAAATAATCTCATTAATTATCTTTTAAAATTTATTGAATTTGATTAGTCAAATAACAATTTAATGATTTATCAAACTTGGGTCAAACCCAATCAATTAATTAATTTTAATTTAAAAAATTAAAGTGTGTTTATGATTTACTTAAGTCCTGGAACTATTATCAACGTAAGAAGAGTAAAGATCGAACGGTCTTCCAGACAAACTCTTATGAGATAGTTCAGAATATTATTCGCAGTCTTAGGATCGACTGGACAATCGAGTTCAATTATAACTGTTATGTTAAACCAAATGATGTCGGTCTCGGGGAATGGAAGTGGAGACTCTAACGGTTGACCTAAACATGTTATAAAACATGTTGAATAGACAGTAAGAAATTAGTTTAGAGAAAAGTCGTTTATCTAGTTCTAAACCTAATTGTTACACCTTAAGAGTATTTTCATAATTACCTTAATCTTGAAGTGAATACGAAACTTGACCTAGTTGCTTACGAACTTTGATACACCAAATGAGTGAGTTCAAATTGCCGGATAATACATCGGCTGTTGGGATCGTGATTCAACTATGTTGGAGTTGCGTGCTTCACATATGTGGAATTCGTGACGAGATTGCAAAAGCAACAATATCATCTTATGTTTTATTGATGGGTGTGTGAATAAATAAACCGAGCCTAGTAATCGATTACATGAGTCATTGAATAAGACATGATGATCTGTACGAGATATTTCACTGAAATTTCTTTTTATTCACTGTCAATAAAAGAGTTAAGGACTAGAGAGGTAAAATGGTAATTTTACATCCCGCTCTTGTTACTGATATTCATGAAGGGTAATATCATAAATATTCTATGAACCGTGAAATATAAATATTTGTTTGAACCAACATAAAAATGTAGCGCACATGAATAATCGAGAGTTCATTCGACATCGAATCTATAGTGGAATCGTACGATGTTAGAATTAAATAAGTTGGGAATTTATGAAGATAAATTAGCGGCGGCATTTGAATCCCATAACTTTATTCATATGGGTTCATTTGATCTCAGGAGTAGCTCATAAGGACAAGAATGGAAGACAACGTCAATTAAACCAAAAATATGTTTTGGACCAAGGTACACTTTCCAAGCCCCATATGAGATGTGTGTCATCACTAAATTAGTGAAAAGTAAAATTAATGTTCAAATTAATTATTTTATTCTTTTATAATTATTAGATAATTAGTAAATAAAAAAATTAATTAATTAATTGATAGAAATCAATTTAAATCATCAATTTGGGCTGATGAATTTGGACATAATTTTGGTTCTAGGAGAGATGTAAAAATCACACATCCTAGTGTAAGGAGAATGTAAATTTCAGCTTTATCATATCGTGTATATGAGTAAATTTCTTAATTAATATATAAGGAATTATATTAGGGTAGTATCACTAACTCTAATCACAATGTGTTAAATCAAAGCAGGAAGTTTTTTTTCTCATCTCCCTCACTAGTTGCCGCCGAAAACTCTAAGGAGAAGAGAAAATTTTATTTTTTCTTCCACAGTTGTTTTGAGAGCCCACACTTAATTTCTACTGATATCCTTGAGAGATATATTTTCCTTCTAATTCTAACGGCTGGTTGTTGGTGCAAAGATCAATTACTAGCTCTGCGAAGAATGAAGAACGCGAGATAGAAATTGGATCCCGTCATATCAAAAATTATTCACTAATTGAAAATGTATAATTGTTTATATATCTTCTCGATACCTTTATTCAATTATGCATGTTCATTGATTGATTTGTGTTTAATTGGATTAAATGTTTGTATTGAAAATTTTTTGAAATTATGCTCATGAATTAGTCATGGTTCATTAATTTTTCTTCAAAATCTAAAACTCAATCCAACAATAATATGAAAGTAGAGTGAATGTCTATGTAGATAAGGTTTGAAATTAGAGAAAAAGCGCGATGTTTGTGTATGTTTTAAAATTAAAGAGATGTATCATTTGTTTAATTAAAGAAACTAGGTGCTAAGTAATGTGTTATTTAAAAAAATATAAAATTATAAAAAAGATAAGTTTTAAGGGTAGAGTTAAGTAAATAGACGTTAAGATTTTTTTCATAAATATGATCGAATTTTCAGAATTTTCATATAAACCACCGGTAATATGAAAGTATAGTGAATGTCTATGTAGATAAAATATGAAATTAGAGAAAAAGGTGATGTCTGTGTATGATTTGAAATTAAAAAGAGATATCATAAGTTTAATTAAGTGAACTACCTGCTAAGTGATGTCATTTAAAAAAACATAAAATGATAGAAAAAATAAGTTTTAAGGATATAGTTATAAATGGACGCAAAGATTTTTTGTTTTGTATAAAAATGACAGAATTTTCAAAATTTGTATATAAAACCACCTGTAATTTAATATGAGTTACTAATTTCAAAATGACAAACACAAAAAGGTCACGTCGCGGCAGCGTCACCGTATGCATTAAATAACGGCCGGCGAAGCCAAAATCGTGTCGCAAAGTATAAAAGGAAATAGCCGGCCGGAATTTAACTGGGATTTTAGGTTTGACGCTAACGCCAACGCCATTGATGACGTAGACTTTTATTTTTAATTAACCAATACTATTAGACAATCGTCGAGATTATTTTCTTGGCTAGTGACGAGGTTAATCCTACCATTTATTAGGGTAATTTTTGGACTTTAAATAAGTAAGAAAATATAAGAATTTATGAGTGATTGTATTTGTATCGTTCAAAGTCATTGATATATTTACCCAAAATAATGATGAATCCGAAACTAATGATATGAGTGATTAATGCTACTTAAATATTTTGGTTGATTACATTGACTTCTCATTGCGTGGAATATAAATAAAATTTTTTTATAGTTTCAAAATTTACACGAACATTCTCTCTAATTTTATTATAACTGACACATAAGTTTATAATATATTCTTTCTTGAAATTCAAGAAATGTAAATAGATTATTATTATTTATCATATTTTATTTTATTTACAAATTATAACTCATGTATATAAGTGTTTCAGAAAATTTATAATTTTTTTTTATTTTTGACTAATTTTAAAAGTACTTGATAAATAGATAGTGAGATATTAATCGAGATGGACATTTTAACCTCTACCATTAAGTTAAAAGGTGAAATTTTTTTGTGTAATTATTGAAATTAAAGGTGATGTTATTTTATAATATTATTCTTACTAAGGCTTTTATTTGTTCACAATTTTAATGTCCAAAAATATTTTATCCAAAAAAAATCCAGCAAATACAAGACAAGGACATGCTAAGGTCCAATGAGAAGCTTGAGTTGACCACGCTTCTAGTTCTAACTCTATGATTGTTTTAAGTTGGAAGTGAATGAAGTCCATTAAATAGTTGGCATACAAATGGAATGCATGAATTTTCATGGTTGGGCTTGATGTCTTTTTCTTTGAATAGAAAAATAAAAAACAATTTGTTTTCACATTGGATCAAAATGAGAAGTATTGAGAACCATATATTATTAACAAAATTATAATAATAATAATAATAATAATAATAATAATAATAATAATAATAATGATGATGATGATAATGATAATTTGTTTATCTATTAGAAACCATCAAAGGCCAAAATTTTCTTCTCTCATCATAGGGAGAATTTTTAATTAAATTTGACGTAAAGTACTGAAAATTTATTCGGGTTTCGATAATCGGTCAAGAAATATAAACTAAATTGTATTAGTAAACATAATCTTTTTGAAAAAAATAATTATAACACATTTTATACCACCATTGGCTTTGTGCCAATTGTCAAATGTCTAAATTTTTTAGTTTATTAATTTAGCCAAAAAAACTTTCAAATCATTAACGATTAATCTATACATCATTAACACACGCTGACTATTTTCTGTTATCTATATAACCTGACATAGTTGATACATTCAGAACAACACCATTTTTTTTGTTTTTTGTTGAAGTTACAATTCTACTAGGCGTGGAATATAAAATAACACAAATCTTAAAATGTTAGTGTAAGATTTAACCATTTTATCGACCTACTATTTTTTTCTAATAAAGTCAATTTCTCATTCCAACGGGTATGAATTAATCGAAGACTTGTTTTTTCTTCAATTTTTGATAGAAGCATTTATCGGATGCTAACAGTGGTGTTAATTATTAGCCATGGTTTTAATGATTTGTAAGGGTCTAAATTGTTTTTACTAAAACAAATTAAAATAATTTAGTTTTAAATCTCTATCGTTAAGTCAACTATCTCAAAAAAACAAAAACTTAACTAATGTTCGTTCCCTTTCAAAAAGAAAATCTCTCTCTCTCTCTGTGCCATTACTTTATTTTTACTGTCATTATAAACCTTCCATTTATATATAATAGAAAATGTAAGAGAGAGAGGAGCCAGTTTTTCTTGTGCTGGAATTTTCAAACTTTCTTTCTATCATCATATACACACACACAAACCATTTTCTTCTTTCATTTGGCTGATCATACTCATCTAATTCCATCTCTCTCTCTCTCTCTCTCTCTCTCTCTCTCTCTAGAGTCTTCTTTCAAAACCCATGTCCCAATAATCCTATAAACATGAGCAATTGAATCTCCCTTTTGTTCAAAGTTCAATTACAGAGAGAAAATCAAAGGGAAAGCAAAAAAATGCATTCAGGGAACCAATGGGGAGGGACATTTGAGGTAAGCAATGAAGGAGTAAGAAATCAAGAGGAGGAGAGGAGCATGGAATGGGATAGAGCTGCTTTACCTCACCAACAATACCATCATGATCATCATCATCGTGATCATCTTGATGAAACTCAAAGAAGCTGGTTATTGGGTCCACCAGAGAAAAACAAGAACAAGTACGTTGACTTTGGATGCATAGTTTGTAGCAGAAAAGCTCTCAAATGGACCTTCTTTGGAATACTCATAGCTTTTTGTGTAATAGCACTTCCTATTATTGTGGTCAAGACTTTGCCTAAACATAACCCTCAACCCACTCTTCCTGATCATTACTCTGATGCTCTCCATAAGGCCCTTCTCTTCTTCAATGCTCAAAAATGTGAGTCTCATTTTGTTTTTAATTTCTATTCTTATTTGCATAATACAATCTCTGTTCAGATCTTGAAAATCAATAGCGAACGAAATATATTATAATCTGTAAAATTAAATTCTATGAGAATTTTATTGATGGAGATTAGGTTGTTCTCAAGGATATATTAGATGGAATGGACCCAGTTGAATAAAATCATTTACAAGAAATAGTGTTTAGTTTAAGATTATATAATTTGGAGGAATTAATGAATTAATTCATTAATAGGGCTTTGGGTGGGATTGACAAATGAAATTTGAGCACCATGTGGGGGTCCTCAGAGTTCTGTCTGCATGTATGTTTTTTTTTTTTTAATTATATATATATGAAGAGAGAGATCCTTTGTACCTACTAATCGATGTTAATCTATAGTACTAATTTCATCTTAATTAAAGAAAAGAATTATGGTTAGTTCATTTCATCAAGACATAGAATTTGTGCCAATGAATCAATGAGTTATTATTGTCATTTAATTGATAGGTAAATATAATTTACATCCCTTGTGTTTGAGTTACTTAGGAAGATGATTAAAACAATACTATTTCACTTTAAGAAATACGATAAGGGTGATATTGATTTATTTCGCACGATATATCAGGCACGTGGAATTTGTAAGTTCTGTCATGTATAGGTTAAATGACTTGACAAAAAAAAAATTAATAACAATGACAATGGAAGGGGTGAATTGATAGAAATACAACGTTATGACAAGAATGCCAATTAATGTCAATTTTATGATGTAAATTATATTTTACTCAACTAAAATATTTAGTTAATTTCTTACATAATGAAATTCTAAAAGAAAGAAGAAATTTTGATGATGATGATGGGTGCAGCTGGGGCATTGCCAAAAGGCAACAATATAACATGGAGAGGAAATTCAGGGATGCATGATGGGAATGATACAATAGATGTGAAGGGAGGATTGGTAGGAGGATATTATGATTCCGGAGAGAATACAAAGTACCATTTTCCAATGGCTTATTCAATCACAATGTTGAGTTGGAGTGTGATTGAATATAGTCATAAATATAGATCTCTTCATGAGTATGATCATGTCCTCGATCTCATCAAATGGGGCGCTGATTACTTCCTCTTAACCTTTAACTCTTCTTCCTCCAAAATCAACAAGATTCATAGCCAGGTTCTCTCTCTCTCTCTCTCTCTCTCTCTCTCTCTCTCTCTCTCACTCACTCACTCACTCACTCACTGGGTTGAACAACAGGTTGGTGGGTCTCAAAATGGTTCTCAAACAGCAGATGACTACTACTGCTGGCAAAAACCAGAACAGATGGGGTATCCAAGGATCACCCAAACGGCAGTTGAAGGTCCAGACCTCGCTTCAGAAATGGCCGCCGCTCTAGCCGCAGCTTCCATAGTTTTCCGCGACGACTCAGCCTACTCTATAAAGCTACGCAAAGGAGCCGAAACACTCTTTGCCTTTGCCAGAGATAAGGGAAAACGTACCCGATACAGTGCCAATAATCCGTATATCGCACCTTATTATAACTCAACTGGCTACTACGATGAGTATATGTGGGGAGCTGCTTGGTTATATTATGCTACTGGGAATTCCACCTATATTTCACTGGCAACTAACCCAGGTGTGCCGAGGAATGCCAGAGCGTTTTATGTGACGCCGCAATCGAGCGTTCCAAGCTGGAACAATAAGTTACCTGCAGCTATGCTATTGTTGACAAGGCTTAGAGTGTTTTTGAATCCTGGGTACCCTTATGAGGATATGTTGCGGATGTATCATAATGTTACGGGTCTTAATATGTGCTCTTATCTCAAGCAATACCACGTCTTCAACTGGACTAGAGGTACTTCTTCCCTTTTTCCCTAATGTATTAAAGAATATTCAGTCCTGATGATTATTAACATTGAAAATACGATGCGAGACATAAAATAAGAAGATGATTGATTAATCACAGAAAATATTTAGATGTACCTTTGAGATTGATGTAAATTCTGCATCTTTCGTTGATCAAATGGTTGTCATGCAGGGGGGATGATCATTATGAACAAAGGACAGCAACAGTCTCAGAATCTTCAATATGTGGCTAATGCTGCATTCTTGGCATCTCTTTTTGTTGATTACCTGAATGCAACTGGAGTTCCGGGATGGAATTGTGGCCCCAATTTTATTTCTCTGGACATTCTTCGTGGATTTGCCACCTCCCAGGTACCCTTTTTCTGAAACTCTCAATGAAGTTCATAGATCATGATTTATGTATTTACTACTTGGGCTAATCTTAGTGCGAAATTCTTCTTTCCTTCCGCATTCATCACAGATCGATTACATACTCGGTACAAATCCCATGAATATGAGCTATGTAGTGGGATACGGCAACAAGTTTCCAAGACATGTGCATCATAGAGGAGCATCGACGCCTAATGACGGAAAGTACTACTCGTGTAAAGACGGGTGGAAATGGCGTGACAGTTCTAAACCAAACCCTAACAACATAACAGGAGCCATGGTTGGTGGCCCTGATCAATTTGACCAGTTTCGTGATGTACGGACGAATCGGAATTACACCGAACCTACTTTAGCAGGAAATGCAGGACTGGTTGCTGCACTTGTCTCCCTAACCACTACTGCTGGCTATGGCATTGATAAAAATACCATATTTTCAGGAATTCCACCGCTCGGACCACCATCTCCGCCACCGCCTTCACCATGGAAGCCATGATTTCTAAATTTTCACTTCCGTTGAAAGGCTAATTCTTGTTCACACAGAGAAACATATATATCACTGATGAAAATTAATGGCTTCCAGATAATTTTTTTGTTATACCTTGTTTACAACTTGTCTATTACAGATAACATTAAAAGAAGAAGAAGTTATAGAGTTTAAAGATGTCAATGATTTCATTAAGAATGCACATCCATATACAATAATTGTGGAATTTAATCAGTATTGGGATATTTGAAGTTTAAATTTGGGAAGGGGGATGAATGTTTCTTTTGTTTCCAAAGGACAAGAATTAGTTGTGTGATAGTGCTTACTATTGAGTATAGCAAGAGCCTGGCTCTTCTGGAGCAATTCGACCTGGTCCTGTTACTGGAGCAGCAGCAACCCCTCTCTGATTCAACAAACACCTAAAGTGTGCTAACCTTCCAATAACTTGTCTTGGATCTTTAGCCAGCTTATCGAAAGGTGTCCATAGCCGTTCTGAAGAGCCAAAAATGGGAAAAAAATTATATACGGATGAAAACCGAACATAATACTCAATTAACGTCCAGTAACTCGCCTTATACTTGGATCGAACAAAATAACATTTAACAAAGTTAATGACGTTTAGTATATTTGCTCGTCACCGAAAAGCTAATAAACCTAAAACCAGATATTCAAGAAGTAGTACCTGCAGCTGCAGCAGCACGAGGCCATATGGTTTGTTCAATATCAGAGCCGTCAATATGTTCACCCCACATACATACTTCACCTCCAATAACTAATTTCTGTTGTTGGGGTTTCGTTATGTTAACGAGTGGTTCGTTGATATAGAATTGCCACCAGTTAGTATCTAAGTAGTCCAAGTACCACTTATCCAGGTTGCTTACTATGCATCTTAATCCTGCTGTTACTACTTTCTGAGCTACACCTATTCCAAGCCTGAGGATAAAATTTTCAGCCAGAAATGTGAAGCGATGCGGAATATTCACTACTTTGTTCAATAGATTTAAACCTCTATAGGGAAAGTTGGACATTCATTACTAATGCCAATGGAAGCAAAATATATAAATGACATACCAATTGTGCACCACTGTCTTTGGGCTCAATTTATTGCCGAAATTGTTAAAAGTTTCCTCCCTGTAAATTATTATCCATTGAGAAGATAAGATTTATAAGTTATGTCATTGATAAAATCACAATGTGGATGGGAGATATACCAGTTAACAATTTCATAACCATGTGATAAAGCTAGTTTCTGTGCACGAAGGACGAAGTATTGATAGGCTTCAGATTCATCCATCCCATTCTTTCGTAACCTGAACATTGGGCAGTAAGAAAATCTTAACATGATGCTAACTGTCTTGGCCTAAAATTTAGTAAATTTAACATTTCCATGCCTTCCTAGAACAGAAAGCATACAAGAATATAAGATGGAGAGATGATGGGTTATTTCATTTCTCAAAATGAAGAGAATTTAGGAATCAAATTCATCACCTTTATAACAAAACTCATATAATTACCGAAAGAGATATTTATTGGAAAGAGATAAGGTGTTGGATTGTTACCATTTTCTTATATGTGGAGTCACTGTCCAGCAAGCTGAAAAAGAAAAATGGAAGTGAACACATTTTCATCAGATGAAGAATATTATAAATTTATAACCAGTGTCACTAATAACGTAACGATAAAATAATACAACCCAATTTCAAACTTACTTGTGTTTACTTCGTCACCTCCCAAGTGCACAAATCTATATTTAAAGATCTTACTGAAATCTAAAACATTAGACATTCCAATGGTGTGTTATTTCTTTTTTCTGTTATCAGAAAAAGAAGAAGAATCTAAAATCATTGTCAATAAATAGCCAACTATTTTATAGTGGTTCGTGAATCCAACAGTTGGGAGGAAGTTATTTAATACCTGAAAGGATTCCATCTATTACTGCAAAGCTGAATTCATTACTGACATCAAGTGGCTGCTGGCAATCCTTTGATGGCCATAATGAAGGATAGCCAACTCCCCTGAAAATTGAAACTCTGAGTTCCTCACACAACTATACAGAGTCATCAAAAGTACCATTCAGCAAAGAAGAGAAAAAATAATGATCAAGCTATAAAACAGATCATAATTACCATGATTGAGCATGTCCTGGAACATCAAGTTCAGCCAATACATTAATTCCCCGTCTTTGAGCATAACTGCAAATTACAAGTAACATAAGAAAACAAAATTGTCTAAGAGAACCAGAAACAATTAAGATATGATGACTTTGTCAAACTCCATGTTTATCACTAACCTCACAATTTCTTCAGCATCAACAACTGTATATCGTTCTGAATTCGAATAAGCACCGTTCCATAATTTTGGATATGAAGGTATCTCTAAAGGGAAAGATTGTGTATCAACAATATGCCAATGCAACACATTCTGCACGAACACACTAACACATTAATGATTATAGACAAGATGAACAAGCCTGTTATATATATAAAAGGAAAAGGATGAGAAGCTTTGCATCAAGTTATTGCAATCTATACCAGTTTTGCATATGCCATAGAATCGATCACTTTCTTTATTATTGGCAATGGCTGGTAATGTCGAGATGTATCTGTAAAAAGTACATTCTCCGGTTAGAAAACCATCCAAATGGGAGTTTCCTTACATACTAACAAAATGTCAATAAACAAACCGAGAATCAATTTTTTTGCTGCTTGTAATCTCAAGAATGCTTCCGACAACAAAAAAAGGCACTGATAGACATTTTATATTATAGTATCAACTCACCAATTAAAAGCCCCCGATAAGAGAACCTTGGTTGATCAACGATATTCCAGGGGACCATACGGATTTCAATTACTCTGTTTGTAAAGTCAAAATAGCTCAATTGGCTGAAAGTCTGCAATAGTTTACAACAGAAAAGTTATACTTTTTCTCGACGAAACGTTAAAATAACTAAACTTTTGTTTTCAATAGTAACAGCACATAACCTGCAGCCCATGCAAAGCCCCATAAATTGTTTGTGCCTGGACAATAAAAAACCTCAGCTGGTTAGAGGACCAAGTGCTATATTCTACAAAGACAATGTAAAAGACAATGACACTTATACTTTGAAAACCTCTATCTGCAATTGCTTCTATTTCGAAAGGTTCCTATCTAATAAATTTAGTTAGAAATGGCACCGACGTAATGCTTAATTCAGTCTTGACATGTCTAAATAGGATCTCTTTTTGTTCTCCGATTTCATTTAATTTTATCATAAACACATACCAAACCTATAATAGTAAAACATAATGATTTAGAGCTTGATTAAGAAAGTTATTCTTCTAGTTGAATACATCTTATCTTTGTCGGCATAGGTCAAAGTTAGTCTTCATATGCGAAATCGAATAACAATTTTAACAAACGGAACAACAAGTCACCTGCCTGAATACCTTTCTTTTTCTAATATTAACTACTCTATCAAGCAATGTAGCGTATTAGATCACCTAATCAGCAAAATAAGCAGGTAGGTAGGAAGAGGTTTAGGCACACCCACCTCGATATATGCATAGGTTGACTTCCCAGGTGAAGGAATTGATAATTTGTATGATTCGTCCACACCATATTGTAACTGCAGATGACAAAATAACTTTTCATGGAATCAAACAACACTTCCATATGTACAAGACAAGTGAGAGTTAATGAGAAGCATTTTTTCACATCATTTTAAGAAAACAGATAAAAATATACTATTTCAAATACTAAGAACCATAGCTTTTGTTAGATAATACCTGTCAGTCAAGTTAGAAGTTGTGAAGCTTGAGAGAGAGAGAGAGAGAGAGAGAGAGAGAGAGAGAGAGAGAACAAATAGAGGAATTTTGAAGCATCCTAATCAAGAAAAATGTACTTCTGAAATAAGCAGAGAGGGAGAAAGAGAGGAGTTACTCTGTTCCATATGCAAAAGAGTATACATATACATCATCTATTTGGAAAAGTAGCTGCGCGCTGCAGGTATTTATCTTGTAACTGACTTTGCTGGACTACCCATTAAGCATTAACAATGAGTTTGAGCTCAATAAATTATTTCACCAGTCTCAGAACAAAAATCCCAGAACAAGAAACAAATTAACAACAGAAGAATAAGAATACTAATAAAAGAAGGGAAAGAAAAAGAAAAAAAAACATACCTCATCAGAGGGAGAAGAGATAACAACATGGAGACCCAGAAGCAGAGCAGAAGAATCAAAACGAGAGAGATTCGAATCGACAACATGAGCCATTCGAACCACGTCGAGCAATCTACTGAAGCCGTCCTTCAAAATGCCAGAAGCATCACTGTAATTGGATCCCTGAGTGTTAAGATGAAAATCACTGCGCATATACAAACTACGGCGCCCCGGCCTCACTGACACTGGCATCGGCCATATCTTAAGCTCATGCCCATCCACATTACCATTCTTATCGGTGTTATCACTGTAATTTTCATCGGCAACTGCGACTGTTAGAAGCAGAACTTGAATGAAGAGCGGGAGTAGCAGCACCATGCTTGAGCTTCGGACTGCCATTTTCATTCTCATCTTTAAAATCCCATTGGGTTTCTACTATGGCCCAGAAGCAGAAACCATGTGACCGTGAGAAAAAATAGTAATGAGGTTGATGATGATGGATACCTAACCACCATGAGGAGGAAAAGGAAGTTGAGGAGAGTGAAAACTGTGGCCCGTGTGGATTGGTTTGTTAAAATAAAAAGGCAAAGAAAAACTACTTTTGGGTGAGAACTGAGAAGCATGGGAAAGAGGTGGAACACAGTATAAATATGGGATACCTGTAAAAATGAGTCCTGAACCTTTTTTTTATAAAAAGATTGAAATATGATAAATAATTTATTTATTATTATGTAATTTTGATAAATAAATTATTTATCTTGATTATTTTTATAAATAAAAATATTTCAATCAACAACTTCATTCAATCCAGAATTTATCATTTTTTACTATTTTTCTATAAATAAATGACATTTTTTTAGTAAGTTATAATGGAGAATCTGAAGCAGACCCTTATCTTCTTTACGGATATTTTTGCGGAAAGAAATCACTTTGGGTATTATTACAGATAATTTAAAAATTAGAATTCACTGTGATTTATAGAAACAAAGTTCTTTTCCTCATTATGTGAGTCGTGAGAAGCTCCAAAATCAAGAAAGTGGTGACTGGTGCGCCTTTTTGTCGCATTGGATCATGTTTATCCCCTTCAAAATATTGGTTCTGAGATTTACATCGTTTGAACAATGTGATTTTTATGGTAGATCCCCTCCTCTTGCGGTTTTCGTGCCAGTCCGTTTGGCCTTGGATTAATAGTGCACGTTAAACGAATTTTTTTTCTTTTTTTTCTCATTTTTTGTTCTCAGTACATGAGAAGATTCAGATCCGATTTTTACTTTTGACAAATGATCATCGTAGATTCGTATTACTCACTTTTTTCTTGACGTGTGAACCTTGTTTTACCCCTTTTCTCTCCGGTTCCTCATTTAGCAAGTAGTCAACTCGTTTTGCCTTGTGTTATTTTTTTCAAAATGTAAATATTACTTGCTCAAAATATATAAATTTTGTTTCAGATATATTTTTTTTAAAAGAAAACTATTTGTTACGAGCAAGTAAATTATATAAACTACTTGTTTGGACCACATAGTTTTTTACATTCTAAACCAATGATTATGTCATTTGTTTAAACTAAGTAGAATATATAAGCTGTTTGTTTAAACTAAGTAGTTTTTAACATTATGTTATGAGTAAAAAAATAACCATGTTAGAGTAAAAAAAATTATTTGTTATGAGCACACATGTTATATAAACTACATGTTCAGCTTATGTAGATTTTACTATTCTGTAAAAATATTCAATCTATAAATCAACAACTAACTGCTCCCAACAAGTGGATTATATTTCTTACTCGCTCAAACCAAATTGTTTTTAACATTCTAAACAAATGTTGATGCCAGTAAAAAAAATTACTTACTATGACCGAGTATATTATATTTACTATTTGCTAGGATCGAATAATTTTTAATATTCTAGATAAATGATCATGTCAAAGTCAAAAGTTTTTTGCTCTGAACAAATAGTTTATATCCCTTACTTGTTACTTGCTCAAATCAAGTCACTTCACATATTTTTAGACAAATAAGCACGTCAGAGTAAAAAACTATTAGTTCTAAACAAGTAGATTATATCTCTTATTTGTTTAGACCAAGTAAGTTTTTACATTATAGACATATGAACATGTTAAAGTAGGTAGTAAGAAAGTATATTATTTCTTCTACTTTCTCAGAGCAAATTGATTATTTTTTTACTTGCCCAGTGCAAGTAGATTCTGCCATTCAGCATAAATGAATGTTATAGCATAACAAGTTCTCATAGTCAACCTATATATCAATCATATAACCCAACTTGCATCATATAAACAAATTTCCACTTTACAAATAGATTTTCATTTGCCAATCTAATAATAATATAGGTTCTTAATCAAACACTTAATTATCCTACAATACACCATGCTGCTCAACGGAAATACCATCAAAACACAAGTCATATAATGGTTTAGATAAGCTAGTTATAGGTTCCAACTCTGAATACTCTTTGAACAAATGAACAAGTCTATAATCATCTCCTTGCATAAGAACCCTAATTTTTTACTTGACACATTGTATTAAATTGATTATTCTCAAGAGAAACTTGATGAACTTGTAGTTTCCAAATCGATCCTTGAATTTGATATCTACATGACTTGAGTAGAATTTATTGTCTTGGTGAATGTGAATGTGTGCAAATTGCATAAAAGATCAATGATATGAGTTAATTAAATGTAAAGCGTTAAAAACAGAGACATTAGAATGAATATAAGATTTTTAGCCCGAACCGAAAAATTAATACATAAATATAGTTTGAAAAATATAAGGGATATTAGAGAAAAGGACCTTGTATGTCATCTTGAGGATCTAAGTAATGCATATAATGTTTTTTAGGGTGTATTAGGTACTTGCTCTTCTCTAACACTTGTTTCTCATCTTCTTTGCCATCGTCAGTTAAATTGAACACTCGAGTAAAAATTGCCTGCTCATTTACCAATTTGTGACAAAACTGATTAGTTACATTCTCAAGTTGTGTGTTAGTATGACTCCACACAATCTCTGAAACTTGCCTCAATGGTTCTTCTCTATCAACATGTGGTTGAGATTCTGTGACATATGAGAACAACAATTAGATATGCAAATAAGTGATTTCATTATCTATAGCAAATCACAAATACATGCCTTACACATGAACCACACTAAACCTCATGATTAACATAGTTGAGGGACTAAAGTAACGTGTTTCAAAATTTCACTATCTATTTGCCAGAAAATCAGCAGCAAAGTTGCAGACTAGCCACATTTTATTCAAGGAATCCACTGGAAGGCCTGGAAAAATCTGATTAGATCTAAAATTGAGGGAGGAATTGGTTAGATTTGAGTGCATTCAATTTAGCACTCCTTGCTAAACAATACTGGAAAATCCTAAGAAACCCTTCTCTTACTTCTGCACGAAGTGCTTAAAAGTAAATATTTCGATCGTTCGTGCTTTTATTGAGGCTGGTTTAGGTAGGAGGCCTTCCTTGATTATTATTAAGAATACCACAAAAAGTCAAGGGTGCCAACCCCCATCTTTAATTGATGAAAAAACACCCATCCTTAAGCATGAAGTCAGCCTCAGCCCCTGGTGATCGTAGAGCTGTTAAATGAAGCAAATTTTGCGTTATAGAAGGGTTAGTGGAAATTTTTTAGAAAAAAATAATATGACATCCCATGTAGTTTGCTTAAATTATCAGACACTTCTTCTAGTTTGAAAAATGTGTCAGACATCCTTTAATGTTTGCTTCGGTGACAACAAAATCCAAAACCATTAAATTACATACTAACACTGTGAATTTGTCTTATAACACTAAAATTGTCATTACTTTTCCCAATTTTCAAAATCAGAAATGATTTTTTATCCCGATACTCCCTGTAGTTTACTTAAAAAACACAAGTATCTCTTTTAGTTTGAAAAAAGACAAATATGTCCAGTCTTTTATAAATATACTGTTTTAGAGTGAAATGACCAAAACACCATTTATAGACCAAACTAATGACACGCACTCAACATTTGACTCGACCCAACATAATACCCAGATTAGACCAAAAGATCAAATTTAAAAATGGCTAAATGCATCATGGTTATTTAATTTAGAGAAATCCCTAGACGCCCAAACGGATTACTCTAGTGTTATCGGAAGAGTGACAACATAAGCAGTCATATACGAAAAAGGGAAGAGTGGCCAAAATAAGAACATAGTGTTTAAGGGGTGTAGATAAGGTGTTTAATTTGACAAATTTGCTTACTTATATAATAAATCTTGAGAAAGAGGAAACATAAAAATTTGGTCCCCTAAGGCTTTTGATTTTTTATTACATCTCCATGGAGAGCTTATATGCCATTTTTTCATGGTGATTTTTTTCTTATAACAAATGTGTTGTCCAATTTAGACATAGTTCCAGTTCCCTCGTTAAAAGGAAAACGAGAGGAAAAGTAGCAAATGAAAGTGAAAAAGAAAAAAGTGAGAAACGGGGTAGTGAATTCGTGTATTACTATTAAATCTCAAAGTCCTAATTATTCATGTATAAATATTATGAATTATAAGAGCTCAATTTAAATATCTGCAAAATCGTCTCCTTCAATTTGGTAGAAGACAATAAATATCGGGTTGTAATAAATTTTGAGAGTTAAGAATATATTCGGTGTAAATTAAAAAAAAAAAAAGAGAATAGTACTTTAACACCTTATGTAGTTTGCTTGAAAGATAAAATCATCCATTCTAGTTTGAAAAGTAGGTCAAACCTCCTTTAATGTTTGTTTTTTATGACAATAAAATCTTAAGTTTGGTCGAGAGTGTTTTGGTCATTTCATCCCAAAATGAACACATTCATAACGTACTAGACTTATTTATCTTTTTTAACTAGAATGGATGTTTGTGTTTTTTAAACAAACTACAAAGATGGTCATGATACTTTTCTCAAAATTTTATTGTGTTCAACCAAATTAAACAAAAACATAATGCAAGTGCATGATTTAAAATACATGTGATATATTTACGAAATGGGTAATTGAGGTGAGAAGGCTTTGTTAATCGAAAAAAAAATGAAATTCAGACCCCTAAAATTTTTCTAACAAAACGTGACATTCTTCATGAGAGAAAAAAACTAAGTTACCTCACATTCTAGTAAAAATTTCTTAATAGATCATGCTCTAACATTTTGAAGTTAAAATTAACAGTTATTTTATCATAATTTAGCAAAATATTTTTACTACTGGCCTAGCATACATCAAGTTCAACAAACATTTTAAAAATTAAATAGATAATTTAATATTTTTTTTATAAAAAATACTGATTTAAAGTAAGAATTGAAGGTATCTTAAAATCGTTTTTTCGTTTATCCATGATTTTTTCTCTTAAAAAATTCAGCCTAAACATGAATGTTTCTTAAAAAAAAAGTTGATGTTTTAGATTGCAGCCAAACTCAGTTTCGACCACGCATTTGCCATGTTTCCTCATGAGTGGGAACTACGAGGAAAAAGAACGGAGAAAACAACGTGAAAATGGAGCGGGTAGGTGGCTAGCTACCCCGTCTGGATGAGGTCGCTATTTAAGGCATTTGCGTGGTCGAAACTGAGTTGACGCAGTAGCATTGCTAGTCTTTCAGCATTTGGCCTTCGAAGTCCAAACCACAGTGAGAACCGATCTAACTTCACGAAACTGAGGCAAAGTAGTCTCATCGTCAGAGGGTTTTGATTATCCACTCGTCGACTGTGCTATGGCGGAAGTTGAAAACAAGCAAGTAATATTGAAAGGGTACATAGATAGAACTCCAGATGAGACGGACTTCGAATTGAAGGTCGGGAAAGTTAAGCTAGAGGCTCCTAAAGGATCAGGAGAAATTCTGGTGAAGAATCTTTACCTCTCTTGTGATCCTTATATGAGAGGCCGTATGCGCAACTTCCAGGATTCTTACATTCCTCCCTTTGTTCCTGGTCAGGTATCAGTTTGATTTGATTGTTCTCCTTTTTTTCCTCGCTTTCAACTCAAGTATTTGTGTTCTTTCTATAAACGTTGTATCATTTCGAGTCATTTCCGAAGAATCTATCTCTCTTTCGTTATTTTTGTATGTCTTTTTCTTTCGTTTACCTTTGACCCATTGATCTACTGGGTGTATTTTGGGGTTGAAATTTATGATATCACAAGCTTTCCCGTGATCAATTACAACACTGTATGCATCTTTAAGTCATCGCACGGAGTGTGGTTAAGTAGGTTTCAATTTCCTAATACGTTAGGTCTAATAATGTTCAATAGAAGCTAATTTTTCCGGTTTCTTAGCTCAACTTATATGACATTGACCAGCATATTACCCATTATTCATGGCTAATGTCGCAATGACGTCTTTCAATTCTATGATGTTTGTTTCGCAAGAGATACCTGATGTATATTTCTTTACGATCATGTATCTTGATGAAGGCGATTCAAGGTTTTGGCGTCTCTGAAGTTGTGGATTCTGATAACCCGAATTTTAAGCCTGGCGACATCATCTCAAGCATAACTGGTTGGGAGCAATACAGCTTGATTAAGAAAACTGAGTACCTGAGAAAAGTTGAGGGGAATGATATCCCTCTCTCATACCATGTCGGTCTTCTTGGTATGATCTCCTTGTTTTATCTAGATTTAATGCATCTTATGAGGAAAAAAAAGTTTTCCTGTCTACATAGGAACAGATTTAAGTTTTGCCTATAAATCAGAAAAGTCAATTTTCTTTCTCAGCCATGCGTCCTGTTAGTAATCTGTTTAAGAGTCTACCGTGTTCAAGGTATTTTACATCGTGAATGCAATTCTTATGATGGGGAAAGCCAACGTCAATTTAATCATGAATTCAATTTATCTTTTACTGATAAAAGAAAACTGATGTTTGCTTGCTCTGTGAATGATCTTTCCCGAATCTGTTAGATTCCAATATGAATAGGAGAATAAAATAATATTTCAATTCTTAAAGTTTGTCCGGTTGATGATTTTCAACAATTTCCAGTGACATTTGAAGAGGGGATATATGGTTTGAGATCTGAAGTCAGTCATCGGGTGCTCTTGTTTGTAGAGAAACAATAACAATTTTTTTTCAGATCAACAGTTACTTTGCTAATTTTACTCTTTTCATGTACTGATAAACACTTTTGATGGTTTGAACGAGGAAATCTAATTAATAGTATTACATGTGACAGTTGAAAAGATATAACAATTACATTGTAGGTGATTCTCGACAAAGATGATGAAAATTGTTATCTAAAGCATTGATGACTCATGCTACAATTTTTTTTACAGGTATGCCAGGGTTTACTGCTTATGCAGGATTCTTTGAAGTCTGTTCTCCTAAGAAAGGGGAAACAGTTTTTGTCTCTGCAGCTTCTGGAGCTGTTGGTCAGCTTGTTGGTCAACTTGCTAAGTTACATGGTTGCTATGTCGTTGGAAGTGCTGGCACAGGCCAAAAAGTAAAAGAGTTACTTGTTTCTGGATTTTTCATGGCCTTAAGGATAATAGTTTTCCTCTAATTATTTTGCAACAATATACTTGATAAGAAAAGAAGTATGTCATACCAGTTCGTGTTATGATTTATTATCCATTATTAGTAATTAGACCCTCAATTTTAGGTCAATCTTCTGAAGAGTAAGCTCGGATTTGATGAAGCTTTCAACTATAAGGAAGAGCCAAACCTTAAAGCAGCTTTAAAAAGGTAAAAATAACAATTTTGTGTTGTCCTAGGATGACACTCTAAAGCCCTTTTGAGAATGATTTTTCTTGCTGCCTCAAATTTCCTAATGAAATGCATAGAATCTTTTCATCAACTTATTTATAACTGAACAGGTTCTTTCCAAAAGGCATAGACATTTACTTCGACAATGTGGGTGGGGAAATGCTTGATGCGGCCCTTCTAAACATGAAGGTTTTCGGGCGAATTGCAGTTTGTGGCATGGTGTCTCAGCAAAGCGTCTCCAATCCACATGCAATCTACAATATGTACAATACTGTAATAAAGCGCATCAGATTGCAGGGGTTCCTTCAAAGCGACTATTTGCACTTATACCCACGTTTCCTTGAAGACGTAACTAGCTACCACAATCAAGGAAAGATTGTTTACATTGAGGACATGAATGAAGGCTTGGAGAATGGCCCTGCTGCTTTTGTGGGACTGTTTTCTGGGAAAAATGTTGGTAAGCAAGTCATTCGTGTAGCCCATTCTTGATTCTAATGTGTAGTGCTCGGAATTAGAACTTCTTAAGTACCGTTTTGCTTTCTTTCAATGAACATCAAAAGGGATGAAGAAATGTTTGTTGGAACTCATAGAGCAATAATTTAAATAAAATACATAATATAAATTGCAACAGAACGATTACAACTAAATGATTACAGAAAATTAAATAAATAATTATAGACGAAAAAATAGAAAATTAAATCGGTAGAGCCTTGCTGTAACAATGTCTTAAAAATGAATTTTCACCCTTCACAGTTTGCTTGAAGACTACAGTGAACGTCTCTATAAGATACAATCACCGTGATTGAAGACGTAGCTAATGAATGCTTCGATTCTCATAGAACCGAACAGTATTTTCTATTTCCTTTATACTGACTCACGAAAATGCTGAAGAAAAATGGACCACGAAATTGTTGCTTTTCTCTACTGCCATTAACGCCAAAAATTAATCTTCCCCCAAAAGTTTTTCACCATGGAAAAGAACAACCCTTTTTGGACGCCAAAAACCTTATTTTCTTAAAATGCCACCTATATTTGATTACCTTATTTTCTTAAAATGCCACCTATATTTGATTAAGCGTATAATTCATTTTGGTCACGCACGGTTAAAATCATTGATTTATCCTAACTCATGTAGGTTAAATAGGTAAACTGACAGGAATGATTCACATAACACACAAAGAAACTTTGTTTCTTCCCATGCATATGATGTAACGAAAGTGTATTGTCTGTCGACGATAAAATGGTATACTTAGTATTTAATGACGTTCATATCTTGCTTGTAAGAGGAGTATAGGCATAATACTCGTAATCATCGTCACCTATGTGAGAGTAGAAGTGAGATCGCTTCTGTGAGAGAGTGCAAGGCTCAATCTCTCTAAAGCTCTCATGAGACAGGATAACTATCTAGGATGAAAATGAACAAAAACATATGAACTTGAACGTATTAAGATGAGTTAAGTGTAAGATTTATGTATTAGTTTGTTTCGGAGATATGATAGCTCAAGAATTTTATTTACTGTTCTTCAGAGTAAATCCGATAAATCATCACTAAAGAAGGTTCAAGTCCAAAAGACACCTCTGCCGATGCAAAACTCATCTATTTCTTTCTCCTGATGTCGTTGTCTATCTAAGACATTTTCATTCATGTGAGGGATTGTTAGAGCTAATAGCTTGAAGCTTTATTGAGTAAAGCTTAGCTAAGAGTTGTAGTGTGAATGAAGATTAAAATTAAAAGATAATGTGAGTAAAAATCAAGTGTGCCACATGTCAAGATAGAGCTCTAATTATTTGACACATGTTTGATGATGTGTATTAGCAATTGAGAGTATATAATTACATAGACCAAGTCAATTCTATATGTTTGATGATGTGTATTAGTAATTGAAGGTGTATAATTGCCCATTGATTACACTATCTCCTCGAAGAAGCAGTTTCACATGAAACTACCCCTTCGTGTAGTTAAGTGGAGGTAAGGGTTAAGTGGAGCATGAAACTGCCCATTCGTGCATAAGTAAATAAAATAACTCTCTCTCGTTAAAAGGTGGCTAAGAAGGTAAGAAATTATGAGTTGAGAGGAACAAACCTCCAAATTCTAATACCTTCACCACTTGAAAATTCATAATGGTTGGTGATGATAGCTTCCGACAAGCATAATAGTTGCAGGTTTAGACTATTAGATATGTTTTTGACGGTTCAAAGATCCCAAATGACAAAAAACATAATTTTTTAACTACCCTATGTCATCCCAAATTGGATGCATCCGCATCACTAATAACAACTGTAGAGTGAAAGTTAAATTTGAGTCATTCAGTTAGATCAGGACGGTTCAAATTAAATATTAAAAAAAATTGTATTTTTCCTTTAGCAGTTGGAGAAAATTTAGACCGTCCAGATCAGATCAGACAAACCCCATTTACCCAATTGCAATGTGCCGTTTGAACTCCAACGTCAGACACTCCTCATCCTGTTTGGGCTATCACTATATTGTAAAAGCTAGATGCTTTAAAAGTAGGAAAAGAAAAACCTGTGAAGAAGCGCTAAAGTGTCAAACGTCCTTGCGATGTTGCTATATTGGGTATAATTCTCACCCTAAAAAATCTTGGTACACAACATTTTATGTATATTTTCATTATTAAATTTCTCGAGAGCCGTTTTAGATGTAAAATGAATTCTAGAATTACCATGACAATTTGAATCGATATCAATTGGATTGATGATAAAATATATTGACACGTTTAATTGTACATGATAATAATATATAGATTAATTTTATGACAGTTTAAAATTGTTATGTTTGGTATATATAAGAGTGTGTAAAAAACCTACGAAGTGACTAAACCGCCAAATCAATCTAAATCATAATTCATTGGACGGTTTAAATAGTAAATATTGTTTGGTTTGATTTCATTTTTGAAGAAACTATTATGTTATGTTTGGACTCGATTTCCTCTTAAGTCTTAAAATCACCAAACTCAAACCAAACCGATTACTAAGACATAAAGATATGCCTAATTTCATCATAAGCTAGTCTAGTTCTCATGCAGTTGGACAGGTGTTTCAATACCATCTTTCTATTTTAGTACTTTTCACTATATGAGATTTAGAGGTCGACTTCGATCGAGTTGTTACAACGAGATGTGAAGATGGATTCCATATAATAATGGTTATTGACGTAATTCTCTTTGTTTGAGGATTCAAAGTTTCGGAAGATCAAAACGTGAAGAAGCTCTTCGAAAAAAGAAAACGAGCTAATGTTAAGGTATTGAAAACAAATATAATCACTGAGATTAAATGCTTCAAAATTGTTATATAAATATAAAAAAAAATGTGTGAAGTGTATGAAAGAAGGATGAGATAAAAGGAGTACATAGTGGGTAAATTAAGAATGTTATAGGGTCTATGGAAAATATGTACATGTTTTAAATTTGATATGGAGCATGTCTAGAAAAATGAGGTATAGAGTTATGATTATGCGTAAACAGAATAATATAGATCTGGCCCGACTGTAAAATGCAACTCTATAAAAGAAGTTGTATTTTTTTTGCTTTCAAATCTTATGACTAATCAGGTCGAAAAATACTATGAAGAAAGCACCAGCATGTCAATTGTCCGTAGAAGAGAGAAAGGGAATATAAATATTAATCTTTTACTTCCTAAATTTCAAGTATGGAAATTAATTACATTAACATGTCACATGTATCACGTGATTATATAGTTGACATCAAAACTTTTTTTTTTGAAAAGTTACGATCATACTGAACAGGAAAAAATCATCTAAGACACGTGTGTAGAAAGAACGCTGAAGCGGGAGACCTCGTCAGAACGGGAATAAATGCCGAAGCAGGGAACATTCACTTTCAGAACGAGTGACTATCGCTTCTGGAATGAGAGATCGTCGTTTTTAGAACGGGAACCGAAATCTCAAGAACGGGAGATCATCGCTTCCAGAACAGGAACCGACATCTCGAGAATGGAGAATCATTACTTCCTGGACAAGACAAAACGTTAGAACAGAAAGGATAGTTCAGACTGACAGTCAAGTGGTTGTGATTGATTGGCTCAAACCACGAGAAACCACCAAGTGACTATGACTGATTGAGTTGTTGAGGACAAAACAACTATAATGAATGAGCAAAGTAAATGAGTCCACGCCTGAAAGCAGTCCCATTAGCCGAAAGCATATGAGATGTGATCATCCCCTTTTTTTATTATTATTATTGTAAGGCCTATAAGTACATGCTCATAAAAAAAAAAGAGGGGGGAGGCAACCCAAGCAACAAAGGGCATTGCTTTTTCTCTCTTCTCCTATCAACAACTATGTAAAATCCTTTACACTAGTGAATATTAACAATCTTCCCGTAGTTTTTCTTCCCTTTAAGGATTTTTCACGTAAATGATGATGTCTTTATTTTATCATTCTATCTCTAAATTATTATCTTCATTATTCTTTCGTGAAGGGTTTCCCATACCAGAAAAAATCCTTTACATTTGACATTTGGGGCTTTTCATTGAGAGCGAGAGAAAAACTCGAAGAAATCCCTTCCAAACTACCAAAAACCAAATCAAACACCCCCTCAACAATGATAGCCAGAACAAAAATGGCAATGGGTTAGAAGTAGAGATGGGAACGACAACGAGTACAAAACTAGAAACGAAACAGAAAACGGTAAACTCGCTCCTTGCTATTCGATTGGCTTATTTCTTTTACATCATTATCAACTTAAAAAAAAAGGAGGGGAGAACTTATTCGACTCGTGATAAACAAAGTTTTGAGTTCAAATAACTTGAGAACGCAAAGTGCCTCGAGAATAAGAAAGTACTTAAAACGGGAAAGTTCTAGGAACGGAAAAAGTTTTGAGAATGAGAAAAGGCTTGAGAACGGGAACATAATTATCTTCAGAATGGGAACAAAATTAGCTTGAATGGGAACAAAATTAGCTTGACGACAAGAAAAGTCTTAACAATAGGAAAGAAAAAGTCTCAAGAACGGGACAAGAAAAGTCTTAACAACAGGAAAGGAAAAGTCTTGAGAATGAGAACGTCTTGAGAATGGGAAAAGAAAATTTTTGACAACGAAAAAGAAAAGCAAACGAGAGAGAAATCTATCAATGAGCCCATAACAAAACAAACGGGGGAAACTCTATCAATGAGCCCGTAACAAAAGAAACGGGGGAAACTCTAGTCCATGAAGATTTGTTGTCTACGGATGACATTTTCTAAAAAAATTAGAAACGGGCCCCTGAGCTTAAAAAGCTCAAGTTCATGAAAATTTGTTGTCTACGGATGACATTTTTTAAAATAAATTGGAAACGGGTCCCTGCATTTCAAAAGCTCAAGTCCATGAAAATTTGTTGTCTATGGATGAAGTTTTCTAAAGAAAATTAGAAACGGGCCTCTCAGCTTAAAAAGCTCGAGTCCATGAAAATTTGTTGCCTACGGATGACGTTTTCTAAAAGAAATTGGAAACGGGCCCCTGAGCTTAAAAACCTCAAGTCCATGAAGATTTGTTGTCTGCGGACGAAGTGTTTTTTAAAGAAAATTGGAAACGGGTCCCTGAGCTTAAAAAGATCAGGTCCGTGAAGATTTTTTGTCTACAGGCAATGTTTTTTAAAGGAAATTGAAAACGGATTACTGAGCTTATAAAAGACTTAATTCCATGAAGACTGGTATATGCAGGCATCATCTTCTTAAAAGGAAGAACGGGAGCATAGGAAAAAGAAGCATAGAAAGAAAGGAAAAGGACCCCTAATCTCTAAAAGCCTAAAGTCTTGAGACCGGGAAAATCTCAAGAACGGAAAAAGTACCGAGAATGGGAAAGTCCTAAAAATGAGAAAGCCTCAAGAAACTGGAAAAGACTTGAGAGCAGAATTAGCTTGAGAACATGAACGAAATTAGTTTCATAACGGGATCAGAATTAGCTTGAGAACGGGAACAGAATTAGCTTGACAATAGGAAAAGTCTTGACAGCTGGAACGAAATTATCTTTGATGGCGGACAAACTTATATTGATGACGGAGAATGTTATGGTGGTTTTCATACAGAAAAATAGATTATGTAAAGCTTACTGTTCAAGCTGCTTAGGAAAGTAAATTATGTGAAATGATCAACTTCAAAAATTAAGCTGTATTTATTGGAAGCCAACTATACAGCGAATCTTATATCATCAGGAAGATGCAGAAGTCTACTTATTGAAGAAATTTACAGAATTCAATCAAAACTTGTAGCGTGATAACGTGCAGGTTGTCAATTCTCTCTCTCTCTTCTTCGGCAATGGAACTAAGGGCATAAGTCTTAGGGAGGTCCAGTTCATAAGTCCTACTCTCAAAAGGAAATCAAAATGAGGCTATAGTTTCACGGAAGGAGCCTAAGTCCTTGGGAATGTCTACGGACATCGTTCTTAGAAGGAAAAAGAAAATATGGAAACAGCAGAAGCTCTACCAAAAAATGTGAAACATCAAACTCAAACTCGTACGATGCAATTATGGACAGTATACTCGCTCCTTATTCATTTCAATAAATTATTATGTTATTATTCTCGTACAACATTCTTGTCACAGATCTTAACGTATGAGAGAAGGAAAATGAAAAATAAAGAAACGGGAGAAACTCTATCACTAAGCCCATATTGAAAGAAAATGAGAGAACCTCACCAATAGCCCATAATGACGAAAATGGGAAAAACTCTATCAATAAGCTCATAGTAAAAAGAACGGAAAGACATTACAGCGAAGGGAAAGTAATCATCATCGACAGTGAGCTAGCAAAAAAGTTAGTCGACAAACGTAAAGCATTCGTGAATGCGAATAGAAGAACCTAACATCAGAAAGAAAAGAAGCCATCAATGATAGCGAACAATTCGAAATTTTTTTCAGAAATATCACATCGCATGTTTTCAAGAAGCACGTGAGAACAGAAATGGGCAGACATAACGATAGAATAAGAAAGGACAAATTATTACACCTCAACGAATGAAATTTTGTTGAGTTTAAAGGGAGCCAATGAACAGGTAAAAAATACCCTCTGCCACGTGGACAAAAGGGACCTACCTAGGGCTCGCGGAAAGAGGAAAAATCACTAAGTGTAAGTTCCCGAGAGAAGACAAGATGAACTTTGAAATGGCGCATGCAAATAGAGAACTCATCATTACACATCAATAAGTGAAACTTATTGAGTGTAATGAGGGGAAAATGAACAGGAAAAAATCACCTAAGACACGTGTGCAGAAAGAACAATGAAGCGGGAGACCTCATCAGAACGAAAAAAACGCTGAAGTGGGAGACCTCGTCAGAAAGGGAAAGAACGCTGAAGCGGGAAACCTTCATTTCCAGAATGGGTTACTATCACTTCTGGAATGGGAGATCATCGCTTCTAGAATGGGAACCGACATTTCAAGAACGAGAGATCATCGCTTCCAAAACGGGAACTAGCATCTCAAAAACGGGGAATCATTACCTCTCCGACAGGACAGAACGTTAGAAGGGAAATAAGGGTTCAGACTGACAGTCAAGTGGTTGTGATTGATTGGCTCGAATCACGAGAAATCACCAAGTGGCTATGACTGATTGAGTTGCTGAGGATAAAACAACTGAAAGAAATGAACAAAGTAACGGAGATCACGAGTGAAAGCAGTCTCATCAGCCGAAAGCAAAGGGGATGTGATCATCCCCTTATTATTATTATTATTATTATTATTATTATTATTATTATTATTATTATTATTATTATTATTATTATTATTATTATTNAAAGGGAGGCAACTAGAGGTGGCAAATGGGCCAGTTCGGCCCACGAAATCGGCTGAGCCAGCCCATTATAATCTGGCTCGGTCTTGAACAGTATCGAGCCGGTTAAGGCCCGAGGGCCAGGTCCAGGCCATCACGGGCCTTGTCTTCAAGGCCTATGGCCAGGCCCGTGAATCCATTTTTTTGTCTAAAAAATTAAACAATTATGCAAGTAGTGAAGTTTGAACCATTGACTTCTTCCTTATAAATCATACTTTTTATCAATAGACCAAGACAATATTTGTTAAAGATATTGTTTAAAATATATTTTTATTGTCTTTTTAACACATTTTATCAAAACTTTAAAATAAAATATTTTTGAGATAAACGTATTTAATTAAATAAAAAATAATATTTTTCATTTAAGTGAATATTTTATTCAATGAAAAATTAGATTCATGAAAAATTTAAAAAATATTGATTTAATATTCTTAATATTTTTTGTTCTGTTAATGAACATGAATTATAAATTAGTTATTAATTATTTATTATATTTTTAGATTTTATGTGAATATGAATATCACTAGTGTATGAATTTAATAAATAAAATAATTATTTTACTTATTATTACAAGTTTTTCTATTGAGATATTAAAGTAATAAAATAAAATAATTATAAGAAAATAAAATGACTTCCATATAGCTTAGTGCTAATCTCTAATCTTCACATATTCCTCACCAAGGCTCAACTCTCCCCATCTACATTTTTTGAAATTAAATCACATTAAATGGAAGAGAAACGAGCCGGGACATTTATTTAACCAGGACCGGCCCATGAACCAGCCGGCCCAGACCGTCACGAGCCGGTTCAACGATTTATTCTGATCCGCCTTAAATTTTCGGCCGCCTGGCCCGTGAACCGCCTAAAAAGTCTCGGGCCTGGCCCGGTTGCCACCCCTAGAGGCAACCCAAGCAACGAAGGGCATTGCTTTTTCCCTCTTCTCCTATCAACAATCTTATCGTGCTCTTTTCTTCCTTTTAATAGTTTTTCACGTAAATGATGGTGTCTTTATTTTCTCATTCTATCTCTAAATTATTATCTTCGTTATTCATTCATAAAATGTTCCCCATACCGAAAAAATCCTTTACATATACAAAATCGATAAGTTTTATCTCGAACTTATAAGTTTGTGTTGTTTAAATTCTCACTCGTATAGTGAGAAATTGAGTTTGAATGATATTATTCCTCAACCCATATGATTGTAACTTTGTCAATAAAAAAAGTGTAAATTGTAGTCTCATATGGCTTGTTAACATTATTAATTTTGAGCCATTTTGAAGTGGAGAATTAATTATCTTTCATAAAAAATTAATATTTAAGAATAAAGCCAATTTGAACTTAGAACCATTTACGCCCAGATATCACAAAGACGGATTTAGATCACCTCATGTTTAGTGATCTAAATAAAAGGTATTGTTTGCTCGATGTATGCCATTGAAATGTTATTTAAAGGCCCATAACACGCTAAATAAAAAAATAAAGTTATTGTGACTTCTTTTTAAAAAAATTTAGGTTAGAGTTCATCTGTCATTTTTGTAAACGGACGACTGAACAGGAAAAAAAATACATCCTACCACGTGGACAAATACATGCTGCCAAGTGGACAAAAGAGACCTACCTATAGCTCACGGAAAGTAGAAAACCCACTAAGTGCAAGTTCCCGAGAGAAGTTAAAGCGATCTTCGAAAAGGCGCATACAAATTGAGAACTTCTAATCATTACACATCAATAAGTGAAATTTATTGAGTGTAATGGGGCAAATGAACAAGGAAAAACCCAGTCAAGACAAGTGTACAGAAAGAATGTTGAAGCGGACGACCTCGACAGAACGGGAAAGAATGCCGAAGCGGGAGACCTCGACAGAACGGGAAAGAGCGCTGAAGCGAGAGATCTCGTCAGAACGGGAAAGAACGCTGAAGCGTGAGAACTCATCAGAACGGGAAACAACTGATAAGAAGAAGAATGGGTGACTATCCCTTCCAGAAATGGGGGACTATCGCTTCCAGAACGGGGAACCTTCACCTCCGTAACGGGGGATTATTGCTTCCAAAATGGGGGACCATCACTTCTAGAACAGGAAAGAACAACAGAACGAGAAAAGAGGGTTCAGACCAACAATCAAGTGGTCATAATGGATTCGCTAAGTCGAGTGACCTGGACAAGACAGATTGGTAAGTCACCAAGTGCTTTGACTAACTGGCTCGGAACCACAAGAAATCGTTAAGTGGCTGTGATTGATTGATGGCTGAGCGAGACAGATGAGAAATGAGAAAAGGAAAGGAAGAGGATCATAACCGTGGGATGGATCTTACGGCTACGATTAATTCAGCAGTGATAAAGACAATATAATGGATAAAATGAGCATGAGAGCCCAGACCCGAAAACATAGAGGGTGTGATCATTCCCCTTTATCTTTATTATTATTATTGTAATACTTATAAGCACATGCTCATAAAAAAGAGAAGGGAGAGGCAACCCAAGCAACGAAGGGCATTGCTTTTTTCCTCTTCTCCTATCAGCAACTATGTAAAATCATTTACATTAGTGAATATCAACAATCTTCCCGTGATTTTTTTTCCCTTTAAGGGTTTTCCACATAAATGATGGTGTCTTTATTCTCTCATTCTATCTGTAAATTACTATCTTCATTATTCGTTCGTAAAGGACTCTCCATACAGAAAAAAATATTTTACAACGACAATATTCAACAGTATCTCTCATGCTCTAACGAACAAGAGAGAAACCAAGTCCTTAAGACAAATATCTATAATCTATAACATATATATCGGAGAAACATTTTTTGACTATTTTTTTCCATGTGATTTTCTTATTAATCCTTAATCTGACCTTCTGAATGATATGTGGTGTGATTTTAATTGACTATTTATCTACTAAATTCTATTTTTTATTTCAAAAACTTACCGTATTAAATTTATCAATTAAAATATACAAAGAGATAAAACATTTAATTTTGATAAATCAGTCTAACAATTATTTTCTACCTAGAAAAAATAAAAAAAAGCATTTGGCATTGTATTTGTTAGAAGACATTCATTGTACTTAATGATACACATGTTGATTTGATTTTTAAGAATTTAAATCACACTACTTGCACAATAAGACATATATGTATGTATGTATGCATGCATGTATGTATGCATGTATGCATGCATGTATGCATGCATGTATGCATGCATGTATGCATGCATGTATGTATGCATGCATGTATGTATGCATGTATGCATGCATGTATGTATGTATGATTTATTATAGTATAAAATTTTCATTGAATAATCATTTTATAAGTTTCCTGATATATTGGTTGTTAAATATTAGTTGTACTATAATTTAAATTTATTTTATATGATATTGTGCATATTCAATAATTTAAACTGTAAAATATTGTTCTACGTGTGCAACGCACATGATTAGGAGTAGTCATATTAAAAGATGGAAGTGGAGCATTTGCCGACAGAGGTTACAGTGAGTCTCTGGCCGTTTAGCTAGATCTGAACGGACCATAATTGACAAGATTGTTTTTGCATTAAAATATCAATTTTTTATTTATTTTTGCTTTTTTCCTTGACATATCCAATTTTCTCTCCGCTATTGGGCTTCCAACGGCAGAGAATCTAGATATTTAAAAATAATGGACTATTTTAGGCCACATTTGGTTCGCGCTATCTTCTTTATAAATCTCTTATAATTGAGTTACTATGTTTATTTAGAGTCATTCTTAAATTAAGATGCAATCCTAATTTACTTGCATTCCTAGTTTGTAATCTTTTGAGGTAACTAAATCACAGTAAAAAATAAGAGTAATACTAATTGATAATGCAATTGCTATTCTAATATCAAACAAAATTATTTTCATGTTGTTACATGAAATAAATAAAAAATGACTTCTTATTTCACTCTCTCTCAATTTAATAATTTAATTAAAATTAATTTTATTAAAGTTTGGTCTAGCATTATTAATTTATTTAAATAATAAAAAAAATAGTTAAAATTAATGTTAAAATTACATAAAAAATAATAAATGCTAAAATCGCACGTCAAAATATTTTTCATTATCTGTCTCATTTTATTATTTTTATTGAAGTATGGTATAGTATTATTAATTTATTTAAATTTTAATAAAAATAGTTAAAATTAATATTAAAATTGCACGTTAAATATTATTTTATATAATATATAACTAAAATGACATTAAAGTAACTTTTTGTTATTTACACAAATTTATAATAAATTAACATACACAATTAATAATTGAAATACAAATAATTTAATTACTAATAATATTGAATTGTGATAATCATTTTAGATTATACGAACTAAATACAGTATTTGAAAAAGTTGTCATTAGTGAGGTGTTTGGTGTATTTTGTTGTTGATCATAATCAACTTGGCATGTGCGTAAATGCTGTTTAATTTAGACGGCCAGGCAAATCAACTACCCAACTTGTTTATTTTTTGTTTCCTGATTACTATGTTATCTTTAAAGTTATTTGGATTAGCTCGATCGTGAAACACGTCAAATCTAACACCATTTTCGACTTGAGCGTGTCAAAAATTGACAAATATTCATGTTATGGCATAATCATTGATAGACACTTGATCAACACATAGCTGTCAAGTACATATTTGTTATACGTTTATTACATTTGTTCAACACATTGTTGATAGATATTGTTATGAGTATTTTTTCAACCATCAATGATATAACGATACGTGTTATGTCGTATTAGGAGGGCCCCCAATAAAGGAATGTTTTGGAGGAAAAGAATCAACCTCACATGGTCAGTACCGGGGATGCTCGGGTTGCACAGACCCGATCAAAGGGAAGGGATAAAGTTCACAAAGAGAGCTTAGATAATCTCGAACACAAGGTCATCGTTACTCATCGAAAGTAGCGTTGTAACGCCTCGATCCCCGAGAGGTTAAACATACATGTAATTTCACAATTTTGAAATCTCCAATTTGAAACAAACCCTAATTTTAAGAAAATTCCCAAATTGAAATTCTTAATTTACCCATGATAGAAAATATTGACCTTAAATAACGGAAGCATTAACTTATCTATGATCAGAATCTTAATCATTAAATAGCGGAAGCGATAAAATGTGTTAAATGCATAATTAATAAAACCTTGAAAAACTGAAATAAAGTCAAAACTTGAAATCCATAATTCATTAAGCTTTCACTAATCATAATTCATAGAAAAACATAACGTAAAATAAACTACTGAGTTAAGCAGAAAACGTTTTCCCAAGTTTTGAATCAATTCGTAAACTGAAAATATAAATTCCTCTAATTCAACTGGTTATGGCAGTCTCTCTCTCTCATGCTGCTCGCCATCACTATCTGCATCATAAACAACTGTGGGGGGATGGATATTTTAAAATACTCAGTAAGTAAACTTACATAATAACATGCATCCATATATCATAAATACAATCATGGCATAACATAACTGAACTTGACGTATATCATAAATGAAATAAAGTAACGTACTTGATCATGACATGGCTTAACATAGCACGTAGATAACACGTGTATCAAACATAATCATATAACAAACATGTATGACCAAAACATGAACAGATGACACCCTATGCGTGACGAAAGCATGAACAGATGACACCCCATTCGTATAACAGAACAAAACGTGAACAATCTTGATTTCTTGTTAACTAAAGGTCGTGCTTAAGTTCATATCTTGCTTAATTACCACTTGACTGAATTAACTTCATAACTTACAGAATCCAACGTGTGATAATAATTAATCGTATAACGCATACTGATACATATAACAGAATCAAACATGATAGCATACTAAGGTAAAATCAGTTATACCCAAATATTTATCTCATGATAATCAAATTAATAACTGAACAATAAACAATTACCAAAGTATTAACGAAATATAATCATTATTGAAAAATAGTTTAGCAGATAATAAATATAAATACATGATACAATTATAATATCAGAGTCCCATCATTATATAAGTCCATTTACACAAACATATATATGAACATAACATGCTTATAGATAATTAAAGCTGATGAGAATAACACATATTACATTTATCACACGTGGGTCACATTACAATGTAAATTCACTTAGACCAAGCATATACATTTATCACACATGGGTCATATTACAATGCAAATTCACATACGCCAAGCATACCATTTATAACAATGGGAGTCACACCATCATGTAGACCCACTTACCTAAAGCGGAAGAATAAATTAAACAATTAATGACCTGAAATCCAAAAAAATATAATCACTAAATTGTTTTCAAATAAAAAAATATAAAGACATTTTTAATATCATAAAATAAAAGAGATTTAATTAAACCGGTGATGGCAAAAGCAAATAGAGGGGAGAGAGAGAGAATGAGAGAGAACAAGAGACAGAGACAACAAGAGTTAGAGAGAACGAAGAAAGGCAAAGAGAGACAGGGAACAAAGAGAAACATCGAGAGAGGGAGACCGAGAGAAAAGTGAGAGAGAGAGAGAGAGAGAGAGAGAGAGAATGAGAGGGAGAGAGAGCAACAAGGGCATAAAGGAAGAAAAAGAAAAGAAATAGAAAGAGAGCAAGAAAAAGACGAAGATGAAGCAAAGAGAGAGAGTGGAAAGAATCGAAAATCAAAAGAAAGCAAAATAAAAGGAATAACTAAAGGGAAAAGAACTCACCGGAGGAGATGCTAACATCAATGATGGAGACGGAGGAACAAGTAGGAAGAAGAAGAAGAAGACATAGAGAGAACGGAGACATTAAAAAGGGAGAAAGGGTTTTCGTTGGGGCTGCCAGAAAATTGAAGAAGAATTCAGAAAGAGATAAAGAAAATAAAGAAACAGAGAGAGATAGAGAAAAGAGACAAAAATAGGGGAAAAGAGAACGTGGACTGCGTTTAAGAGAGATCCGAGAGAAAGAGACAAAAATAGTGAGGGAGGGAGACGAAGCAAGGTTGTAGCGGCCAAGGGTTAGAGAGAGACCAACGAAGAAGAAGAAGGATTGTTGGCCTGTAGGGGACTGCGTGGGGTGAGAGGCTGTGAGAGAGAGGAGAGAGTTGAAGAACAAATATATAATATTAGGTTAGGGTTTGGTTTAGGGTGTATGTGCATGTAGGTGTGAGTGGGTTTCAAAATTATATACTAAAACACTTTTAAATTTAAAAAAAAAACAATCAATCTTTGAATAAATCTTATCTAATTAAAAATAGTTTTACAAAAATACAAATAATCCATCTTTAAAATCACATTATATTTTAAATCAATTTTACAAAAATGTCATTTACGAAAGGTCGAGGTATTACAAGCGCCATATAGGCCCAATCGCCATGACAGGATGTTAAGATGACCTCCATCTGGTCATTTTGACATTTAATGTTGAATGTTATATGTCAAGATCGGTTACTTTCTATCCAATCGAAGACATGCTTCGTGTCTTGTGAGGAATCCCTAGCACGCCTCCGAGAGGCTTCTACGAGACGTTTCCTCCCACCCGAAGACTCAGGTATAAATACATCTACCAATAAACGGAAGAGGTATGCCTCTCTCATAAAAAAAATATGCTAAAATATCGACAAAATACTGACTTAGGCATGAAAGCCTTATGCGAGGTAACCACTTCCCGGTTCCTCGTTCTTTAGGTTCTTTGTTTATGTTTTACAGACATTGAGGTCGTGAGGAGTTCCAGTCAGAGGGAATGACACATATAACATCACCATTGCAGATTCCCCTGGTCAGGAGTACGTCTGTGCTTAGCACGTGAGACAAGTATACAAACAGACGTATCGTTGAAGTTTTCGGATAAAACATATATATTTGTTATATCCTTGATATATTTGTCGAACGTTTTAACGTATTTGTTGAATTTTAAACGTAAAATAGTCTTGATATCATGCCCAAAATTTGCTCTAGCATGGAAAAGAATAGGAGACATTATTCCATGAAGGTATGTGCTATAGATCTTGTTTTTAGTGATTGAAATTAAATCGGTCGTAACCATTTAAAACAATATTAGCATTTCAAATCAGCTTAAAATCAAAATTTTATCAGAATTTCAAAATATAAGGGGATATGATAAAGCAAAGATTTACACGTGAGTAATGGAAATAGATTCATTCATGTACTTCCAACACGAAGTTTACATTCATGTAATTTAGGTCATTAATTTTATATTTTTAGTGGTCTAGTTCTAATCACTCTTAAACTTAAAAAAATCAAAAAAATTATTAATTTAACCATTAGTTTACCTCATTTTTTAGTTTGATCATCCTCATTTACTCAATGTCTCAATATAATACTTATATTATTATGTGAATTAAATTTGATAAAAATATTGATGTGATGTATTAAATATTGATGTGATATCTGTAATACTCATAAATACATAATCATCAACAAAAAAATTATTTCTCTCCGTCACAACTCACTTATTTTACCTTTTTACTTAAAAATAATTAAACTTTATTTCTCTCACTAAAAAAATTTAATCTCTCTCCCTCATTCCTCATCTCTCTCGAACGAAGGGTTTCCTAGACCCTTTGCTTCGAGTTTCCTCCATAAGTTCTTCTGGGTTGTAAGTTAACAACAACACGCATGAGTTCCTATAATTGCAACCTCTGCATACATTTGCAATTTCTCTCTCTTCAATTTCAACCTTGAATCGATAATTTCCTCTGGTTTTCCCTCTGATTCCATCTGCTTCTTCATCTTCTATGTTCGAATAGTAACGCGACTCTGCATCATCTGCTCCATTGTCGAAGCGTTGTCTCTCATTTGTTCTAACGTGTTGTTGAGGGACAGAATCATGGGTGCCTCTGTTTGTCGTCCTTGATTCTCCTCTTCTAATTTCCTTAGGAATCGTTCGAGCTACATTGATCTCTGTGCCACTAGTGAGATTTCTTCATCCTTTTGTCTCAGTAAAATAACAATTTTTTATTTGATTTTGCTAAAGAACGCTGCAAAATTTTGTTTCCTCTCCCATTGCAGTACGTACTCCAATCTCTCACTCTACTTTAAACAAAAGAAAATCAACAAAAAGAAAGAATCTAAGATTAATTAAATAAATGAATATATTTGGATAAATATACTCTTCCATTTTTTATTTGGATTTTCATATCCATTTTCTAAAACGGAGAATTTTATTCTCTTACCCACCACTATCAAAATCAAGTAATGACAATTCTATATTTCCTCATCATTTCATTTTTCTTTCTCATGTAAAGATTAAATCAACTACGGTTGACAAATACTCAATCCCCCACTCTTAGCTCTCATTTCTCGCTTCTTCTCTCTTATTCTTCAGCAAAAATGTACTTTTTCTTCTTCTTATTCTCTTCTTCTTCTGTTGCTTCTTCTTTATCTTCTTCTTCTTCTTCTTCTATTCTTCTTTTACTTCTTCGAGACCCTGTGACCCATCCTTTTCAACGAGACCCAACCATTCTTCTTCTCATTCTCCTTCTTCAACGAGAGCAGACTGGTACACATTCTTCTATTATTTTTTACACATTAAATGCTACAAGTAATGGTTCGAATAATGACAGAATAAAACCAATTATTTGGACGTAACACCTACTTGAATCCTTCAAGTAGTCACTGATATTTGGGTTGTTAATGCAAGAAAAATTAATACTTTAAGGGTTCAAGTAGTTAGAGACATTTTCTTAACCCTTCAAATAGTAAAGCGGTCTTTGCTTTACTACTGTCATAATAAAATTAATTACTTGAAGAGTTCAAGTAGTTATAAACAACAACTTGAACCCGTCGACTAGATATGCTCTGATCCCGGGTGTCTTCCAGTGGGCTCCGCGAGTTATTTTTTAGAGATTAGGGTTTAAGGGATAACCAAAGGACTAGGAAATATGGTCCGAAGAATCTCGATAGTAGTTCCGTGAACAATCCTTTGCGGGATTGGATTTTTTTATAGTGGAAATACCATAAAGCGCAAACTAAGATCCAGTCATGATGCATGACAGAAGAGAGCGAGCACAAAATGGAGTTTCCTTCATGGGTGAGGCTCACGTCCAGAAATAATATTTTTCAAGACTTTCTCCCATATGTTGAATTTTATCTATATTACCCTTATTTTGGAATGCACGGGAAAGCCAGAATTCGTTGATTGCTCCATACAAATTTACAATGGAAAAACTTTTGTTCGTTGTAAGATCACTGAAGGAAAGGTTGGACTTCTTTTTCTTTCTAGGTCATGTGAAGGGGGTCAGTCCAAGATCGTACTCTTGCTCTACAAAGACAAGAGACGCTCTCAACGGGTAGGCGCCACTCTCGGTGGGATAGCTTAAACACCATCTCCTATCCCGGTGAGGCTTAATCAACAGGGGGCTCTAATAACATCTATTAGTACAGATGTACGAGAAGGTTAGTAAGACAGTCATGTGCAACGTCCATCAATGATGGTTCATTAATGTCCATTGATTTAGACTCCTTCCCCCTTCCTAACTACGAATAAGATCGAGAGGAGCCCGAAAGCCCCCAAACCAAGAACGGAAATGGAAGCCTTTCGAGTCACATGCTCTATGGATAAATGACTAAGAGAATTAAAATGACTACTTGAAGGGTCCAAGTAGTTATAAAATACTACTTGAACCCTTCAATGTCATAAGCTCTCTAGATAAATGACTACTTGAAGGGTTTAAGTAATGTTTTATAACTACTTGAACCCTTCAAGTAGTCACATGCTCTTTGGATGACTGACTGCAAAAATCAAAATTACTACTTGAATGGTTCAAGTAGTTATAAAACATTACTTGAACCATTCAATGTCACAATCTCTCTAGATAAATGACTACTTGAAGGGTTTAAGTAATGTTTTATAACTATTTGAACTCTTCAAGTAATCACGTGCTCTCTGGAATGATTGACTGTAAGAATCAAAATAACTACTTGAAGGGTTCAAGTAGTTATAAACATTATTTGAACTCTTCAGGTAGTAACATGGTCTTTGGTTCTTTAATGAGAATAAATATAATTATTATTCATAAAAAATAACTACTACAAAATTAAATAAACTTTATAGGTGAGTTTTTTTTGTCTTAAATAGATATGTCTGAAATTTGGATATTGGTGGCACGGTGTGAATGGGAAAGAAACGGTGCTTCATTCATTCTTAATGGTACGGTAAGCTCACCGTTAGACATACCATCAAGTTGTACTTACCAAGAGTTATCCAGTATCATATACGATGAATAAATGTTGATCCAACAATGTACAATATTTCAATGAAATTTTTATATAAGACTAATGTGTCCTCCCCACTTGCTAAATTTTAAATGATCGCCACGTGAGTTTTCTCATTGCCAAGAATAGTTCTGAAGCACTTCGTACTCCTTTATATGTCACTCTTAAACCCAAAACTAGGACAATTATTGATAATCTTATATGTCTAAGTAAAAGTCAAGTTCTTGAAACAACTATCTCACAACAAGATCGTTTTGGTCACATTCCATGCTTTATTGGTGAAATAAGTCAGGTTCGTGAAATAGCTCCCTCGCAACAAGATTGTTATGGTCACATTCCATATTTTATGGGTGAAACAATGGTTGATAGTGATGAGAATAATGATAATGACAATTTCCATTTTGGGGAGTGTTACTGTGGGAGATATAATGATGATGATTGTCAACAAGATGTTAATGATGATGAACTTGAACCTCCTCACAGTGATAATGGGCTTGATATTGATGTTGATGATGATCTTGATTTTGGGCTATATGAAGAAGAAATTTGGGATGATCCCTCTACCTTACTGGATTTTAATACAAGACTAGAGGTTAATGCACATCCTTCATCAATGCCAAGTAACATTGCATCTTCGTCATGACCATATTATAATGCTCTAAGATTATCACAACTAGATAATTACGAGCATGTAAGTGTCTCAGATATGTTAGATACAGAAGAACTCTACCAATACAAAAATGAGCTCTAAAGAATTGTTGGACTCTTGGCAATTTATCAAAACTTTGAGTTTAAAGTCTTCAAATCCACGTTGACATTTTTTGTGATTGTTTGTGTTGAGAAAACATGTTCATGGAGGCTACGAGCTATTAATGTGCGATTTTCAGAGTACTTTGAAATAAAAAAGTTCATAAATACTCATACGTGCTCTTTTGACATCTTATAACACGATCATCGTCAAGCAACAAGCTTATTGGTCGATCATTACATAAAGTCAAAATACAACGGTGTTGGATGGATTTTTAGGATGAAATATATCATTGAAGATGTTTGTAAGGATTATGTCATCAATATAAGCTATGACAAAGCTTCAGGCTAGAGAAGTTGCATTGGCTCTAGTTCGAGGTTCACCTGAAAGTTCGTATATGAGACTCTCATCCTCCTGTCACATGTTAGAGGAGAAAAATCCATGTACTGTTACTCATATAGAGACTAATGACATAACCATTTCAAATACTTCTTTATGTCGATTGGAGCCTCGATTCGTGGATTTCTCAATTATATATGTCCTGTAATTACTGTCGATGGAACATCATTAAAAGCCAAGTATAGGGGGACAATGTTCATTGCAACTTCTAAAGATGGGCATACCCAAGTATATCCACTTGCCTTTGGGATTGCTGACTCTGAGAATGATGCATCGTGGGAATGATTCTTTAATAAGTTGCACGGGATTATTGGAGACTTGGATGACTTGATATTTGTGTCCAACTGAAATGGAAGTATATCAAAAGGTATATAGACTGTCTTCCCACAATCATTTCATGGATCTTGCATCTACCATATGAGAATGAATATAAGATCAACGTTCAAAACTAGTACCGTCAATCCTTTACTTTTCAAAGCAGCCAAGGCCTATCATGTATTAGAATTTGAGGCATACATGGTTATCATCATCAAGTTCATTCAGGTATTGGAAACAAGTTTAATAGAACATCTGCATGATTTAATACAACAGTGGTATTATGAACGTTGGACATCTACTTGTGAGATGCAGACACAGATGACCGAATGGTGTGAGAATGAGCTTAAAAAGAAACATGATGCTTTTCGCAGACCTTAAGTGGTTGCCTAGATATTGAGGAGTTTTGTGTAAGTACTGGGATAGAAAGCATGTTGTGAACTTGCATTAAAAATATGCACTTGGCGTGAATTTGATCTAGACTAATTCCCTTGCGCACATGCGTTAGCTTGTTGTCGACAATGCAACATATGTGCTTACAGCTTATGCTCTAAGTATTATAAGGCTGAGACACTAGTGGCAGCTTACGCAGAAACAATTCACCCCCTCAGAAATCCTACAAACTGGACTATCAGTGACGAGGTGAGAGGAATAATTGTCGCGCCCCCTATGATGGGGCGGTCTAGTGGGAGGCCTAGGGTAAACAGAATACCGGCTAGAGGTGAGGATGTACAACGAAATAAATTTAGTCGATGTGGTTTATGCAGACACAATAGACATACATGCAAACATCTTATCCCATTCACATACATGATGAATCACAACCAGACACATAAGCTTGTATGTATACCGTTAAAAATTTGCATGTATTTTATCAATCTATGTTGTATGTATATTGTATGAATTTTGTATAAATATTGTATCTATTTTTATCCACCTAAGTAGTTATTTGTATTGGTTAGTAAGTAAACTAATGCAAATTGCATATATTCGATGACTACTTGAAGGATTCAAGTAGTGGTTTATGACTACTTGAACTCTTCAAGTAGTCACATTGACTGTGGATAAATCACTATATAAGACAAAAAAGACTACTTGAAGTGTTCAAGTAGTAAAAAAAAAATTACTTGAACCCTTCAAGTAGTCATATTGTTTGTTACCGTCAGTTTATACAGAGAACATGTAACTATTTGAAGGATTCAAGTAATATTTTTTGATTACTTGAACCCTTCAAGTAGTCATTTTTGTTTGATGTTGTCAGTTTATAAAGAGAGCATGTGACTACTTGAAGGGTTCAAGTAGTCAAAAAATAATACTTGAACCCTTCAAGTAGTCATTTTTGTCTCATATTACTGAGCAATCTAGACAGATAAATTGGCACAATCCACATAGTAATCAATCTTAAACCCCTCATCAGTTTATAATTTCTTGAATGTCAATCAATGCATGTATCCAATAAAAAAACTTATTACCCAAAGAAGTGTTTATAAGAATTCAGGCATCTAAACAACAAACAAAAATAAAGCGTTCATAGTTCTGCAAGACTTTCAAGTGGAGATATACGACAAAAAAAAGTCCACAGCCAACTTTTTGTGAAATTGTGGTATAAGTTTATGCTTTATAGTTGTTAAGTCCTGACTATAAACCAAGGCCATACCACAATCAAACCTATAAAATAAAATCAAAATAAATCAAATATCCTTCTTCCATGAACTAAAGTCATATGTACTAGAACAAAGCTCACCCGTTCCCTTGCTGAGGAATATTGACATGAGTTAGAGTCCACTCGCCAAGTACTCTATGAACTTCTTTTCTATTTTCATAAAAGTTCATAGATTTTAGTACACGAGGGAGTAGATGGGTGAAGGGTCGCATTAGTGGATGGAGGTGGGCTCGTTGAGTGGCGTTGTTTATTGAATTATAGACTTTGACAACTTGTTCATTGAGGTCCAACTCCACAGTTATCCAGTGAGATTTGTTCAGGTTCATAGCAAACAAAACATATGCAATAGTATTTCAACAAATTTTTCATAAAATAACTTCTAAAGGATATAATTTGTAAAACATGTAAGAGTACATACTCGATCAAAGGAATCCCAAGCTCTTCCAAAATGTGGTCTCAGCGCGACTATAGAAGCTCGCAAGAGGCCATTGTCTACTAACACAAATCTGAATTGATTAACATCAAATAGTTCACATCTACCAGACATGTAGCCTACATTTGAGGTCAACAAATTGATCAGTATAGCATACTAAGTTCGCAATGAATGTGTACTTTGAAAAAAACCTAATAGCTTACCTGAAAAATAACGTAAAAAATATTGATTCGTAGATCTGGGTGGAAGTCGTGAAGATCCCTCCAAATTTTGAGCAAGTGCTCATCAATATGCTACCAACAAAATAAGGAAAAAATATGGTATATGTTCCAGAACAGAGAATATGATACTACTTGAAGGGTTCAAGTACTTTTTATAACTACTTGAACCCTTCAAGTAGTCTCATGCTCACTGGATAACTTAACGCATGACTAAAAATATCTACTTGAAGGGTTCAAGTAGTTAAAAATGATTATTTGAACTCTTCAAGTAGTCTCATGCTCACTAGATAACTTAATGCATGACTAAAAAATAACTATTTGAAGGGTTCAAGTAGTCAAAAAAGACTACTTGAAGGGTTCAAGTAGTCTCATGCTCACTGGATAAGTTAATGCAGGACTAAAAAATTACTACTTTAAGGGTTCAAGTAGTCAAAAAAATCTACTTGAACCCTTCAAGTAGGCTCATGCCCACTAGATTACTTAATGCAAGAATAATAAATACCTACTTGAAGGGTTTAAGTAGTCAAAAGACACTACTTGAAACCTTCAAGTTTTAAGTAGTCATAAAATACTACTGCAGACACAACGAAATTCTAATTGATTGAATTCTAAACTAATTAAATACGAACCTTTAATTCCAACCATTCAACTGGATATAAGAGCTTGGAGAAGAACTTCTTACCAACAATTGAAATCTAAGTTGGATGGTAGTGCTACAAAACAAAACATATATGTACAATTATCTAACCTTATTTTAAACAAAACAAAACATATATGTACATAAGGTTAGGAAATTAGTTGTCATTAATAGGAGTCATACCATTGGTCAAATTGTTTCTCATATTCTTCTATTAGTTCATCAAAGGGTTTGAATGATAGTAAGGGGGTATCTTTCTCAAATTATTCTATCCGACATTGTTTTCTTGCTGGATCTGTCCACAGAGATTTGACATATTGGGAAGGAAAGTGCTTTCTCTTTCCCAACTCCTCAAGCACCTCTACAACTTCGATTTCTGAAATAGACTTGTCCACTTTTGAGTCAACCCCCTGAGAAGATATCTCTACCACCTTTGTCCCAGCCTTCTCAATATGCATCTCAACATTTGTTTCTCCAGTGGACTCATGGGTAGTAAACTTTTCCAATGAAGACTCAACCCCCTAAATAGGTAGATATGACTCTTTCTCAACAATGGACTATTCCTCTTTATTGGTTGTCTCTTCCAATTTCAATATCATACTGTTGAATAATTTAAGAAATATTGACGTTGGATGGGTTATCAGCAATATCATCCAACTTTCCCAATGGAGACTTATCTAATGAAGAACCATGAATTTCATTTCCCCTCTTACTACCATCCAAATTTCCCCCCTCACTACCATCCAACTTTTCTTCATGTCCAACATCCATCTTGTCAAAATTATTGTGACCATCCTTAACAGCTTGGTCAAAAGAATGTACATAAAAATCTTGCCCAATTGGGGATCCCACTTGCTGATCAAGAAGGACTTGTAGCTGACCTACAATCCTTTTTAATTCCTGCTTAATGTCAACAGCTTCTTTTTTCAGCATTGTTGAGTCAACCTAAGTTCCTTAATATCAGAAGCCATGATGTCCAGTTTCTTTTTTATCTCATGCATGAAAGCATGGACATCATCATCCCCACTATCAGAAACAACCTCAAAAGTAGTGTACTCTAACAATGGAACTTCTTCAGCCACAGTTCCACTTTCAAGGAAAGGACTCGACAAGTCCACCTCTTCCTCAACAACAACCAAAAATTCCTTAGCAATAGCCCCAACTTTATGAACTTTTGCAAAATTCTTCCATAATGGTTGTTGCTCTTCTTGGTCAGTTGGGTTCAGAGTCAAAAGAACCTTCAACTACAAATTAACACAAAAAACATGTCATGATCTATTAAAAGATGAAAACATAAAGTAAGTTTCATGATTTATTTATACACAAAAAAGTACATGAGCCCTTCAAGTAGTCACTTGTTCTAATTTTTAGAAACAAATTACTACTTGAAGGGTTCAAGTAATCAGATACTGTTACTTGAACCCATCAAGTAGTGAACAAATGACTACTTGAAGAGTTTAAGCAGTCAGATACAACTATTTAAACCCTTCAAGTAGTTACTTATTTTGACTTTTAGAATCAAAATCACTACTTGAAGGGTTCAAGTAGTCAGATACAACTACTTGACTCCCACTACAAAAATGATAAAATAAGAAAATCAACTGTTCTTATCATTTTACGAGTGAAAATATCTTTATGTACTTGTTCATGCGAAATAATGGTGTTAGTCATCCAGTTAAGCAATCTTGGAAAATGATTAGCAACATTTCTCGCATACAAGATTCTAATTGTGGGGATGACCTCATATGACCAAACCTGTATAAATCAATAATAATTATTCTCCTCTAATTAGAAGTATAAAAAGAAGAAGGGAATGAAAATACCTAAAAAGCATATAGGAAACCCCCCCAAGGCGTACGGATACTTAGAAATGTTTTTCCCAACCTTCTTCTTTTTCTTCTTTTGATTACCACTAGCTTCCTCATCATGGACTTCTTTGGGAATGACGTTCTTCAATGCCCGTAGGGTCCTCCCAAAACATACATGCCCCTATGGGTATCTATTGAAATCATCCAGATTATCAACTAACATCACTCACCTCTGATCAATCTTATTCATTCTCTCTTTCCCTAACAAAACATGCTCCAATAAATACAGTAGCCCCAACTTCACAATATCACCATCCTCCACACCATACAGTAGCATCACTCACCCCTGATCAACAACTTGTATGCAGACATGCAGAGGGCTTTATATGGTTTAAGATAAGTTCCAAGAGCTTGTTTGACAAGTTAAAAACTTGTCTTCAAAGTCTAAAATTATGCTATTTAAGGAAGTCCAGTCCCTCTTTATAAGAATTACAGAGACTTCCACAACCGTTGTATTGTTGGAATGTTATCCCACATCACCTAGACTTGCCCATTTTATGCTAGTTATAAGGCTCTAGTACCCCTCTCCTTGACACCTAGGTTTTAAGGAGTGATCGGGCTGGGTTTTTCAACTTGTACTAGAATATATAAATGACATAATAGTGACCAATAACAGTGACACAGGAATTATGAGTTTAATTGATCATCTTCATTAGTCTTTTTCATTGAATAATTTGGGCAAACTTCACTACTTCCTAGGTATTGAAGTTCAGGAAATAGGAGCAGGCCTTCACTTATCTCAAAAGAACTATATCTAAGACCTTTTGAGAAAGATGAAGATGGATAACGCTAAAGTTTTGCCAACCCCCATGGCAAGTGGTTTGAAGCAATCTAGTTTGCAGGGAGATCCAATATAATATGTTATAGAATATAGGTCAGTGGTGGGTGCTCTTCAATACATAACCATCACTCAACCTGAGATATGTTTTAATGTAAGTAAAGTTTGTCAATTTATGCAAAAACCTCTTGACACTCATTGGAAGGCTGTGAAAAGAATACTCATGTATTGAAATGGAACTCTTGAAGAACTTATCATGAAGGTGTACAAGTGGATTTTGTATCTACCTAGGAAAGAATCTTGTTACCTGGTGTTCAAAGAAGCAACATGTGATTTCCAGATCAAGTACAGAAGCTGAATTTTGAAGCTTAGCTAATGCTACAACAGAATTACTTTGGTTACAATATATACTTCAAGAGCTTCAAATTCAATCCACTTTACCTCTCATCCTTTGGTGTGATAATCTATTTTCTTCGAGAAAAGGTTACAGCAAGGCAACTTATTGCCAACCATGTTCTAGCTATAGACCATGTTGCAGATATACTTACCAAGGCTCTTTCACTTCAATTTTTGAAACATATTAAGAAGAAGTTAATAATGGGGAGGGTAGAGGAAGAATAGAGTATAGGGGAGAAATAAGAAATAATTGTGTTTCTAGTTTTAGAAGAAGTTTGGTTAGTTATAGTCAGTTATGACTACTCTTAACTAGCCTTTAATTTCTTGTTTTTCCTTGCTATAATTTGAGTCATTCCTTCCTATATAAAGAATTGTTCTCCTCTTTTGTAAACATTATTTACTCAATAAGAAGAAAGTATGTTCAATTGATCTTACTTTCTTCTCTCTGTCTTCTTTGCCTTCACTGTGTTTAAGTTCACATTCTCTCAGTTTTCTTAACTCGGGATGGCACTATATAATAAAGCACTTAAGAAAATGTTTTTTCTTTCTTTTCATCAACTCGTTCATCACTAAGCAGGTACTTTCTGGAAGGCATATACATTTACTTCGACAATGTGGGTGGAATCATGCTTGAGCCGGCCCTTCCTAAAGATGAAGGTTTTCGACCGAATCACAGTTTGTGGGATGGTGTCTCGGCAAAACCTATCCAATCCCATTTGAATCTACAATTTGTTCAATACTGTAGTAAAGCATATTAGATTGCAGAGGTTCCTTCAAAGAGACTATTTGCACTTATACCCAAGTTTCCTTGAAGACGTAACTAGCTACTACAAGCAAGGAAAGATTGTTTACATTGAGGACATGGCTGAAGGCTTAGAGAATGTCCCTTATGCTTTTGTGAGACTGTTTTCTGGGAAAAATGTCGGTAAGCAATTCATTCGAGTAGCCCATGCTCGATTCTTATGTGTATTGCTCAAATTTAGAACTTCTTAAGCACCCTGTTTCGATTTCTTTCAGGCCCATTGTTTCGCGTCATCGTCTTTTATAATTATACTGTAATTGAATTACCGCGTTTGTTTTTGAAGTAATCTTGAAATTATGGTGCAATCTTAATTTATTACAATTCTAGTTTGTAATCTTTTAAAATAATTAAATTGCAGTTACAAATGGAACGATCTTGATTTACAATGTGCAACAATCCTAATATTTAATCAAATTACTTTGCTGCCCTCAATTGAAATAAAATAACCATCATGTCCCACTGTCCTCAATGTATTCATATAAAAAGCGCTTGGCTGCTTACTGAAGGATTAAAGTAGCTAGATTAAACTACTTGAACCCTTCAAGTAGTGAACACGTGACTACTTAAAGGGTTCAAGTAATTGAGTACTTGAACCCTTCAAGTAGTGATTTGTTCTGATTTTCATATATAAATCATTATTTGAAGGGTTCAAGTAATCAGATACAGCTACTTGAACCCTTCAATGACTACTTGAAAGGTTCAAGTACTCAGATATAACTATTTGAACCCTTCAAATATTGACTTATTTTGAATTCTAGAGGCAAAATCACTACTTGAAGGGTTCAAGTAGTCAGATACACTACTTGAACCCTTCAAGTAGTGATTTATTTGGACTTCCAGAATCAAAATCACTACTTAAAGGGTCCAAGTAGTCAGATACTTTAGTCAATATGACTACTTAAAGGGTTCAAGTAGTCATAAACAACTACTTGAACCCTTCGAGTAGCCAATATATTCAAATGGTTATCAGAAACATCAAGCAATCCAGACATGTAGAAGGTCATAATCATCAAGATGGACAATCTAACCCTAGAAGATTTCTCCTAACCCCATAACAGAAAAGTCCCAATTTTAAAAACCCTAAACAGTTTTTTCTCACAAACTTTCACTAAGAAGAACAAAAGAAAGAGTAACAAACTCTAAGTCATTTTCTGCGTCCAAAAAAGGAGAAGAATTACTACCTGAGTTTATCGGTCAGTGGGTATTATGCCTGAGTATCGTGCTGGAGTGCTCTGGAAACGGAAGAAAAATAAGAAGACGACTTGCAGGGACTCTCTCGTCGAAGAAGAAGCCTCGATTTTTCACCGAGAAGAGAGAGCACAAATGAGAATGGAGACGAAGAGGAAGGAGATAGCAAATGAGCGCAAACCCAAGGAAGAGGAACAAGGAAGAGACGGGAAGAATGAAGATGAAAGAGCAAGTAACCGTCTAATCCTACTTGATGTGTAACTTCCTTGGGTTGTGTGTGAGTAATGAGTTTTGTTTGATTTAGTGGTCAGGGGTATAAAATTCTGAGTTTTACAAAAGGAGTATAAAGTCCTAACAAAAAATGGAAATGATATATTTATGCAAATAACCATTTTCGATTCTCCTTCATTCTCCTTCATTTTCGTTCATTTGATTTTTTTCTTCTATTTTCGATCCACTTCAAAAATCTACCAAATCGGTGTTCCAATATTAATGTCATTTTCTCAAACATTGGTTTCCCTCCTTGAAAATCAAAGACAGGATTTGATGTGTTCATCAGTTCACAGGTAACCCCCCGAATTTCGTTCTCAAATATGGGCTTCAAATTTGGCCACGAGAGCTTTCTTTTTAGGGTTATTGAGTTGAAGGGAGAGAAATGATTTTTTATTGATAATTGTGTGTTTATGGATCCCACGCATATCACATCAGCATTTAACATATCACATCAATGTCTCCGTCAAATTCAATTCACAGAGAGTGACACACGGACTACATTGAGACTTAAGTAAATTAGGATGGTCAAATTGAGATTTTTTAAAATACGATGGTCAAATCGAAAAATGAGGTAAACTACGATAACCGAATTGATAATTTTTATAAAAAAATCTTTAAAAAATTATTTTGTGTACTTAATGAATAGACAATTAAAAAATAAAATGAATGGTATAGATTGAACCTGACAAGGAGTGGATCAGAATTTAGGTTTCCAAGCAGACCCCTTACATAAGGTAGGGCCCACTACTAGAAAGTAATTTCAGATTTTTTTGTCAAAGTTAATTACAATTTTTAAAGTGAATGAGAGAAGATGACTCGAACTCACGACCTCTAGAGTATGGGCTTTATAGATGTTTTCTCTAGATATACTTGGTTGTATATTCTTAAAAGAAAATCTGAGGCACATGAGTGCTTTGTTCATTTTAAATCCCAAGTAGACTTACAATTTAATAAAAGGATAAAGATGTTACGAACAGGTTAGGGAGGAGAATTTAGAATTTTAACTACTTTATTAAAAAGAGTAGGTATAGTCCATAGAACTTCTTGTCCTCACACCTCAAAACAAAATGGGATTGTATAAAGAAAGCATAGGCATATCGTAGAAACAAGTTTTACCTTACTTGCTCAAGCCAATCTTCCTAAAAAATATTGGTCTGATGCATTTTCTAGTGCTGTCTACCTCATCAACAGATTACCCACTAAAGTTCTTCATCAACAAACCCCTCATGAGGTACTCTTTAAATCAAAACCTGATTATAATTTCGATCTGCACCTTGTACATTTCTAGGATACAGTTCTCTTCACAAATGTTACAAATTCTTGGATAAAAATGGAAGATTTTTTATCTCCAGACATGTAATTTTTTATGAATCCAAATTTCCCACTTTATCTCAGGTCAGTACCTCAAATACTTGCCTACTAAATCATCACTTTTCAACTTCAGATATTCCTATTTTGAGCAGCACTCAACCTTCACTTGGAGATATTAGAACTCCAAGACACATGAACTCTCAAGAATTTAGTCTTCGATCGTATTCTGTCAAGCTACTGATATTAGCTCAGTTAAGCAATCCTCTCCTTCTTCTAAAACTCAAACACCAAAATTGGTTTTCTCTAATTCTTCTCAGATAAGTCTCTCATGAAAAACCAGGCTTGGTCCTTGATACCATTGCCAGGGAACAAGAAGATAATGGAGTGTAAATGGGTGTTCAAATTGAAGAAAAATCCAGATAGTTCTGTTTCTAGATACAAAGTCAGGTTAGTAGCAAAAGGGTACTCTCAAAGTCATGGGTTTGATTTTTTTGAAACTTTTAACCCAATTGTAAAACCAACTACTATCCGAGTTATTCTCACTATTGCCTTAGCAAGAAATTGGTCTATTAATCAACTTGATGTGAATAAGGCCTTTTTGAATGTCATTTTAAGCGAAGATGTTTATATAGGGCAGCCAATTGGGTTTAGACAGGGGAATAATGATCAACAACTTGTATGCAGACATGCAGAGGGCTTTATATGGTTTAAGATAAGTTCCAAGAGCTTGTTTGACAAGTTAAAAACTTGTCTTCAAAGTCTAAAATTATGCTATTTAAGGAAGTCCAGTCTCTCTTTATAAGAATTACAGAGACTTCCACAACCGTTGTATTGTTGAAATGTTATCCCAAATCGCCTAGACTTGCCCATTTTGTGCTAGTTATAAGGCTCTAGTACCCCTCTCCTTGACACCTAGGTTTTAAGGAGTGATCGGGCTGGGTTTTTCAACTTGTACTAGAATATATAGATGACATAATAGTGACCAATAGCAGTGACACAGGAATTATGAGTTTAATTGATCATCTTCATTAGTCTTTTTCATTGAATAATTTGGGCAAACTTCACTACTTCCTAGGTATTGAAGTTCAGGAAATAGGAGTAGGCCTTCACTTGTCTCAAAAGAACTACATCCAAGACCTTTTGAGAAAGATGAAGATGGATAATGCTAACGTTTTGCCAACCCCCATGGCAAGTGGTTTGAAGCAATCTAGTTTGCAGGGAGATCTAATATAATATGTTATAGAATATAGGTCAGTGGTGGGTGCTCTTCAATACATAACCATCACTCGACCTGAGATATGTTTTAGTGTAAGTAAAGTTTGTCAATTTATGCAAAAACCTCTTGACACTCATTGGAAGGCTGTGAAAAGAATACTCATGTATTGAAATGGAACTCTTGAAGAACTTAGCATGAAGGTGTACAAGTGGATTTTGTATCTACCTAGGAAAGAATCTTGTTACCTGGTGTTCAAAGAAGCAACATGTGATTTCCAGATCAAGTACAGAAGCTGGATTTTGAAGCTTAGCTAATGCTACAACAGAATTACTTTCAATATATACTTCAAGAGCTTCAAATTCAATCCACTTTACCTCTCATCCTTTGGTGTGATAATCTATTTTCTTCGAGAAAAGGTTATAGCAAGGAAACTTATTGTCAACCATGTTCCAGCTATAGACCATGTTGCAGATATACTGACCAAGGCTCTTTCACTTTAATTTTTGAAACGTATTAAGAAGAAGTTAATAATGGGGAGGGTAGAGGAAGAATAGAGTATAGGGGAGAAATAAGAAACAATTGTGTTTCTAGTTTTAGAAGAAGTTTGGTTAGTTATAGTCAGTTATGACTACTCTTAACTAGCCCTCAATTGAAATAAAGTAACCATCATGTCCCACTGTATATCTTATTTCTTGTCTCTTTCAGCAGAAAATAGATATGGGTTTGGCGTGGGTCTCTGCTTCTCTCTGAATTTCTCAGAAAGAGAGATGGGTTTCTAGCTTTGGCGTTGGTATATGTTTCTTTACATGGGTCTCTCTCATTCGCTCTCTCTAGTTCACTCTCTCTGTTATTTTGCATACCCATTTGTTGGAGAGAGAGCATGATGCAGCCAACTTCAGAAAGGGAATGAAGTTGAAGACGTAATGGTGGATGACCATAATGGAAGCACACTAACACAAAGCATTCCTTTCAAATTAAATAGACTTATTTTCGCATAATTGGTTTCTTTTTTTAATTTTCTTTGAATTTACATAATATAATTTTGTTTCCCCCTGAGTTAACTCATTTATCAGACTCTTTTGCTCTTGATTTCTCACCTTCTCCATTTATTTTTGGAAAAAATAATTAAAGGCTCTGTAACATGTAAGATTGAAATACTTGGGGCGAAAATTTATCATAAGAAGTTGAATTAGAAATTGGGTCAAGTAGATCGGAGGCTAAAAAGGTGGTGAGAATACAAAGTGCTAAATGATGAAGAAAACGATTGAATACTTAGATGGAGAGTGAGGGAAGTTATAAAGAAAGAGAGAGATCATTAATTTTTAATTTACATAATATAATTTTGTTTTTCCCTCAGTAATTGAATGTATAGTTATATTTTTTGAATGCACAGTTTAATGATGAATTATTAATTATATGGTGGTTTTTAGGTTTAAGTTTTGTTCTTAATTTTTCTTTAGATCTTGTGTAAGTCATTTGGGGCATAATTAAAGGAAACTTTCAATTTATTCATAAAATACAATAATACGTAAATGTCAAAGAAATAACTGTTTACTAATAAATAATTAATACACCATACTTTAGGTGGTACTTCCGCTCTATGTGTTTGGATTTTTTATGGCTTCTCGGCTATTTCGAGTTTGCTACAGCCCCATTATTGTCACAATAAAGTGTTATGGGTTTGTCAGAATCTGAAATGACTTCCAAAGTCTTTAGAAACTTTCTAAGTCATATATACTCCTTTGCAGCATCACAAGCCGCCACATACTCACATTCCATGATCGAATCAGCAATGCAAGATTTCTTGATACTTCTCCATACCACTGACCACCATTCATGATGAACACCAATTCTGAAGTGGACCTCCCAAAATCCTTGTCCGCTTGGAAATCAGAGTCGATATAACCCATCATATTCAAGTCAGTTCTTGTATACACAAACATGTAGTTCCTCGTTCTCCTAAGATACTTGAGGTATGCTTGACAGCATTCCAATGCTCGAGTCGAGGATTATATTGGAAATGACTTAACATGCCCACGGCGTAGTAAATATCTGGCTTAGTGCAAAGCATTGCAAACATGAGACGTCCTATGGCTGAGGCATAGTGAATCTTTCTTATATCTTCCTCTTCTTGTGGAGTCTTGGGAGACCGCTATTTGGAGAGGGTGACTCCATGTCTAAAGGGAAGATATCACTTCTTGGAGTCTTGCATACTCAAGCGATCTATCACCTTATCAATATAAGATGCTTGGGAAAGTGTCAATTGTATGTTCTTCCTATCCTGAAAGATCTGAATACCAAGGACAAATGCAACTTCTCCAAGATCCTTCATATCAAATGGCTTTGCTAGCCAGATTTTGACATCAGACAATTCTCCTACATCATTCCCAATGAGTGGAATATCGTCAATGTATACCGGAAAAATCATATTTTCTTCGTGGAACAACTTATACACATAGGGTTCATCCACTAACTGCTCGAAATCAAAGTTGTTGACAGTTTTGTCGAATCTGATATTCTATGAACATGATGCTTGCTTAAGCCCACAAATAGGCTTCAACTGTTCACAAACCTTGCCCCCTTGGCCTTTCTGCATGAACTTGTCTGGTTGAGCCATATAAATGTGCTCTTCAAGATTATCATTCAGAAAATCAGTCTTGTGTCCATATGCCAGATTTCATAATCGATGGCAGCATTAATGGACAGGAAGATTCAGATGGACTTAAGCATAGCCACCGACAAGAAGGTATCCTCATAGTAAATACCTTCCTTTTGGCTACAAGCTTCGATTTGAATGTCTCCACATTCCCATCTGATCCTCTTTTTTTTATATAAATCCATTACACCCTACAGGTTTTACCTATTTAGGAGGATCTACAAGCTTCAGACTTCGTTTGAGTACATCGATTGTATCTCGACATTCGTGGAGTCTTGCCACAAGTTTGCTTTAGGACCAGCCATGGCATGCGAGTAGGAAACAGGTTCATCATGATCCTTATTTGAGCTGTCGTCAAGGCATCTCCATAAGACATGTACCTATCAGGTTGTCTCACAACCCTCCCACTACGTCGAGGCTCCGGCTCCTAATGTGGTTCTTCCATTATTGAATCGGGAATATGTCCTGATTGAGGAGTCAATGTCCTCCCACTCAATAATTCCTCCAACATAAGCGTGCTTCTTGGTTTCACACTTTTTATGTGGTCATCTTCAAGACGTATCCCTTCATTCCCTTGTGCCCCTGAATTTTTTCTTGTCGATTAGACTATAAAAGATGTATCCCTTCATTCCCTTGGGATATCCTACAAATAGACATAATTCTAATCGACTGGCCAATTTGCGTGTCTTCTGTCTCACTTCGTGTGTTGGGAATCTCCATATCATAAGGTGCTTACGGACGACTTTCGTCCACTCCAACTTTCATATGGTGTATTAGGCACCAATTTTTGCGGAACTTGGTTCAGAATATATGCCGTTGTTTCCAAGGCATATCCCCAGAATGAATCTGCGAGGGATGAGTAAATCATCATAAATCTAACCATATCCAACAGAGTTCGATTCCTTCTCTCTGACACACCATTTTATTCTACAGTGCCAGTGGATGTAAGCTGAGAAAGAATACTTTCTTCCTTAAAAAAGTCTTCGAACTATCCTAGCAAGCACTCTCTACCATGATCAGATCGTAGTCTTTTGATTTATTTCTCTAATTGGTTCTCAACCATAGTCTTGTTCTCTTTTAACTTTTTAAAGGTTTCAAACTTTTGGCGCATTAGATAAACATGTCCAAAATGTGAGTACTCATCTGTGAAGGTTACAAAATACGCATAACCGCCTCTTGCTTTGATATTCAATGACCCACATACAACACTATGTATGAGTTCGAGGATTGAGTGGCTCTTTCACCCTTCACTGAAAATGGTCTCTTGGTCATTTTTCCTTCTATGTAGGATTCACATGTGTGTGGTGATCTCACACTCAAAGTTTTCAATGGACCATCATTTGCAAGTATTTTAAATCATGTCTAAGCTAATGTGACCAAGACGCAAGTGCCACAAGTAGGTTAGATCCACGAAAAAATAGAGTCAGTCATATAACAGGCTTCGATAACAAGTAATGTACTTTCAGACTTCAACTCCTTGAGATAATCCGGGGAGTTGCGTTCCCAATGACTAGTAACCCAGAAATGATGACACTTGTCTTTCGACTTGTCCACTTTCGTAGGGCCCTTGCCTGTCGCAGATTTCGAGTTCACCTTCTTAGCTTTCTTTGGACCTCACTTGTGTTTCTTTTTGGCTTACTTTCAGTTAAATTTGCCTCTCCATTCTTCCTCTTACCCTTCAAAAATAGGGTCTCAACAACTTGCAACTTCTTCAGAAGTTCCGAAAGAAAGTATATCAACTTATTCATCAAATAATTAAGTTCAAAGTTCTCAAAAGTGTCTAACAGGGTCTCGAGGATCATATCAACTTGAGTCTCACCATCTACCTCAACTCCCATAATCACCATCTCATTCATATAACTAATTATCAGCATCATATGTTCTCCGACATGAGTTATGGGTTTCATCTGGCAGTTCATGAAGTTTTACACAGTAGCATGATTGGCTTGACAATCCTGATCCCTAACATTTCGGTGATGCTCGACATCATATCAGTGGTGGTCCCCATGTTCTGACATTGTTGTTGTAACACATTACTAACTGATGCCAAGATGTAACACCTGGCAATCTCATTAGAACGCAGTCAAGAAGCATATGCATCTTTTCCCTCTTGAATCGATTCAGCAATAGGCTCAAAGGGACAAGTGGTGGTGAGCACGAACTTGTGTTTTTCTACCGTCAGCACGATATCAAGATTACGTTTCCAATCCACGTAATTGTTGGGCATAGTGCCCTCAAAGCATGTGTAAAGACATTTTAATTTGAAATTAATAAAAATACATTTTTCTTATAATTGTCTTTTCTGAATTATTATTGAATAATTTGTATTAATATTTGAAAATCTCATATTCATTAATGAGACTATGATCTTGTATTAGTACGAGAGGATTAAGATCATAAATAATGAATAAAATAGTCTGTAACATATTAAAGTATGTTGCTAGCACGGTTCCTTAAGCATTTTGAATGCATGTGATCTAGATCTGGATCACTGATATGGATAGACATCTTAGTGAAAGTACTTTATATAATTAGATTATATATGACAGAATCGATGTTGACTAATATCTTTATTAACTTACCGTTTATCATAAAGATTTAATACACATCATTCTGATGATTATATATAGATCAATCTAAATTCTGAGTAGTCATGAACTCCTAAACATGTATATTGGATCTTTTGATTCACTCGTTAAGGTTTGTTTGTGAAATAGACTAGTTACTTTTGTTTTGGAGATTCAGTGATATGGATGGCTTGGAACATGATCTTACAAGATTTTTAATCCAAGATTTGGAATCCAAGCTTTCCTAGCGGATCGTATATTGGTTTCATTAAGTGTTAATTCTTGAACTAAATAGTTATTGAGCTCAAATTTATAATATGATTATAAATTGATCGTTCACTAGTGAATTAATGATACTTAAAGATTAAGAGGTAACTAGAAGAGTAAAATGATAATTTTGACCAGTTCTATTTTACGAACCAATAATTGGACAAAACTACATGAAATGAGTATATCAATGGACTACACGAGATTACTCCATAAATATGTTCTGTAATTACTGAGAGTGTAATTCCATATTTATAGTAGAGTGATAATGAAATTAATAAATAAGATTATTTAATGAAAGAGTTTAATTAATAATCACATTTATTGGAGTTTAGAATTATGGGTCCATGGTCCTCGAGCCACCTCTGTACTACACAGTTTAAGGTGTGAATGTTTTAGTACATGAGAAAAGGATTAGCTTGCAAAATAAATTAAATTTACGAGGCAAGTACATAATTATGAGATAATTATGTGAGATTAATTAATTAAATTATTTGTTGTAATTTTTGGATATTGTAATTAAATAATTATATTGATTAGTTTTGTATTAATCGATAAGTGACAATATATTTGATTTATGAAATCAAATAATATTAAATTATTATGATATAATAATTTGAATTTGAATTGACTAATTTGTTAGTTATAAACTAACAGATAAGGTAGTTGATATGTGTGATCAGATAAATTAATTTTAAATTAACTGATATTTATATATTTATGTGATTGAATTAAAATAATAAAGTTTAAAAATTTGCCACATGACACATAGGATTGCCATACACGTCAGTCACTGATTTCGAATCAGTGATAGGCGTGCAGTACTATAGTGCCACACATAACTACAATACTTCAAGGCACGCTGCAGTGCCGCAGACTACAGTGGGTCCCATTGAGTATGGCGTAAAATACAGTGGGTCCCACTGCAGTGGCATATTTATAAATAATTTATTATTTTAATAAATTCTTAAACCTAATGAGCCTTGACCTAGAATATATATAGATATTATTTTATTGGCCTATAGAAGAAGCAATTTGTGTGATTAATTATCAATCAAAGGCTCTGCGAATTCTCTAATTCTCTTTTGGAGCTCTGTCTCAAAAGTCATTCTCTAAATCTCTAGATCTTATTTGTTGAGTACATCTAGAGACAGAAAAGTGTTCTTGAATTATTTTACGTGCCCACACATGTTTTGAGGATTGGTTCGAAAGATCTTGAGGTGAATCTCACAGTCCGTTGTTCGTGGAATCTCCAGTTCGTTGTTAGCAAGGACGTTTGATAGGCTACAAGTGATATAATTCCTTTCTTTGTATGTCTATAATTTAATGTATAGATGTATAATGGATCTGATGAGAAAAATGTTTTTCATTAAAAATTATATTTGGAACCTGTGGCATCGCAATTGTTTTCAGATCGATAAACCTTTTTAAACCAAACGCATCCGCTACACGGGCCACGGTTCCAACAATTGGTATCAGAGCCATCCTTATATATGTATACATTAAAAATTGTGTGGGTTTTCTTGCATCATTCAATATATATATTTTGATATGTATGAAAGAATGGATAGTTATATTTTTTGAATGTATGGTTAATGATGACTCGTTAATTGTATGGTGACTTTTGGGTTTAGGCTTTGTTCTTATTTTCTTTAGATCTTGTGTAAGCCATTTAGGGCATAGGAACTTTTGTAGTTTTATTTCGAATATTAAGTTGTAAAATTTTGTACGTGAGAAGATGAAGAATGCACGAGACGAACAAGGAGAGGAAAAAGGAGAAGGAGCTCCATTATGGAGTTCTCGCGTCGACGCCGACAATAATGTTGTCGGAACTGGCACCGCAGGAAATTTCGACTGTAGAATCATCATCGATAAAAACGGCGGCAACACCGCTGGCGGTGCTCGGGCAACCAGCAGCGGCAGTGGGAGTGTCCCGCTACCAACGGCGGCGATAATCCCTGTGATTGCCAGGGTAATATTTGTAGATACCTTGATACCGTGTTGCCCTATCCCTGTGATGCTTTGCGAAAATCCTAATCCAATCTTTCATCTTTTAATTTTAAAATTAATGTAATTTTAAAAATTAGTTATTGATTTTAAGTTTTTGAAAATTAAAATTAATCAATTGTTTGCGTTTGACCCAAGTTTGATAAGTCATCAAATTGTTTTTTGACTAATCAAATTCAATTAACTTTAAAAAGGTAATGAGACTATTTAATTAAGAAAATAGTTTATCCTAATTAAAATAGTTTTGATCAAAGCTTAAAGATTATGAAATGGACCTCTAATGGAGAAGGAGCATTTTTAGAAATATGTATTCTTGAAATCTGCTTTGATAATTATTATTTTTTTCAAAGATTGTAAATTTAGAAATACTTAATAGTCATTCGGTTCATCATTTATTTATTTGTTTGTTTAAATAAATATTTATTGATTTGATTAATAACATGATCATGCATTAGTCGATCGCATGTGATACATGAAACCCCATATAATTTTATTTAATCATGCATCTTATTTGTAGAAATGATTTATTACGATTGTCCTAATGTGTTTATATGGATTGCTTTGCGAAATCAATTGCATGTAAACTGTTAAGTTTTAATTAGTTTAACTTGATAATCACACCACTCTAAAGACATGTGTTTAGTTAGGCCTTCAGGATAGCCGACTTTAAATAAAAGTGTTCTATTCAAGTTAGATGAATGTAATTAGCTAATTATTTTAAGTTCACCTAAATTAGTCTTAGGCTCTTTGAATGATTAAATGAACTTAGGCCAATTAGATTGAATTAATAATTAATTTTACATTCATAGGGTTATTGTAACTAGCAATTAATTTAGAATTAATTGATTTGTTAATTGGAAATACATTAATTACTAAATAGTGAGTGAGAGAAGGTTGACATATCAATGTGACCTATGGTCTCCATTATTAGTACAACAATGTGAGATATGGTGAGGGCCTTGAGACGGTTTTGTTTTCGTCCCCTTAAGGAATGTTTCAAACTATATCAATATCAAGGTTGACTTCTTATGAAGATAGGACTAAGTGATGTATTTTAAACTTGACCACCCTAAGGCGGCATTTTCTAAATTAAGTCATGGAATCCAAAATAATAGGTTACACTCACAAAATCACAATTAAGCTTTGAGTGGATAATTGTGACTTAACCAAATAAATGGTATCTTATTATTAAAAGATAAAATATGAGATATTTTAAATTTGAATTAATAAGAACGAGAATGTCTCATAGATAGTTTAAAATTAATATGACCGACCTTAAAGGGGCACATTAATTGTTAGGTTGTCTTATCGTGGATAAGTAATTGTTAAGTTTATGTGTTTGATTTGTTGCATTCATGTATCACATTTACTTTCTGAATTTTTTTATATTTATTTCAATTATATTGAATGATGTACATTTACTTTCTGAATTTTTTTGTATCACATTTACTTTTCAGTTATTATTATGTTTACCATAGGCTTACTGTTTTACTTGCACTCGAAAAATTAAATGGTGATAACTTTATAAGATGGAAATCGAATTTGAATTTGATACTTATATGTGAGAACCACAAATTTATTCTTACTAAGTTATGTCCGGAGGAGCCTGTTGCCAATGCCCCTAAAAACATTAAGGACAAATTTGATTCTTGGATTCAGTCCAACAACAAAGCTAAGTGGCACATGCTTGTAAGCATGAATGATGTTCTCAGAACAAAGCATGAAAGCATGGAAACTGCTTATGAGATTATGGAATCTCAGCAAGCGAAGTTTGGACAGTAATTTGATCAAAGTCGCCATGAAGCTACTAGGAGCTACATGACTACTAAGATGAAGAAAGGTACTTCTATGTGTAAACATGTTTTGAACATGATCAACACAATGCATGAGGTAAAAGTGCATGGGACTATCATTGATGAGCAAACTCAAGTCAGCATTATTCTTGAATCACTCACACCTATTTTTTATGCGTTCAGTACCAACTATGTTACGAATAAGCTGCAATTCAACATGACCCAATTGTTGAATGAACTGCAGACTTTTGAGTCACTCAGCAAGAGTATGACCAAAGTGGGCGGGGCAAATGTTGTTGAGCAAAAGCCTTCTTCCACTATTGTTAATAGTAACAAAAGGAAGAAGAATAATAATAAGGGCAAGAGTAAGAATAAGAAAGGAAAGAAAGCTGAGAGATCACCCAAGGACAAGAAGAACAAGAACGACAACAAACCCAAAGGAAAATGTTTCCATTGTGGGGTTGAAGGTCACTATAAGAGAAACTGTAACAAGTACCTCTCCGAGCTGAAAAAGAAAGGTAAATATGATTTACTTGTACTTGAAGCTTGTTTAGTGGAATATGTTTTGTCATCCTGGATTATAGATTTTGGAGCCATTAACCATGTATGTTCTTCTTTGGAGATGTTTGATTCCTCAAGGGGGATTACTGATGGCAGGGTGATAATGAGAGTTGGTAGTGGTGCGCTTGTTTTGAACAATATTTATTTTATTCCATGATTTTCTAGAAATTTGATTTCTTTATCGTTATTGCATGAACAAAGTTTTGATATTTCTTTTGATAATACTATGCTTATTATTTCTAAGAATGGATTTGCTATTTGTCATGCAGGAGTTTCAAACGGACTATATATGCTTAAACCAACTGAACGAACATTTAATTCAGAATTATTTAAAGTAGCAAAATCCAAAAGGTAACAAACGACAAATGATTTCTCAAGAAGATGATATGTATCTATGGCATCTTACATTAAGACATATTAATCTAGACAGAATAAATCGATTACAAAGCACGGTGCTTTGAAATGACTAAAAGTTGGAACTCCTTTGGTTTGTGAATCTTGTCTAAAGGGTAAAATGACCAAGAGACCTTTCTCTGAAAAGGGTCAAAGAGCTAAAGAACCACTTGAGCTAGTACATAGTGACGTTTGTGGACCGATCAATGTACAAGCTGGAGGTGGATATGAGTACTTCATCACGTTTATTGATGATTACTCAAGATATGGTTATACTTACCTAATGCATAGAAAGTCTGAAACTTTTAGAAAATTTAAAGATTTCAAAGTTGAAGCTGAAAAGCAATTAGGTAATCTTTGAAAATACTTCGATCAAATTGAGGTGGTGAATACTTGGATTTAGAATTCAATGATTACTTACTAGATTATGGAATTATATTCCAACTCACAACACAAGGAATTTCATAACAAAATGGTGTTTCAGAAAGTAGAAACCGAACTTTATTGGATATGGTTAGGTCGATGTTAAGTTACTCATCGCTACCACTCACGTTCTGAGGATATCCACTTCAAACCACAACCTACATTTTGAATGTAGTTTCTTCTAAGTCTGTAAGCAAGACACTTTTAGAGTTATGAAATGGCTCCAAACCTAATTTGCATCATTTTTGTATATGGGGGTGTCCAGCTCACGTTCTTAGACCTAAGACTGAAAAGTTAGACTCAATGTCTGAAGCATGAATATTTGTTGGCTATGCTCCATAAACAAGAGGTGGGTATTTTTATAGTCACAAGGATCAAAATGTGTTGGTATCGATAAATGCTACTTTCCTCGAACATGGCTATATGAAAACTACAAACCTCAAAGTAAAATAGTTCTCGAAGAACTAGCATCTGATGAGATCAGACCATCTTCATCATTAACTGATAAACGCCAAACCATAGAAACCACTGTTCCTGTTTAGGAAACCCCGGTGCAACGTCACAGTGGGAGGGCTGTAAGATAACCTATTCACTATGAACTCGAGCACATGTCCTATTGTCAGACACTGGTAATGACGATCCATTAACGTTTAAAGAGGCGATGGAAGACCCTGAACAGGAGAAATGGCAAGATGGCATGAACCAAGAAATGGAATCAATGTATTCCAATTCTGTCTAGGAACTTATAGATTCACCTGAAGAAGTCAGGCCCATAGGATGTAAATGGATCTTCAAGAATAAAAGAGGTGCAGATGGGAAAGTAGAGACTTTCAAGGCATGACTAGTTACCAAAGGCTATATTCAAATGGAGGGAGTCGATTATGAAGAGATATTCTCTCTCGTTGCATGCTAAAATCCATTAACATTCGTTTATCCAGAGCCGCTAGTTTAGACTATGAAATATGGAAAATAGATGTCAAGACAACCTTTCTGAATAGCTATCTTGAAGAAAGCATCTATATGATGCAACCAGAAGGTTCGTGAAAATGGGCAAGATAAAAAAATATGCAAGTTACTTAAATCTATTTATGGATTAAAGCAAGTTTCAAGATCTTGGAATCTTACTTTTGATAAGATTATTAAATCATATGGCTTCGAACAAAATATTGACGAAGTTTATGTTTATAAATACATCAAAGATAGGATAGTGGTTTTCTTAGTTCTTCATGTAGATGATATTCTATTCATTGAAATGATGTAGAAACTTTGTCAAAGGTTAGGAAATGGTTAGTTGAGAAATTCTAAATGAAAGATTTGGGAGATGTGAGCTATGTTCTAGGCTTCCAAATCGTAAAGGATAGGAAAAACAAACTCTTGGCACTTTTTCAGACAACTTATATTGATAAGGTGCTAGAAAGATTCTCTATGAAAATTTTGAAGAAATGTCGATTACCGACCATACATGGAATTGTCATTTCCAAGGAGTAGTGTCCTAAGACACCTCAGAAGGAAGAGGATATTAGAACAGTTCCTTATGCTTCAGCCATTGGAAGTCTCATGTATACCATGTTATGTACGGGACCGGCCATCTATTATGCAATAAGAATTGTCAGTTGTTATCAATAATCCTAGTTTAGAACATTGAATTGCAGTAAAGCACATTCTCAAGTATTTTCCGAGAATGAGAAATTATATTCTTATTTATTCAGGTGGAGAACGGAACCCCAATGAATATAGTAATTCTATTTTTCAATTAGATAGGGACAGTCGAAAGCCGATGTCTAGATCAATATTCACCATAGATGGAACAGCTGTAGTCTGGAGAAGTATTAAACAATCTAGTATTGCAGATTCCACTATAGAAACCTAATACATAGTGGCTTGTGAAGTTGTAAAAGAAGCAGTGTGGCTCATGAAGTTCTATATTGAACTGGAAGTAGTTTCAGGTATGGATAAGCCATTGATCATGTACTAGATAAGCCATGGTAGCTAATTTTAAGGAACCGAGGAGTCAAAAACGGGGAAAGCATATTAAGAGGAAATACAATCTTGTAAGAGAGGTCGTGCACCGATGAGATGTGACTGTTATGAAGATAACGTCATATCAGAACCTGACTGATCATTTTACCAAAACACTTCCTGCGAAGTCTTTGGATGGTCATGTGCGAAATATGGGATTGAGAGAGATGTCACATTTACTTTAGGGCAAGTGGGAGATTTTTTGGCATAGTGCTCTCAAAGCATGTGTAAAAATATTTTAATTTAAAATTAATAAAAATACATTTTCTTATAATTATCTTTTCTGAATTATTATTGAATAATTTATATAAATATCTGAAAATTTCATATTAATGAGACTATGATCTTGTATTAGTATGAGAAGATTAAGATTATAGATAATGAATAAAATAGTCGTAACATATTAAAATATGGAATCTTTAATGAATGGTTGCTAGTATGGTTCGCTAAGCATTTTGAATGCATGTGATCTAGATTCGGATCACTGATGTGGATTGACATCTTAGTGGAGATACTTTATATAATTAGATTATATAGGACAAGACCGGTATGGATTAATATCTTTATTAACTTACCATTTAATCATAAAATTTAAAACACATCAATCTGACGATCATATGTAAATCAGTCTAAATCCTGAGTAGTCATGGACTCTTATATATGTCTACTGGATCTTTTGATTCACACGTTAAAGTTTGTTTGTAAAACAGACTAGTGGCTTTGTTTTCGAGATTCAATGATATGGATGGCTGGAAACATGATCTTACAATAGTTGGAATCCAAGCTTTCCTAACGGATCGTATCTTGGTTCCTTTAAATGTTAATTCTGGAACTGAATGATTATTGAGTTCAAATTTATAATATGATTATAAATTGACATTTCACTAGTGAATTAATGGTACTTAAGGATCAATAGATGATTAGAAAGGTAAAATTATAATTTTGACCAGCTCTAATTTACGACAATAATTGGAAGACAGAATTACATGAAATGATTATATCAATAGACTACACGAGATTATTCTGTAAATATATTATGCAATTACTAAGAGTGTAATTCCATATTTATAGTGGAGTAAGAATATAATTAATAAATAAGACAATTTAATTAAAAAGTTTAATTAATAATCTGGTATATTGGAGCTTAGAATTATGGGTTCATGGTACCCGAGCCACATCTCTACTATACAGTCTAGGGTGTGAATATTTTAGGACATAAGAAAATGACTAGCTTGCAAAAAAAATTAAATTTCTGGAGCAAGTATATAATTATATAAAATTAATTAATCAAAAATTATTTATTATAATTTTTGGAAATTATAATTAAATAATTATATCGATTAGTTTTGTATTAATCGATAAGTGAGATAGTATATATGATTTCTGAAATTAAATAATATTATATTAATTTCATATAATAATTTGAATTTGAATTGACTAATCTGTTAATTTTTAACTAACAGATAAGTTAGTTGATAGGCGTGATCAGATAAGTTAACTTTGAATTAACTGATATTTAGATATTTAGATATTTATCTTATTAAATTAAAATAATAAAGTTTGAAAAATTGTCCCGGCATATAGGATTGCCACACACGNATATATATATATATATTATTCTATTGGCCTATAGAAGAAACAATCTGTGTGATTAATTGCTAATCAAAGGCTCTGCGTATTCTCCAATTCTCTTTTCGATCTTTGTCTCAAAAGTCATTCTCCAAATCTCTAGATCGCATGTGTTGAGTACATTTAGAGATAGAAAAGTTTTCTTGAATTATTCTTCATGCCAACACACATCCTAATGTATTTGAGAATTGGTTCGGAAGATCTTGGTGTGGATCTCACAATCCGTTGTTCGTGGAATCTCAAGTCCGTTGTTAGCAACGATGCTTGATAGACTACAAGAGGTATAATTCCTTTCTTTGTATGTCCATGATTTAATGTATAGATATATAATGGATCAATGAGAAAAATTATTTTTCATTAAAAATTATTTTTGGGACATGTGACGTCGCAATTATTTTCTGATCAATAAATTTTTTAAACTAAACGCCTTTGTTATGCGCGTCGCGTTTGCAATAGTAATTTTCACCAGTAAATTTGTTTGCATTTAGGATTGTTGATAGTGGGGATAATGACATGATTACTGACAAGAATAAATAAAACGGTGTAAGTAAATACTTAATCATTTAAGAAAGTATGATGCATGATGTAAATACTTAAATATTTAAAAATCCTATAAAACATATATCTTCCATGATGTTACGATCAATAATGATAGCTCGTCTCATCTTGGGACAACGCTCGAGCTACCTCTTATCGCATCGAGACTCTTCTCATTTGGTTAACGCTTCTCAAGATATCACCACATCTAACTCAACCAGTCACCAATGATTTTGGTCACCTTAGCCTCATTGACTAGCTCCTATAAGAGATTCCAATATGATTCGGTTTAAGTATTTAACCAATCCATCGGCATAAAAGGTTGCTATGAACTAACAATCTGTCTAGGAACGGTCCGATTCTCAAGTTTCTTTATAAGTTTTAGCTTCTCAAACAACTCGATAACTTAAAGCGACACAATTCTCAAGTTTCTTTCACTGAAGACAGGACTGCTTGGGCGGCTCTACACCATTCCTCGTGCCACGATTAAGTTTGCGTGGAGGACCTTAAGAACGTATCAACTTAAACGACTCTCCCACTTAGTTTTTGAAAAAATGAATTTTTCTTTGATTTTTTTAAAAAACATAACTCTTTATGAATTTGAAAAGCAAGTTTTTAAAAATTATAAACTTTTATAAAATTTAAAACATAATCTAAATTTTATAACTTTTATGAAATTCGTATTCATTATAAATTTAAATTACAATGATGCATGTACATGTTACATGGCAGTTTGATATTGGCATATCCCTATTTTTATATAGCATGATATATGAGAATGCGAAATTAATAATAAATCATACATTCAAAATTAACCTCTCTATAACTCATTTATAATTAAAACTCATAAAAAGAATAATATATTACAATAATTTAAAAAATATTTTTCATGGCCTCTGTAATTGTCTCCTTCTCCTTCGGGAAGTTCCACCTCTTTGTAATTCTTCACCAAGGTCTAGTCCTATTTTCAAAATTCAAATTTCAATTTAAAATTAATTTTTCAACATTTTTTTTACTTTGATAAATAATTACCAAGTAAATTAATCAATTGATTTATTTTAAAAATAATTTACAAAATAAATTCTAATTAATTTGTGTTGAAAGTTATCAAATTAAATAAATTTAATTTTTAGGGACTAGATTGGGCTTGAAATCAAAACTCAAGTCTCTACGAATCACGTGGGTCAAGCAACACTTACTCAGTCCAAAACCTCAATAGGTTTGGTTGGTCCACGCCAGCCCAAGGCCCAACATTGTCTTAGGCGCACTAGGATTTCCAAAACCCTTATGCCAACCCTTAGGGTTTCCAAAACCCATTGACGGCGTGGAAACCAGGGTAGCGAGCGGAGTGGAGCTGCGTGGCTATGGACGACGGCTTCTCAGGATTCATGCGTCGATAGATTTACATGGAATTCAATGATACTACTCTTTGCAAAATTAAATTACGTAAAGTCCTATGCCTCAATTTCGGCGTACATCAATTCTAAAATTGAAAAATAATACATAGACTCAATCGATCGGGATCCATTCATACATACTTTGAATCTACCACACAAAAATTATATGACAATATAATCATATTCATTCATACATACGTTTAAATACTGAATATGCATATTCAAAAATCATAAGCTCTGATACCAATTGTTGGATCAGGTTTTATATTTTCAAGAAAAATTAATGAACCACAACTACTTCATGGGCGGAATTTAAAAAAAAAATCCGTACAAACGTTTAATTCAATTAAACACAAAACGAATCAATGAACATGCATAATCATATAAATGTATCGAGATGAGATGAAACAATTATACATTTTCAATTAACGGAGAATTTCTGATTTGGATGGATCCAATTGCTATCTCACATTCTTCATTATTCGTAAATATAGTAATTGATCTTTACCCGTTAGAATCAGAAGTATAATTCTCAAGGATATCGGTAGGAATCGAGTGTGGACTCTCAAAAATAATTGTGGAAGAGAAAACAAATTTTTCTCTTCTCCTTAGAGTTTTCGGCGGCAACTAGTGAGGGAGAGTGAGAGGAACCTTTTTCTGCTCTGATTTAACACATTGTGGTTATGGTTAGAGATGTTACTCTAATGCAACCTCTTATATATTAATTACGAAATTTATCCATATATATCTATATGATAAAACTGAAATTTACATTCTCTCGCACTATGATGTGCAATTTTTACATCTCCCATAGAGCCAAAATTGTATCTAAATTCATTAGTCTAAATTGATGAATTAAATTGATCTATATCAATTAATTAATTTTTTTTATTAATTATCCAATAATTATAAAATAATTAATTTGAACATTAATTTTACTCCTCACTAATTTACTTATAATATTCATCTCATATGGGGCTTGGGAAGTGTCCATTGATCTAAAACACGTTTTTGGTCCAACTGACGTCGTTTCTTATTCTTGTCCTTATGAGTTACTCATGAGAGAGTTACTCATGAGACCGAATGAACCCACATGAATAAATTTGTGAGATTCAAATACCCGGCTAATTTATCTCCATAAATCATCAACTTATTTAATCCTGCCATCGTATGATTCTACTATAGGTCTGATGCCGAATGAATTCTCGATTCATGCGTGCTACATTTTCTGTTGGTGCAAACACATTTATATTTCACGGTCCACAAAATATTTTTTTATATTACCCTTCGTGAATATCAGTAAAAAGAGCGGGATATAAAATTATCATTCCTCTAGTTATTATTTCCTTAACTACTTTATTGACTGTGAATAAGAAAGACATTTTAGTGAAGTATCTCGTACAGATCACCATGTCTTTTTCAATGACTCATGTAATCGATTACCAGGCCCAATCCATTTATTCACACACCCATCAATAAAGCGTAAGGTGATATTATTCACACAACCACGACTTTCATATTTGTGAATCACGCAACTCCAACATAGTTGAATAACGATCCCAATAGTCGAGGTATTGTCCGGCAATTCGATACTCTCCTTTGGCATATCAAAGATTGCAAGAAACTATATCAAGTTTCATACTCATGTCAAGATTAATATAATTATGAAAATACCCTTAAGGTGTGTAACAATTAGATTTAGAGCTAAATAAACGGCTTTGCTCTAAACTAATTGGTTATTGGTTTATTCAACTTGTTCAATAACATGTCTAGGCCAACTGTTAGAGTCTCCACTCCATACCCCTAGACCGACATCTTTTGATTCAACCTAAAAGTCATAATTGAACTCGATTGTCTAGTCGATCCTAAGACTATAAATAATATTCTGAATTATCTAAAAAGAGTTTGTTTGGAAGACCGCTCGGTCTTTACTGTTCTTACATTGATAATAGTTCCAAGACTTAAGTAAATTACAAACACACTTTAACTAAAGGAAACTTTCAATTTATTCATAAAATACAGTAATACATAAATGTCAAAAAAACATATGTTTACTCATAAATAGTTATTACACCATATTTTATGGATATAATTCCAACAACCACTAGTGGTTTTACATGGAGATTCTGAAAATTCGGTCATAATTACAAAAAAATAAATTCTTAGCGTAACTCCACGCTTAAAACTTGTATTTTCTGTCATTTTATGTTTTTTTAAATGACCTATCACTTAGCACCTAGTTATTTTAATTGAACAAACGATATCTCTCTTTAATTTTAAATCATACACAAACATCATCTTTTTTCTATAATTTCAAACCTTATATACACAGACATTCACTCTACTTCCATACTACTGGTGGTTTAATATGGAGATTCTGAAAATTTGGTCATATTTACAAAAAAAAAAATCTTAGGGTCTATTTTCATAACTCTACTCTTAAAACTTGTTTTTTCTGTCATTTTATGTTTTTTTAAATGACTCATCACTTAGCACCTAGTTTCCTTAATTAAACAGACCATATCTCTCTTTTAATTCATAAACAACCATCACCTTTTTTTCTAATTTCAAACCTTACCTACATAAACATCCACTCTACTTTCATACTACTGGTGGTTTTATATGAGATTCTTAAAATCCAGTCATATTTATAAAAAAAGCGTATATGTACATAACTCTACTCTTAAAACTTATCTTTTCTGTTGTTTTATATTTTTTAAATGACACATCACTTAGCACCTTGCTTCCTTAATTAAACATACGATATCTCTCTTTAATTTTAAATCAGACACAAACATCGCCTTTTTTCTCTAATTTCAAACCTTATCTACATAGTCATTCATTCTACTTTCATATTACTTGTGATTTTATATGGCAATTCTGAAAATTAGGTCATATTTACAAACAAAAAAAATCTTAGCGTCCATTTACATATTAACTCCACTCTTAAAACTTATCTTTCACGTCATTTTATGTTTTTTAAATGACACATTACTTAGCACCTAGATTCCTTAATTAAAGAGACGATATCTCTCTTTAATTTTAAATCAGACACAAACATCGCTTTTTTTTCTCTAATTTCAAACCTTATCTACATAGACATTCACTCTACTTTCATGCTACTTGTGATTTTATATGGAAATTCTGAAAATTCGGTCATATTTACAAACAAAAAAAATCTTAGCGTACATTTACATAACTCCACTCTTAAAACTTATCTTTCATGTCATTTTATATTTTTTTTAAATGACACATCACTTAGCACCTAGTTTTCTCAATTAACAAAGACGTTATCTCTCTTTAATTTTAAATCATACACAAACATCATATTTTTTTTCTCTATTTTCAAACCTTATCTACATAGACATTCACTCTACTTTCATACTACTGGTGGTTTTATATGGAGATTCTGAAAATTCGATCATATTTACAAAAAAAAAAATCCCAGCGTCTAACTTCGCTCTTAAAACTTGTCTTTTCTATCATTTTATATTTTTTAAATGACACATCACTTAGCACCTAGTTTTTTTAATCAATCAGATGATATCTCTCTTTAATTTTAAATCATAAACAAACATCACATTTTTTCTCTAATTTCAAACCTTATCTATGTAAACATTCACTCTACTTTCATACTACTGGTGGTTTTATATGGAGATTCTAAAAATTCGGTCATGTTTACTATTGTGTTTTCTATCATTTTATATTTTTTAATGACATCACTTAACACCTAATTTCCTTAATTAAATAGACCATATCTCTCTTTAATTTCAAATCATACATAGACATCACCTGTTTTTCCACTAATTTCAAACATTTTCTACATAGACACTCACTCCACTTCTATTTCTTACCGATCGATAAGTCAATTTAATTTATTTTTCTTAAATAGCTTCACTAGTTGCACTTTTTTTTGGAAATTCATACTTGACAGAAAATTATGAAGTAATTCATTTTCATTGTTTCAAGCCTTTGCATTAAGGATACAAATACCCTGATATATAGAATTAGTCTTTCAATATTAATTATTTCTTTCCATTTTTATTTCAGCTAATTTTTCTTTACATTTTTTCTCGTCTTCATATTTTTCAAAATTACAATCATATAAAAATGAAAGAATTATAAGAGAGATTATTTTCTCTTCTCTCCTCTCTCCCTCGTTATGATCATTACCAACTCTGAAGTGAAACTTCCGTTGTGAATGTAACCCTTTAGTTTCCACAAAGAATAATTTGATGATGATAACATTTGACACCGCGTAATGCATCAGATTCCACAGGCAAAATGTCACATTTATCGTGATTAAAAAATTGTTAAAGACTAACTACAAATATAATAGTGTAATATTTGACAATTAATTTGAAATTCAATTAGTTTTTTTCTGTAAATTTAATTTGATTTAGGTTGGATGTATATAATCTGCTAAAAACAGTATGGAGTGTTACACTGATTAGTTATGAGTTTCAATTGATTAAAGATAAATCATTTTTTTCAAGAACGTTGTCATTTTATTTTGGTTAATTAAACATGTGCTCAACCGCGTGATAATTGACTGTCTTATAAATTATTTTAATTGATTTTCTCTTTTCATAGAACCTTCTTAAATTTAATTGACACAACATGCTTAATTCTAGTGATTAATTAATTTGTGATTTGGTAGTAAATGATCGATCAACACATAATGAAAGAATGAGTCATTTATCTGTCCTTTCTTGGATCAGTTCGACCCCTGCAAGCTGTTCTGTATCTTTCATAACTCGGATAATACAAGAAGATTAGTTCACACAGTCCTAAAAAATCCATCAAATATCTGAAACACAATTTGACAATGGTAGCTAGCTCCTACTTACCGCCTATACTCACCATGTTCACTTAATCCATAGCTTCTTTCCTACCATATATCTGTACTATAATTTATGCCTATCAATGGAAGAGGAAGAACATCTATACAATTGAGATCCCTAACAATGTGTTACATGTTAGGATTGTGCCTAAAAATGCTAGAATTCTATTATATTTTTTGATATATTTAATTCTAATTAATAATAAATAGTTTATCTTATATTATGTGTAATACATTCTTAAATGTCTACAAGCATAATATTACTTCGTTTGTTGATCCTATGAAATTTAGCTCATGGAAATAAAATATTTAATCAAGAGTTCTTTATGACTTGTAAATACTTAATTTCACAATCTAGTAAAGTTTGATTATTTACTAAAAAAATACTGTAGTATATTAATTTTATTATGTAGAGTGACACAAGTGAAACAAAGTAACTAAACTAGTTTTGGCTTCTTTTCAAGATGAATTTGTTGATCTGTTAGTAATATCTCCGCTGCTTTTTCGAATCCTAAAGAACACAATTGGTCATCATCAAGATTATAAATTGTGGTGGCGGTGTCCTCGCGTTTCCATTCGCGGTGTCGCGGAAATCGAGTGCCGGACATTACGTAACGGGTCAAGGGTGTGACGCGTGGCAATTAAAAGAAAATTATTATTTTTTCATTTATAATACTTACAATAGCAATGTCTTTCATTTTAAGTGAACATTGAAAACATTTCGCACTATTTATCATTTTTCTTTTTAATTAAACTAATTTTTATCATTAATGAAACTAATTAACTTGTAATCTTACTTAATAAAACAACAAATGCGCAAATAGTTACACTATAAAAAATTAATACAAAAATAGATAACACGTTTCATAAATATCAAATGTAGCCATATTTTGTTGCCCCACCTACAAGAAGTATTTTCTTCCTATCATATCCTTCTACATATTTAATGATTATTTTATAAACAATTAAAAAATTTATAAACCCACCAACCTCTCTCTCCCCTAAAATCTCTTCCCAAATCTCTCTCTATATATATATATATATATATTATATATTTTCTATGTGTGTATATATCTTATATATGTATATGTATTATATATATACATATAATGTACACACATATATATTATTGAATAGACTAAAATCTTATCTTACATGTGGCAAGATCTTGACCAAAGATTTGATGTAGGAGAAAGAAGGAATGAGAATCGTAGGATCTATCGAGCGATTAAGAAAGGGATCTAATCCGAGAATATTCTTTTCATAAGCTTATCAGCTCCCCTTTATCATATGCGGAATTGGGGAAATTTGTTATAATCTTTATTGTAAAATTCATGTATAAATAGATGGGTGAATCATCTTAGAAAAATCAATCAACACAAGCCAACCTAAGCTCTTGAGTTCTCATTCTTTTTACTCTCTCAAATTTTATTATTTCTGTTCATTCGTAATCGATTCTTCCCTCACCAGAAAAATCATACCCCCCCCCCCCACACACACATATATATTACACACACATAGAGATATGGTTAAGACACAGAGAGAGATAATTAGTATATATAAATATATTAAGAGAAAAAATAGGGATGATTAAATATTTACATTAAAAATTAAAAAGGGTTGATTAGTAACTAAATAAATAGGGAAAACTATTAAATGTAATGTAATTTACTACATAATTATTATTCTTAGAAAAATGTTATATATGATTTGTTTAAGTTATGGATAAAACTGATTTTAAAATTATAAAGTTGTCTAAATAATATCAATTCTACAAATCCTACTATTAGTTATTACAAAGTCCAACTATATTTATTACAAAAGGCCTAATATTAGTTATTACAAAAGGCCTAATATTAGTTATTACAAAAGGCCCAATTGTATTTATTGTCAAGAAATGCCCAAAAGAGCCCAAGACCTAAAAGCCCACTTTGAAAACAAAGTTTCTTTATTTTTTCAACTTTTGATATGAGTAACCCTATTATATAAATAATTGACAATGACCCAAAATAATAATAACTGCAAAAATAACTCACCAACTAATATAACCCATTAACTGAAATTAAAATACCAAAGAGGGCAACTAGTTGTCTCTCCCGTCTCCTCACATGCGATTTCAGGAGCAAGTCACCTGCAGCTGCAACCATATCAAAAATCACCAAGCCACCAAGACACAATCACCGATGTCGAGTCAAAGCACCACAGGCCCCTCCACCATTGCCTCAAGCCTCTCCACCGTTGCCGAAGGTGGAATAATCCCCCTGGATAGAAGACCCCCTCCATTAACGGTGGCGACCATGGAAGCAGGATCTGGTTAAGGATGTAAATAGTGGTGATCCATTTTCATTATGTGGTTGATTTCTCCACTGTTTTAGGGTTTCAGATCTTGATGAGGGGAAATTTCTCCATGGTCATTAAGGAGGAGGAAGCTCAGAAATCAACAAAAAACAAGGGTTTGAAACTGAGATGAAGAATCTGCAAGTTAGGGGAAATGGGGATTGGGTTTTTCACTGCTTAATTACTACTTGTTCACAAGTTTCTAGTTTCTGAAAATTAAAATTATTTTAAACCAAACTAAATGAAAATGGTTTCATCTTTTGGACAAATTTATAAATTAAAGAAACAAGAAAAAACAAAGAGAGAAGGTGCTGAGTGATAGGCTCGAGCCTCAATAAACTACCTGGCAAAGAACAACAACATCAGCTTAAAATGATAAGATGGAATATATATGTACATTTCTTTTTCCCTTTCATTTTCTAATTTCTTTATAAGTCTAAGATATTACTATTGATTTCTCAGCAACATGGCTCAGGGGAGGAATTTTGTTTGTGTTTCATGCTTTGTGTTTTATTGTACTCACAAGATTTACGTATAAATTATGTGAGGTTATTTTTGTTTGATAGCTAATTTCTCATTTTAATATCATTTTTGGTGTAATATAGAGCTAATAATATTGTTAGTTAATTATCTAAAAAGGACTTGAATTTTGTATTATTTACTATCAGTGTTGCTTTTGAGATTTTGAAGAACAAGAACTGTGATAATTAGGGGATGGAAGTACATAATTTGGGCGAAATGATTATGGATTTGAATCTTATGTGCCAAGGGAATGGAATGGAGAATTGAAAGTTGAGTATAAGCTATTACAATTTGTACTAGTTAGACATACATTTATACGATCTTGAGTTGATTGTTTACAATGCTATAACTAATATTGATCACAATATATTACATTTGTAGATTGCGTACGTTGATAATATGCTTACAACTTGTGAAGGTTTTATTAACCATACACATTTTTTTGCTCAATATCAACATGACGGTATACAAACTTAATTGTTCCATTAAGTAATATTTTTTATTTTCCAAAAAATAGATACGCAAGATTAACAATGTTGGAATTGATATTCATTAGACTATCGTGCATTTACACAATCCCTAGGTTAGTACTATGTTCACAACATGTCAACATATTATTAACCACACACTTATTTTTGCACGATGTCTAATAGACATTATACATTCAAGTGTTCCGTTAAATATTAATTTTTATTATGCATCAATACAAAAATTTGTTAAACAGAATTATAAATGAGAATAACTAGTAGCTAAACTCTTGAGAATGAGGAATCAATATGAGGCAAATAAGTGAGGTTCAATTTTTATCTTTGAAAAGACGGAAAACAAATGAAAAATGAAGTCTATCACAAATAAGTATATACAATTTATTGTTAATGACAATGTACTCAGTTAATATCACTCGTAAAAGAAAGAACTAAACTTACATTACTTATAAGCATTATTTTTACATTTTGTAAAAACTACATTTTTTTACCTAAGAAAACTTAACGAGTTTGGAATTTTTATTGTAGGAAAAACCACTTTAAAAAAGAAGATGCACTTTTCACATACAAAAGAAGAGTGAGTGATAATATGTTCACAATATGTTAATTATATGTTTACAGCTTGTAAAATTTTATTAAGCACACACATTTTTTTCCTCAATATCAACATGACGTCATAAAAAATCAATTATTCCATTAAGTAATATTTTCCATTATCATAAAAATGGATACTTAATATTATTAATGCTATAATTGATATTCATTAAAGTATGTTGCATTTACAGACCCTAGGTTAATAATTGTACAACTTGTAAATATAATATTAACTATAGGTATATTTTGATTCTTTTGAGGGAAAAATTATATCGTCTTAATTCTTCAAATTTCGATTAACTAAAAATACGATATAAATTGGCACTTTGAATCTTAATACCACAATTTTTTCCTTAATAGTAAACAAGTAATTATGTATCCTTGAACATTTAAATCAAATCTATTGTCGATTAAGATAAGTATGTATAAATTAACTATAAAATATAAGTTTAATTTATAATAGAATAATAAATTATTAATAATTGACGCAACTAAAACTTTGTCAAATAATTATTTAAAACAAAATGTTTGGAGAAATAAGTTGGGGAGGAAGAAAAAAATGTGTCAAGTAGTCTTTGCAGGCTGTCCGGCAGACAACAGTTACCACTTCTAAATGCATCTGTCAGTCTCTGCTTAACTCTCCTACAATCACATGAAATTTCACGCGCTAACGGCGTCATCAATTTCCTTTATGCCAGATTCCCATATGGGACAAGCGCCAAGATCACTGTTAAGTTTGTTATTCATTACAGAAAAAGAGACAATCGTGCACACGTGCTCATCACCGAAGGTGGGCCTTATATTCTCTATTTCGATCAACTAAAAAGACTTTTTTTCAATTAGCTATTAGTTAGTGCGGCTTTGACTATAGTGTTAAAGGAATTAAATGGCAAAAAATAACTATATTATTAAATTTTTAAATTGAAAAAGGTTAAATCTATATGCAATAGATTTAAAGGTTATTGTAAAATATTATTTAATAAATAGGTCTATTTACTATAATTTTATTTATTTTTTTCAAAGAATTTGAAACCTTACTATATTTTCATTCACTTCGGCTGCCACCAGACTTTTGTTTTGTAATCATCTCTCTACCTCTCTCAGACAGCTTCTTCAACATTAAGTTACTTCAAACTTAGCCATAACAATTTTTCTTCAGCATAGAGTTACTGCAAAGCCCACTTTGGACAAGCTTCTTCTCTTCTTCTCTGTCTTTTTCCTTCCTTTTTCAGAGCAACAGTTTTTCTTCTGCTTCTTCCATGACAAATGCGTACTCAGGCATGTCGCGGGTCCATCGTGATAGCGGCCGCAACGATCGTGAATTGTTCTAGGTCCATTATATCGGTGCATAACAGTCTCAGAGGCCTCTGAGACCATCACACGACGTAACGATTGCAATTTAAAACCATGGTCTTCATCCTTCTCATCTTTCCCTAGTTCCTCAATCACGTACCAAAAGTTCCCAAACTTCCCTCCCTTGTCAACTCAACCCAAAATTTGCAAGGAAAAAAGAGAATTTCCCCTTCGGAATTAAGTTCTATTTTAAGAGAGAGCTGCTTCAGAAGTTACATGTTTTGGAAATATTTCAACTTTGTAAGATAGAAAAATAAGTCAACTCTAGTCAAACTTACAAAAATATCATCTTAGCGAACAAATTAAATAATTTATTTTGATGTGTAAATGAGAAAAACAGTTTATAAAGAATGTTACAAAAATATTACATTTTAAGGAATTAATCTATTGCCGATTTATTTTTATTTATTAAAATAAAAAATTTACTTCCATCATTAAATTAAATATTTTAGTTTAGTAAGTAAATTAAAGAGTGTGTTTTCATTAGTTAAATAAATAATTTATTTTAGTTCGTCAATTAGATTAATTTGTTTTAAATTTTTTATTAAATTAATTATATTATCTAGTATTAATATACTTTAATTGGTAAATCAAAAGAAAATTTTATTAATTATCAGTATTTTTCTTAAATAAAATATATTAAATATACACATAGTGAGTTATTTTGCAATGAGGTATTTGAAAATGAACACGAGTATTCTGATTTCTACTATTAGTACATATATATTAATAGCATTAAAATTCTTTCCAATTAAAATCTTGACATTTAAATAAACATATCAATTTCATTTCATTTTTACTCTTTTCGATTTCATTTTACTCCAATTCCCTTTAAATTCACTAATGATTTAGTAGAGCAACAATAAGTAAAATAAATATATTGTTTAGAATAATTGTAAACTTACCGAGCTGTAGACGAACAAATGTTGTGTTAATCTTTTAATAGTTAATTTTTTAGGTAATTATGAGTGTCTGGGGTTTGTATGCATCCGAATGATCTCGCAAGATAAATGCACCACATTCTCACAAATTTTTTTTATACGAGTCAAAGTTTTAACACCATAAAACACGGTCGAGGAAATTGCATTCCGGAGGATTGGAAACAATGGCATGTAATGGAACAAACATCCAAGCTTAAAGATATTGTCATTTAATGATAATTTGAAAACAATAACAGGATAATGTGTCAGGCAAAAACATTATCATGTTTGTTACATGAAAAGCTATATCATGAATATTACAAGAGGAAAAACATTATTATAAAATGATCAGGGGCTTGAGCCCAATGATCATAACTAAGACTTTCACTTTTTAAATCCATCGTTCAATCCCCAATTCCTCTCTCTTTTACCAAAAAAAAAAGCTACTGTAAAATATGGTAATATAATTACCATTTAAAATAAGGGTAATGTGTCGTTACCACATTACGAGAATGTATAATAATTTTTATTTTACCTTGTTTATTCCGAATCATTATATATAAACAATAAAATATAAATTAATATTATTATATTCTACATATATAAAATACATTAATAAAAATTTTATATTATGTTTTCATACACCTTTCAATAATTTGTTGCAAACGAACACAATATCATTGCATTTATGCATTAATATTTTATTTTTCAAATTCCAGTAATATTTACATTCTAATGTAATATTGCATTCCTCTAAACGAACAACCCTTTAAGTTTCTTAATTCATATTTCGACACGTTATGATAATTTTATAAATTAATCAATAAATGATCGATATCTAATCAAGTAAATGTATGATCTACAATTTGATTGATTTAAATTACTTTATTGTTTAGAGTACAGAGACTGACTGCTTAATATTAATACTCATATTTGATGCTATTTTGTGTTGTGATAATCATCTTTCCCAAAAAGCAATTCCTTCTTATTTTATTTATTACTTCTATGTATTTGATGTTCGATAATATATATATGTATTTTGTTATCTCCTTTCCCTTTTATCTTTTATTTTGATTTATTTGATGATTGTTATTTTCAAGTTAATTCGACGTGAATTCATCTCATTGTCTATATCTAACTATAAATCTCTATGTCTTTTGTCATGTGAAAAGAAATCACAAAAGCTACATTGGATAAACTGGACGAACAATTTAATCAAAATAAAAAATGCAAGAACTAAAATAACCGTTAAGTAATCTCCTAAACTATATAGAATTTGTTTTTTACTGAAAAACTAGTGGGGTTTAGTCCGGACAGGAGAGTGTCCTGTTTGATCTGGGTGTTTGGCCAGATCTCAACAGCCTTAAACAAATTTAAAAAGAAGAAAAAAATTATCCAACTTTGTTTCACGCTTCGTATAGGTTGATCTAAACCCACTGAATTTGTATAGTGTATGTAAGCGGGACTAAAGGGGGAATATTTTTTAACATCAATTGCTCCTACTACTTTATAGAATTCCTTATTTATCCTTCATCAATCTTAATATAAAAAAATTAATAGCTTAAAGATTAAATGTTTAATAATCAATTATATAACTTTAAATATGATAATATACATTAACATAATTGAAATGAAAACAAGATGCATGAAAAAACATCAGAACATAAATCAAATGTAAATCTATTAGTTAAAACGTATAATTAAAAAATAGAGCTTGAAACAACAATATATACATTTGTACGAGATCTAATATATTTTTTATGACCTCAACAAACACACGCTGCTCTCTGTAGTTTTCTCTTGCATCCACGCTTAGCTATTGTATATTTAGTATTTTTTCCATCCTTTAGGATATTAAAATAATAGAGTTTATATTATTTAGTTTATCACGTGCAACACATGTTAAGAATTATTATTTTAAAAAATGTTATATCAAAGAATATATCATGTCATGATTAAACATCATCATTAAAAATGTTCAAACCACTTACTTCGTGAGTGAAAAATGAACTAGATTTTATATCTGAGTCAAACATGAAAAGATCATTGGAGCTGGTTTGCTAGTTGCAATGGTACTTTCTCAATCAAGGCCACTTACAACCAACTTTCTGTTCACCAGATCATGTTGATTGGTCTGATATTGTTTGGTTTAAGGGGTATATTACAAAATGTTCTTTTTATATTATGGCTTGTTCTCTTAAGCAAGATTAACACTAAAGACAAGATTTTAAAATGGAACCATACTATGAACCATGATTGTCTTTTTTGTATCGAGGGGTGTTGAATCTGTTCACCACATGTTTATGATTACCCTTTGTTAGACAGATTCTAGAGCTTCTCCTTCTCTTGTACATGTGTGATGTTTACTTCATGTCGCTTTCTTGGAATTCTTTCATTCAGAAGCAGCTGCAATACCATTGCTCGAAGACCTACATTTCTTTAAGCTCTTAACTTATTGTTTCAGCTTTTGTTTATTGTGTTTGACTAGAAAGAAATAGAAGAGTTTTTATAGGTAAAAACTCACGGACTCTCATTTAATATGTAGGAAAATTATTTTCGTGGTTAAAGAGAGATTGTTATTCTTTTATAAAAACAAATATCTCAACTTTGATGAGACATTTTTAGAGAGATGGATTTAGTTTGGCTTTATTTGTTTTCTGTTTAGAACTCCTGAGATATGTCATTCTGGTGTAATATTTTTTTAGTTAATATATTTTTTATCTTTTGATAAAAAAAATATAAAAGGGTTGTTTGTAAATTTTAGGGTGTAATTGAAAATAATCCGAATTCTTCGGACGGTGGGCGTGGAAACTAATCATTGAGCTTGACCAAACAATCAAATTTAAGTGTGCGATTACTCATTTATTTTTTTGTTATTATTATTATTTTCATAATTGGAGAGCAATCAATCACGTACAAATAAACAATAAACCACATCCTCCACCCTTTTCTCTAATTTTTTAGAAATGGAAAAGTTATCCTTTCAGAGCGAAAATATTTACAAAAACAAAAAAGCTTAGCAATATTCTAAGTTTATATAATATACATTAATCCAAAAAGTAAATTTATGATTTACATCTCCATATCTTGAATAAATATATGAGAAAAATAGTTTATATGGTCGCACTTTATATAGAATTACCTCGAATGTGATATTTTTCAGTTAAATTAAAAGTAATAAAAAAATTAAAAATATCAACTAAACAAATCAATGTAATGTACGCAAAGTAGTTAATATTTGAGGTGAACTTAAATCTCATAATTGATTGATTACAATAATTTTTTTGTTATCTTTAACTTATGGGAGAATATGTGCTATTAACTGTTTTATATAATATATCATTGTCATTAATTAATGGTAGAATTTTTTAAATTTTTAACTGATGATTTGATGTGACTTACTAATTTATAAGATTTTTTTAAATATTTGTACTATTTTTCAATTGGTCGGTCATTTACTTAAATTTCTCTTATAAAGCGGTCATTTACGTAACTCCTCAAAAAATATTTTATCTACAATCCTTTTTTACTTAATTTTAATGTATTCTATAGTTCTATGATATTTTGCTATAAATGTTTTAGTTTTAGTTTACTTAGGCTAGAAGGTTTATCTCCTTAAATAGATGAATGTTTACAACACGACACCCATTAACGATTGTAATCTTGTGTCGTTATTAATAATTATAATCACTCTATAAGTAATTAATTAATTTTATTTTTCTTAAGAAAAATACTTTAAAAACATTACTCATAATTAAACTAAAAAAGGAGAAAAGTTTTTTTAAGTAAAGGAGAAAAGGTCAATTGATCTCCGTTCGGACATTTGACCACTAACATACCCAAAGTCAAAGCTGGTTGCCATTCAGCAGACGCTCTCTACCAACTACTTCTCTCTCTCCCTCGTTTTCTCTCTCTTCAATGCGTCGAAGTTTTTTCTTGTCTCCATTAACAATTTAATATTGATTGTGAATAAATTATTTAATTAATGATATACTGACCATGGGCAGTAGACTAATTCTTCCTCATTTTCTTCTTCTTCTTCTTCTTCTTCTGGTTTCTTCATGCTGCTGCAATTTCTGCAAGTTTAGTAGATTCCAGCTTCGATTTCCTTCTTTTGTTCTTTTTGATTTGTACATATAGAGTTTTTGTAAGATGGGAGGGCTCTGTTCGAAGACTGGTATGGTGAATGATTTGGGGACTTGGATGCCGCAGAATAAGAATCAGCAGGACGATCAAGTATTCCACGAACGCCGTCAAGAACAAGAGAAACAATACCAGAAACAACAGGAAGATCAACAACAGCACAGGCATGAAGAAGAAGAAGGACGGAGGTCGATTCGGTATCCGGACGATGAATTCTACGACGGGATTCCACGTTACACGGGAGAGCCACAGGGGTTGTCTTACAAATCCAGGTCCGTTAGGTCTACGCAGGCTGCTGTTGCGAAGGTAAACTACCATTTCAGTTTACTTCCTATTTATCTACAGTAGTTAGATTTTTTGTTTTTTTTTAAGTTACATTTGCGTATAAAATTTAAGACTAGTGGAAAAGATAGATTATTTTAGTGTGTCGCAAAGGAAAATTGGAATTCATCTTCTCAAAATACTCTGGCTGATTTAATGTGGAAATTGATACGCAAAGTCGAATCTCTTGTCACACTGCGAAGATGTTTACTGGATATTGGATATCTGATTTAGGGTACTAGTAGAGAGTGGAGCCTTGCGATTATTCTATTTTTAGTGATAGGAAGGAGTACTGTTGAATTGGTATTTAGTAGTCAAATTAGTTCTCTCATGCTTTAACAGATTAGAAACGATTGGCTTCTTGCTGGAGAAATACTCTCTGCTTCAATTAGCATGTAGCTGTTTAAACTTGTAAAATTAAATTGGGACTTACGTATGGTTTACTTCAAGTAGTCTCACTTTTGTGTACCCTAAAGATGTTCATAGCAGCAAATTCATTGGGATGCTTGTCATTACATATGCGATTTTATCTTTATGCATCATGCACATTGCCAAAGTACTAGCAGACGATTCAACTGGACTGGAGAATTTTTTGTAACATTTTATTCTGTCCTTTTGTTCACAATGATAGTATTGTGCTTCATAACTTTGCAGAAAAAGGAAAAACCCAGTAAATGTTTTTCTCTTGTAGGTCTCAGAAGTTAGTGCACGACTAGGCAAGGCTGGGAGTCTTGGGATCGGGAAGGCAGTGGAGGTCTTAGACACACTTGGGAGCAGCATGACGAATTTGAATCCAAGTAGTGGATTTGTATCTGGAGGAGCAACCAGAGGCACCGAAATATCAATTTTGGCTTTTGAGGTTGCAAATACTATTGTCAAAGGTTCGAGTCTTATGCAGTCTCTCTCAAAAAGAAGCATTAGGCACTTAAAAGAAGTTGTTCTTTCCTCGGATGGTGTGCAAAATTTAGTATCAAAAGATATGGATGGATTACTTTGGATTGTTGCAACTGACAAAAGGTGAATAGTTTATAAAGTGGTTACTAATGGTAGCATTCCATTATGTATGATTCTTGAATAATTTATCATTTTAATTGTCTTGTGTGTCGATAATTGTGTCATGTTTACAGGGAGGAGTTGAAATTATTTTCTGGAGAGGTGGTTCGTTTTGGTAACCGTTGTAAAGATCCTCAATGGCACCACTTGGACCGCTATTTTGAAAAGTAGAAGTTTCCTTCATTTGTTTGTTTGGCTTATGATTTTGCTATTAAGGTCATCTCTGTCAAATGTACCAAATCTTGATGTATTTCCAGAATTACTAGAGAACGTAGCCCTCAACAGCATTTGAAGGAGGAGGCGGATTTATTGATGCAGCAGTTGATGACGTGGGTTCAGTTTACAGCTGTAAGTATTATCATTGGTGTTTATATGTGGGAGAAATATGTATTTTGGAAAGAATAGTTTGCTTCTTTTGAGTCAGAAAAAAGAAGTAAAATAACTTGGATTACAACACTTCGAATTCACAAATTTTAGGCATGACATTGAAAAGCAGCATGGGGTTCCTTTTGTTTTGATAATGTTAATGCTAGTTTTGATATGTGTGGAGAGTTAGAAGCTGGTTAGGTTCTAATTGAAGGAACATCCATTGGAGTGGTAGCAAGTTATGGTTCTTGAGACCATGGGCCATTGAGCGAATAGTGTTTAGTTTGTCACTTTGTCTAGTTGATTGAGATTTTTGGGGCTTTCCTAATTTCTGTTTTCCCTCCATGGGGTGTATCTTGAATACATACACACTTTGCCTGGTAGTTTTACTGGTCATGAGTAATTGTCTCAGTTCCCCAATATGGTTTCTCAGCTTTATATGAATATAGTGACCATTTTAAAGGTTAACTCTATGGACACCTTATAAAGGATCTCTCTGTTGTCTCTTATGAAATATGTGGTTTATTTTTAGGTAACAATAATAGATTACTGAGGTTATTTTATTAGATTTTGACCAAGATAAATGAAACAGCTTCATATGTGTGCTTCAAGCTTTGTAATGATTTCTACAAAACAATGATGCTCATATTGCATTATCAATAAGCGATTTGATTATATGAAATACATTTTTTCTTTCACGGCCTCAGGAATTGTACCATGAATTTCATGCGCTGGACCGGTTTGAGCAAGACTATCTACGGAAGTCTCAAGAGGAGGGTTACACAGCTTCTCATAGAAGAGGTAGTGTCCGAGTTTCTTTACCATACATTGCAGCTTTGTAGTTCGAGGTTCAAAGCAACTTGTATATTCATGATAAAATGAACTCTGGTGGACCGAGTTTTAGATGGACTGTATTGAATAGTAGTGAATTCTAGATCAATGAAGATTGTATCTTAAATATTCGAAGAGAATATCATAAGAAGGTTACCTTGATGGAAACAACTGGATTTTGATTTATGGTGGTTACAACTGGAGAAGCTAATGATGCAGTAAGTAGGACATAATGGTCGTACTCCATAGTTTTCCAATTTCCATGATATGTTTCATGGGGATGAATTTTCATTTGTTATGATGTATTTAAGTAACCGTTGAGGCTTAGTTTGAGCTTTTCACAATTTATGAAGCATGCGGTTTTTACTTTTTAGTAGTCTGTTCTGTCTGTATTTTCCGTAGTGCTCGTATCAGGGAGTTTCTATAATGTCCAGAATTTGATGATAACCAATTAAATGATCATTATATTAGTCCTTCTATCACTTGTTCTTTCTCAAGAAAGAAAAATGATGATTCATTATATCCAAGTCATGGATTTGTTGCAGGTGTTTTTTTGGATTGTTTTCTCTAAGGCCCATAAAGAACATGCTATTATAAGAAGTGAAAAAATCATTTAACTCTTAACATGCTATTATAAGAAGTGAAAAAATCATTTAACTCTTTCTTGCCATGATATAATACATCTTTATTTCTCGTTGTATTCTTTCCATCCTTTGTGAAGGAATTGATGCTGATTAAATCTCGAACTGTCAGTTTCACAGTCGTGGTTTTTTATGTAGGTGACAACCTTGCAATCATGAGGTCAGAACTGAAAAGCCAAAGAAAGCTCGTAAAGACTTTAAAGAGAAAATCCCTTTGGTCCAGAAGTTTGGAAGAGGTAAATTTAAAGTATCATTACGAAACTTTGCTCGGGACATTCTTGATTAATGTTGTAGCAAAGAAAAAAAAGAAGATGAAATTTCTTAAGTTGTTCCTTTGACGTTCTTCGGCCATTATATATGGTTTTGATTGCATAATCATGTTATTCCAACATTTGGGGACCACTTGTCAAACTACGTATGATTAGTTGCATTTGAATATGAGTGATGTTATTTGAAACATCTTTGTTCTTACTTTTTTGCCGTCAATAGGATGACTCTCCCTTCTCTAAAAGCTCAGCAAAAATATACTTTGTCAAAGAGGAAATTTGTAAGATATCTGCTTTATAATACGCTTTCGATGAAAGTATAAAAGAACACCTTGGGTAGTTGATGAATAATCGGTTTGATTTGGTCCCNCTCCCACAAAAAAAAAATAAGAAGAAGAAGAAGAAAAGAAGGTCCATTCATGAGGCAGAAGAGGAACATAGATGTTGTGATGATTCAGATTTGTAGCATGAGCACAAAGCTTGTCGAGGAGAAAGGTAGCTGCTTTACATCATTTTGAGAAGAGATGAAAGTAACACTGCAGCGTCCTAGCTGCATGATATAGATACATGCAATTTCTCAGTATATTCTTGTTAGGCCGAGTGGCTTTGGTTTAAGCATGTCAACAAAATGGAAATTCGCCACAGATGAACTGGTAGGAATGAAGTAGCTTTTCCAGGTACCTCTAGATTTTAGGAATGATGCTCACAAGGAGCAAGGTATCATAACTGGGCTCAATCAAAAAATGGATTTTTGTTTATGGTATGCATTATGCAAATGAATCTGAGTGTCATAGCTGCATTTTATGTTTCTGAATCTAAATCTATGTGTTCATTTGAAGACAATGAACTTTTTTACCGCTTACAAAGAAATAAAGTTTAATTGAAAAAGAAAAAGCAAGTGGAATTAGCTTGATAAGAACATTTCGTTTAGGAGTATAATGCTTTTTTTTGTTGTTAGAAATGATGAGTATGATGCTTTGGATTACAGGTAATTGGAAAGCTTGTTGACATTGTTCAATTTTTACATTTGGAGATACAGAATGTCTTTGGAGGTGATGGTATGTATGCCATCTTTGCCTTCAGTTATATTGAAACTTCTAGCATATTCAGTGTTGCTGATTAGAATGCTCTAGCATTTAATAGTATTTGCAGCATCATTATAGGATTATTGGTTGCATGAATCGATATAGTTATCTCTGTCCGTCACAAAATTAAATTATTCACCAGTTAATCGTTTTCAATGATTTTGGCTGCTGCTTGTCTATGACCGACTCCATTGCAGTATTAGCTTCTTTGAGTAAGGTAGTGATTGAATAATTTTGATCAGTAACCAGTAGTGAGAATTAAAAGATGGGGAGTTTGCATTGACTAAAGTAAATTTTCGAGTACACAAAGTCCCATCCCCTCTCTCCAATTACCATATTTTCCTCTTTGGGATTTCTCGTAAAAGGAATTTTCTGGAAAGACAAGTCCAACGATCATCACTTACCAACAGAGATCTAAGCAATATCATCATGCATGCATTAAAACTGTGGTGAAGGTCTCGTGAATCCTATATCATCATGCATGCCAAGTTACTGTGAAGGTCCCGTGAAAGCAAGCTCATACAAAGTTCGAAGAAAAGACCTAATGTGTTTCTTTCTAGTTGTGAGCTACACATTTTAGTCCATGATTTATTGTGATTGCTATTGGCTTTTTGTGAGACTAACCTGGTTGCTGTATTTTGCACGCACTCAAATATTTTTAATTTATAGAAACAATATATGTATTGATGTGAAAAGTTTGCACGCACTCAAAACTCTTCAAAATTGTTTAGCAGGAATAAATAATCTAGCAGTGTCTCAACAGAGATTAGGACCTGCTGGCCTTGCATTACACTATGCAAATATAGTCCTTCAAATTGACACTCTGGTCAGTATTCCGTACTTGTGAATATTTTTTTGACACAACTATACTGAGTGAGTTTATTAAGTAGCTATTCTTATTTATTGGCTCTTGATTTAATTGGTCTGTGATTTGGTAATTTATGAGATTTGTAACTTGGAAGTTCCAAATTGTATTAATAATAAGTCAATGAAGGTGGAGCTTTTTCTTATTAAAAAAATAACGACATGGAAATTTCATTCTATTTCCTTGAAATATATGCATACATGTGTCGAAAGTGTTATGCTTGGGGAGTGATACATGATATTATATGAAAAAAAATATCTTTATTAAGAATAACTTCCACAACTGCAATTTATTTCAAAAAGAAAAAGGAAAAGAGTGTATTGAAAAATCTAAAGAGGTGTAGAAAGAAGAGAACTTGTCCTTTTG
>QANY01010015.1:144817-460783 GCA_003255025.1 Datisca glomerata
CAAAAAGAATTAAGAATACCCTGAAACAAGTATTAATTTGTTTTGCAATTTTTCGCTTTAGGCTAACATTTAAACAAAGATTTTCACTCTGTCGTCTTTCTGTAATGCAGGTGGCCAGGTCGAGTTCTATGCCGCCAAATACGAGGGATACATTATACCAGAGTTTGCCTCCTAGTGTAAAATTAGCTATGCGATCGAAATTACAATCTTTCCATGTTAAAAAAGAGGTAAAAATTAAAATCTACACTTTTGGGAATTACACTTGCATGCTTATCAGGTGAAATATTTACTGTTTAAGTAAAAGAAAAAATATTGACAGTTTAAGGCTACGTTTGGGCCTTGGAAAATAGGAGGGGAAAAAAATGAGAGGAAAATTAAGTGGAATTAGAGGAAAATGGAAAGAAATTATTAATAAAGTAAAATTCTTTCATAGAACTATTTTCCTTCAAATACGCCACATTTTCCTTTCTTTTCCCTACCAATTTCCAAGATACAAACATAGCCTAAATAATGAATAACGTGGAAAAAGATAGAAAGTGTCGAGAAGTTATAGACAAGCATTTTACCGTGCTAAAAAAACTTGGCTCCCGCAACAGCTCACAATTGTAGATATCAAAGCTGAGATGGAGAAGACCTTGCAATGGCTTGTGCCAATTTCCACAAACACAGCTAAGTAAGAGAACTGGCATTTTGAAAAAACATTCCACTGCCTTTGTTTCAAAACTGATCTTTTGCTTAATAAACTCTCTGTTTTTGTTTGCAAAAAACAACATTAGAGCTCATCATGGTTTCGGTTGGGTTGGAGAGTGGGCAAATACCGGGTGAGTAACAGCATAACTTTTTCCTAATCGTTCTTATTTTCCCCTCTCGGTTCCCTTTCTATCATCATCCAATTGCTTGATACAAAGGATGTGGGTTTTCATTAGTAACAGTTTGTGAGATGTGTTTCTTTCATGGTTGTAGTTCTGAGTCTAACCGGAAGCCTGCGATTCAGACCGATGTGATTCGAATCGAGACACTACACCATGCAGACAAGGAGAAAACAGAAGCCTATCTACTTGATCTACTACTGTGGCTTAACCATTTGGTCAACCAATATAAGTCTGTCACGAATGGTGGAACCATGAAGTCCTCGATAAAAAATCAAAAACCTGAGATTGTCTCTACCAATGCTTCATCCCCTGTACTTACAACTGAGGAGCAAGAGATGCTGCAACATGTAAATAAGAAAAAATGGACACGAGGCATTAGTAAGAGTCAGGATTTTGACTTGGGCAAGACCAATTTGAAAACGGACAGCAGGCTGAGCAGAAGCTTCAGCCACTCCTTAACAAGAAACACGGAACAGGTACCTTTCCGCAGGCTTTCTTCTAGATTTCCTGTCATTAATTTTGGCCTAGACAAGGAGAAGGCATTGGATGTCATTGACAGAGTCGACATGGTAAGATAGTTTAGAAATCACGATGGACTTGTGTGAATCTGCTGTATATTAAGTAAGTTCTGGTATAGGAGAAGGATGTGACTGTTCTTAGAGTGGTTTGGGAATTCAGAATTTTGCTAAAGTTATAGACAAAGTTTAAGCTAAACCCGGTATTTGAACTTCGTTTCAAGATTAAACATGACATATGAGGAAAACAAAATTAACGGGACACAACTGAGTACTTCAATTCTCATGTAGAAATGTTTAGGTAGATGTATTGTGTTATATTGAACTTTCAAGTACTCTTATCTTTATTTTATTTCATTTTTTCATCTACAATTTCCTCGATAGGATGTAATTATTTAATTTTTTTAGGCCATATTCGGATGACAAAGATATTTGTATAACATTGTTGGGGAAACGTGCACACATCTTTGTTTTCGTTCTGCAGTGTAATAGGGACTTGCAATTCTATAAAAGTTTAAGCTATGTTATGTTGTGTAGTGGTGTTATTTTCTTGTTAAGTAATTATGTAATTAACTTTATAATTTTTTAGGGTGTTTCATTGGTTGAGGAATTTTCAACGCATTATATGCTTATAATGGATAGGCTTCGAAAAATCATCAGACACGAGATCTTAAAAACATACAGATGAGAGAGTTAATTGTAAAAATCTTGAGTTTGGTTTGTGAATTTATTTTTCAGTTGTCCGCTCAAAAAATGCATCCAATTTCCAGAGTGCTGCTCACTGTTTGGGGCATCAAATTAGCTTATCCACCTAAAGTCATCGTTAAATTCAAATACAACTCCAGTTTTGTGATCAAAAGAAAAGTGACTGTCGAGAAAAATGTGAATTTCTCGTGATTTACAACAGTAATTAATAGTCTGTTTGTGAGTGATTGTGGTTAAGAAATACTTTTGTATGTTGAAATGGTAAAATGTTATTTGGAAATGATCATATCTAAGAAGCATTTGAATGTGTTTTAAATTATATTTTTTTGTATTTCGAAGTATTTTAAGAAACACTTGGGTTTTACAAATACTTTTAAATACTAAAATATATATCAAGTAACAACACTTTACAAAGAAATGTCACGTTATATTTTTCAATGTATTAAAGTTCTTTTAAGATACAGCAATTTTACACCGATCAAGTTATTAATTAAATTTTAAGCGATCATATGATGTGTCAATCATAGGTTGGTGTTTAATAATTTATTCATTAAAATTATTTGATAAATTAATTTATAAATGATTATTTATCAACTAATTATAAAACGTGGTTGACAATCAATTGATGGGAGAAAGTGATTTGACAAAAGCAACATTATCTAAATTAGAAGGTGTGATTTTTTTTGCATAGAAATATTTTGAAGCAAATGGTATATTCTGACGATATATTCCATCAGTTTTACACGTCAAATGCACTCCAACGTACATCAAAACTCACAGAAGTCCGATACTTTAACTCATCATCATTAGTAATATAGATTACAAGTACCATAATGAATCTAACAAAAGATTTAATTACTTTGTTTATGGGGGATATATGAATACTAATTACCATAAACGCCGAGATTAAGTAACGATGTCGTTCGCACCTCTCTCCAAATTCAAAGACGAGACAATGCGAGAACCTGCTCGCCATATTGAGGACGTTGGTGAGTGTGAGACTCAAATTGCGATCCTTGGCCGTACTTGTTTCCATCGGTGCTCTTATTATCGGAGACGACGAGTCCCTTCGCCTTCTCTCTCAATTTGAACTTCTGAATCTTCCCTGTTGCAGTCTTTGGCAATTCTTCCATGAACACCACTTTCTTTGGTACCATGTAATGGGCCATGTTTCTTCTGCAATGTCCAATGATATCGCCTTCTCTGATTGTCATAATGTCCGTGTTCTTTTTAAGTGATATGAAAGCACAGGGGCTCTCTCCCCACCGTGGATGCGGCATTGCCACCACCGCAGCTTCTACCACTTTTGGGTGGCGATACAGCACGCTCTCCACTTCTACACTGCTGATGTTCTCGCCTCCTGATATAATTACGTCTTTGGACCTGTCTTTGATCTCTAGGTAGCCATCTGGATGTACGACGCCGATGTCTCCCGTCGCAAACCACCCGTTCCTGAACGCTTTTGCGGTTGCCTCTTTGTCCTTCAAGTATCCTTTCATGATACTGCTCCCGCGCAAGACGATCTCTCCGGCCGTTCTCCCGTCACGGGGTACGCTCTCCATTGTCTCCATGTCCTTCACATCGACATCGGTCAGTGTTAATATGCTTATTCCTTGTCGAGCTTTCAGGCTCGCCTGGTCTTCCGCCGGCAGATGGTTCCACTCAGCCTGCCACTCGCACACGAGTGCCGGTCCAGTCGCCTCCGTCAGTCCGTACGCGTGCGTAACGCGAAATCCGAGCGGCTCAATCTTCTCCAGCAGAGCCGCCGGTGGAGAAGCTCCTCCGGTGAGTACGTTGACCGGAGAGAGAATCTCTAATTTCTCATTCGGTTTCGCATCGAGGATGATATTGAAAACGATCGGCGCACAGCACATATGCGTGACCTTGTGCATCACAATGTTGCGGTAGATTTGACCTGCCTTGGTGTCCCGCATGCACACGCTCGTCCCACCGCGGGCAGCCACTCCCCAAGTGAAGGTCCAGCCATTGCAATGGAACATTGGGAGCGTCCATAAATAGACAGGCTCTGTTCCCATTTCCCAACCCAAAATCAGACTGAGTGTGCTTAGAAAAGCACCTCTATGGCTGTAAACAACTCCTTTTGGCTCCGATGTCGTTCCTGAAGTGTAATTCAAAGCGATTGGGTCCCATTCGTCGCGAAGCTCCTCAGGGACGAAATTTGCGCTTCCGGCATTCACTAATTGCTCGTATTCCAACGCGCCGAGGCGAACGCCGGAGGGAGAGTCGATATCGTCGATGACGACGACCAATGGTATGGATGAGAGCTCAGCTGCAGGAGATGTTCGGTGAGACTGCGATTTATTGATCAGTAAATTAAGAGCATCGCGTGCTAAAGGCAAGAATTCGTAGTCGACGAAGAAGAGCTTGGCTTCGGAGTGACGGAGAATGGTGGCGATGTTATCGGCGTTGAGACGAGTGTTGATGGTGTTGAGGACAGCTCCGGCCATTGGTACTGCAAAATGCATCTCGTACATGGCGGGAATATTAGGGGCTAGCACCGACACCTGTGAGTAACAAATCATCCCAAATCCAACATCATTATTTTGCTTATTCTTAAAAAAAAATCATCAAAAGTTTTAATGTTTCAACTCATTAATAGAAAAATCTACGTTACATCTTCTGTGTACTAGTATATACTGGATTAATTGACTATCAGGTCACCTATTGTGGACCCATAGGATGATCAAACGGTTAATTATCCACTAGATCAGTACATGAGATTAATCATGACTGAATAAACTGAAATATTTGATAAAGGATTAACACAAAGCTTCTCGTTAAGTAATTAAATTAATAGACCATTTAATATATTTGAGATGATATTTAACTCTCTTAAGCATGCGTATGGAGTAGAGGAAAATACACGTGTTTCATGTCTTGACAAACTAAATGTTCATACAAAAATTTATCAACCTCTAAGATATTTAAACTCATTTTATATATCAGATTCTAAGTACTTAAAATCAGTTTGTGTTAAGTGGAGAGACTCAACATATATATAAGTACATACAGATCTTCATGCATAATGCGAGATAATATCAGTTAACATTCCGAAAACAATGAAAAAGAGAATCGAGAGGGAACTCACAACATCATGGTTGGAGATATTGAGGGAGCGAAGAGAGGAAGCAAGACGACGACAACGGTCATACGTTTGGAACCAAGTAAAATGAGTTCCCTCATAGATAACAGAGGTTCTATTAGGATAACAAGCAGCTGCTCTTTTCAAGAAAGTAACTGGTGTTAGTGGAGCATAATTGGCTGCACATTTAGGAAGTTTATCCATCTCTTTCTCTCTCTTACTAGCAATAGATCAATTGAAGAGAAGAGAAGAAAAGAAGAGAAAAAAGTAAGGAGTTTTGAGTAAGTGAAGGTGTTGAGGAATTTAGATGAAGGGGGATGTGTGGGGGTTTTATAGGAGAGGAAAAAGGAAATATTATTAATGGTTTTTGTTAAACTAAATAATATTTATGGTTGGTGAGGGTTAAAGAGGAAGAAGGAAAAATAAAGAAATGAAGAAAGAAGTGGGTCATGAAATACGTGATACTTGTGGGGGAAATTGAGAGGGAAATTGCTGTGATATTACAACCAACAAAAAATGAATAATTGTAATTTGAAAAAAAAAACAACAATACTTGATTATTAATCAGGTGATGAACTCCTCCTCATCAGATGCTGAGTTTTTTTTTAACACCATGGATGAATCAGTTCAAATAATATATAAAAGTAATCAGTCTTGCACTTTTTGAAGAATAACTATATATATTTGATGTTTCTAGTGGAACATAAAATTTGATATAAATAAGTTTAAATTTGATATTGGCCTGATGACAAATATTATAATAAAAATAAGATAAATAAAATTATAGTTATCAAATTGACCTAAATGACCCGACCCTTTTAATTTCCTTCCAAATTCTAGTTTGTTAACATTTATTTTCACTCTCTTTAATTTGTCGGCTAATAGGTTCCTGTGTGTGCCTTGCCTTTGACCTCTCCACTTGTCATAATTGTCACTGATTTTTTTTATCAGGAACTATATAACTTGCATCTTTTTATGGGTTCTTGCTGAATTATTTTATAACTAATTCTTTATTTCCCAAATTGATGGAGTCATTAAGGTTGTAAATTTATGGGTAAATTACACCGATACTTTTTATCTACTTTCAAAACCTACATAAACACATTTTCTGATTTTGCTTTAGCCAACAAATTTCATAATACAATTTTCTTCCCAAAAATCCACCAATTAGAAATTCATATTGATAGGTAATTCGATATATTTTGTTTTATTCTCTATTTGTCGTCGCTAAAACTTTTTTACTTTGTCGAGATCCTTCTATTGCCGATCTTTTTGCAACGTTAAATTTATTGCTGAAAAGCTTTACCGATGCTTTTGAAGCTTTTTAAGATGAAAATATCGTCGTTGATTGGCGGATTTCTTCTTTAAGTTGTTCCCTTGAATTCTTTTTTCCGAGCATATTTGGACTAATTGAAAAACAAAAATTCGTCTAAATATAACCAAAAGTATTTCAAATAACAATTTCATTTTCAGTTAAATTGAAAAACAAAAATTACTTTTTAATTCTCAAAAAGAAATTGACTTGAACAAAAATTATTTTACAATTTCATTTTTCAATTAATAAAATATAGCCATTTTTTTTAGTTTTACTTTCATTTAAGTGCAGTCCATGTTAAAGTTAATTAAATTAAAATATCTTTATGTCTCCTAGTCCTAAAGACTTTACCAAGAAACTGATATAAATTGTAATGACATTTTCATTGTGTGATTTTCACATTGATTTTCCAAGCTTTTTCAAACAGAGTTGAATTAGCACCATGGAGTTAGGTTATGACTAGCTTCACAATATCTTCGCCATTAACTTGTACTATAGACCCTAAATCTTATTTTTGTTCAGGTCATGATGACTTTCATATTGTCTTTCTACACAGATACACACACATTTAATTTTGTGTATATATGTATATAATTTTTTATCAAAAAATTCCATTTTATTTTAGTATATTATATATAGAAAACGTATGTATTTATTATCACTAAGAGCTCCAAAATTAGCCAGGGGCCTAGTTAAGTATGATCTTTTTGAGTTTTGTATACCTTAGGGTTAAATGTGTATTTATTATTCTTTTGGTTATAATGCATTTATCTTTTAACCAAAAATAAAAATTTAGGGAGGAGTTAATCTTTATAAATCTCAAAATATTTACTTGTGATAGTTTAACCCACTCATCTTGAAATCTCAATATCCCAATCAAATTTTTTTAACTATCAAACCAAATATCATTAAACAGATTGAAATTAATTACAACAAATGACTTGGCCACTAGGGAAATGGAAATTACTGGCAACACATAACAAGATCAGAAAGACAAAATGAATTACAACGAAAGAAAACTCAATAGCAAATGTAGTAGGACATGTTAGACACTAATTAGAATCAAACAAAATATAGTACCAAATGGTGCATTTTATAACTGACATGTCACATCTCTTGCTTGTATTGTCCACCATCACTCATAATTTCATGTATAGGACATGCAATACTCATATTGAATTTAGCAAACAGATAAAACAGTAAAAGAACAAGAAAAATTGTCTAAACTCAAGTTTTTCCCCTTCCTTGCCGAACTAATTTGGTCAATCCGTTTTCAAAATAAAAAAAAAAACAAATTTAGGAGATTTATATCTGAGATATGGTGGATTTCTTCTACCCTGGATGTATATGAGGGCTGCACCCTTAATTATAGTCATTATCATAAACAGATTATCTCGTGTTCAAACATGAGATGTTATGTTCAGAATATTTGAGTCGTTTAATATATGAAAAAAATACTCAAACTTGACTTACACAAAAATAAATTAAAACCTTATGTTTTTATTTTTTTAAGTCATCTCAGTCGATGAATGCTAAGCCAACGACCTAGATCATAATAAAAATCTATCTCATGTTCATCACAACACGATTTAAAATAGGAGACGATCTCAGCCGTTGAAACAGGACATGATGCTATCTCGGTCCTTCACTGTCATTAATTTTAGTAGTCTCATCCTGTAATTTTAGTTTAGTGACAGCCCTAGATCCTTCACTCCCTCCCTGGTTATATATACTAGCTGCCCTGGTTATCTAAAGCACACGACTTATTATTTTATTCTCATAAATTGTTTTTCTTTATAATCTCTACTGTTGATTTGGTCTTCATGATTTTGTTTCTGTAAAAGTTTTGTTACAATTCGATGAGGGATTACAGTAGCTTAAACTCATACCCTAAAAGAATAATCTTGGTTCAATTAACAATATTCATACACACACTATAATTATTTTTTTAAGGAAATTTCTTCGAAATTGAATTCAAATCGGTTTATTAATTTGTGTTATATAAATAAAAACTTTGAGAGAAGCAATGCGAGTGTAATTTCCAAGAACAATATATGAATGCTCTTTAAGAATCAACTTTTCTACCCGTCAAAGCAATTATATATTCATTTGAAATTGTTCGGGGAAAAAAAGAAAAGACTAGTTTATCTATATATTTTCTTCCTCGTCAAGGATGAACATATTTGGTAGTTTCTTTAGAAAATTGACTATGAACAATTGTTGTTCTTGTAAATTTCCTATTAGTTTCTATGGATTTGAAAAGTTTTGAACAAATATGATACTCAGAAAAATCTATGTTCATCTCTCTTACGTAAATTTTTATTTGAACATTGGATCATTCATCATCCGATCACTTAATATCATAGACTCATGTGGAGTGATTCAATAGTCAACTAATCCTAGTACTGATACCTCACCAGTATCGTAGAAGTCCCCTACGGTATTCGTTACTTAAATATTCATGCGAAACATTGATTTCATGGACGAATGTACGAATAGTGCTAAAGTTTTTATGTGTGAGTGTAATTTTTAACTGATATCCTATAAAAAACAAATATGAATGTGCAATGCATGGTTGGTCCAAGTAGTAAGAGATTATTTTCAGAGCAGCACAATTATTTTTGCAAGATGAGTATGTGATATACAAAACTTATCTCATATAAAATAGTGTGGATCATCATGCTGACATACTATTTTTTTTTTCAAAAGGATAAATACATTGACTCAATTATAATTTATAATAATTATGCAGACATTCTTTTAATTTTTTTTTGAATGAAATGTATTAACACTCAAAAAGCAACAAGCTAGAGCATACACAAAACCCATTAACTTAGGGCATAAGGGGGAACAGACCACTGAGCTTGGAAAAATCTTTTAGTATCATATTTAGAGAAACTTGATTCCACAACCTATCACTAACTCTTCACTCAAAATAACATTACAAAGGGTATTTCTATCACTAACCTTACCGTAAATATTTAAAGTTTTGATGTATAGAAAAAAATGGTAACTCAGACAGATTGTTATAGAGTTCCTCGTTCTTGATGAAAAGTCAATAATAGCATTCTCTAATTATATCCGATTATTTATGGATCCCATGGTTTTGAATTCTTAGACTTATTGTCATGACTACACACCCATTATAATTTACGGAAAATGACCAAAAAATCCATATTTTTTAATGAATTGCAAAAATCGCTGGAAAACTTTTTTTTCTAAAATGGCTGAGATAATTTAGTTACGAAAATTATACCGGCATAAATAAATAAATTATGTTAATTTGGTAACTGAACTATTTAGTCCAGCCATTTTGGCAAAAAAATTCAGATATTTTTACAATCCATCCTATTTTTCCACCATCTTCGTATTTCCCCTATAATTTATGTGAAAATAAAATTTGATATATGATAAATAATAATAACCTATGAATATTAAACTTCTTTAAAAAAAAAAAGACAATTGGAAATTTGATTTAAGTAAAAATAATTATGTACTTATGTCGTGACAAATGACTAAATTTGAAACTATAAGGTATCTATGTAGTTACATAAATTATGGGATGTTTATGTAATTTAATTGTTTTTAAGATTTACAAGGCAAAACCTGGTTGGAACAAAGAAAGATGGCATTTTTGTGTCCATAATTATTGTGCGAACATGAATGAAATATAGTTTTTTTTGGTAAATCGTGAAAATATGCTTCTTCTTTTTCCCCGTTTCGTTAATTGATTTTATAATTGTGAAGAAACATCATAAGAGTGGTGGTTACAGAGTTTTTTTTTCATTTTTTCATATGCAGAAATTCTATGGGAAAAGGACATTATTTTGGTAGTTGATAAAAGGGTTCTTAGTCAAAGTCTCTTTACTTGAATGGTCAGGGACCTCTCTTGCCCTCTTCTTTTTGCCAAACTTTATACTACAATTACACATACTTTGTAGTTGGTGGTTTAATGTAGTCAGATCCTATTGTTCAAGAAAAAAATTTATTTACTCGATAATTTATAAGATAAAGGATTCATATCATCTCTTGTTAAGAAAATAAAAAGGATTATATTTGATTTAAGTTGTCTATTCCAAAAATAAACGACACAAATCAAATCTCATTAAAAGATAAAATAACAATAAGACATAAAAAGAATGCGATTAAACAACTGTTTCTCGATATTTGTACTAAATTGATGTGCGCCGTTAAAAACTGAACTCAACATTTCTAATGTCTTAAACATTACCTCCGGGGATGATTTTGACTGAGGTTTCAAGTCAAAGTTGCAGCTTCTTATTTTCATCTTGCATTAATGTCATGTCCATTTCTACCAAATTGTGTGATGTAATTGATAAACATTTGTCTTAATCTAAATCGACTCCTAATATTTCGATCCTCTTCCTCTGGGAACCACAGATTCTCTCCTTTGATTTTTGTTTTTGGTAAGAGGTATTATTTATATTAACCACACAAAAAAAACCCACAAGGATATATAAAATCCAATGAAGTCAAGAAAAATATGTTTGCAGGTAACACAAATATCATTTGTATGCGGAAATAAGTAATAATTAGGAGAATGTCTACGATACCGAGCTGGTATGATATCACGGTTACCTAAAATATACGTGAGACATCTCAAATGTGTATTGAGAATATCTGAAATATGTTTGCAGGTACAACAAATGTATCTTCAACATTAATGCACTTCAAATGTGTTATGGGTATTTCATTGTGTGACGTCCTACTTTAACTTCTCCAACTACAACTTAGTAGCAGGGGCACCATCTCACCCCTTACTCAACATAGGGCCCATTGCTCATGCCCGTTTTTGGTCTGATTCGATAGGGCTCTGGATGAGGCCCTTACTTAAAAGGGCTCCAGTCCTAACTAATCCACCATCCCCGTGGACGCTATGTTATCCGAACTCCTAGCATCAATGATCATCTTTGCACTGGCCAATTCCGACATAGATTCAGAATACAACATTTCATCTCCTCCTCCTTTCTCCTGACGTTGGCTCATGTTGCCACATAATCTAACGACAGCGAAACCGTCTTCTCTCCTAAGCTTCAGAACCCCCGCTATGTTTCTGACTTGAACTTACCTTTAGAGCTTCCCGGGCTCTAGGCTCCACAACGTTCACTCTTCCATCTTCAGCTGGTCTATTCTACATTCTCCCAGCAGCATTCGTCCGTCTGAACATTGGGAGGAAGAAGTTCAGCAGCGGATCACAAAAGATTGGCGATCTTCTCTATCTAATGAAATGGGGAGTCCGCTTTGAAACCGTCCACCCTGCACCCAATAGAAACCTCTGGTAAAATGCCCACCCGTAACCCAGCAGATAAAGTACATTGCATAGTCCGTTTTAGGGATTGGCAACTTACCCATTCAGTTACTTTGGCACTGGACGTTCCAAAAATGGGTACTATCAGGTTGGGTGAATTCAATAATAGACGTCTATTGGCATTCCAGCCTTCCTTCTCCTTTCAGGGCCTACCCGAAAGAGAATCCATCCATGGCAAAAAAGCAAGGCTCGAGAGACCTATCTTTTCATCAAAGAGACTTAATCTTGTTAGTAAGGAAGGAATTTGTAGTATGTTTTTTATAATCTTTTCTTCCTATAAATCAGGTTCTCTTGTTGGCCATCTGATCTGCTCCATTCCCTTCTTTCACACATGAGAAGTATGGAAAGAACGAAACTTTAGACGCGGAAATCCCACTCTCAGTCTTACCTACTGAACAGGGTGATAAAATAAAGTTTTTGGATGTCTCCAAGTGCTGAAAAGTCTCTCGCTATTGTTCTTTTGCTGATCAGATAGTTCTTGAAGCTCTGAACATAAACGCAACAGAACCTCAGAGATCTCCTTTGAGAGTCGTCAAATGGTTAAATTGGAGAATTTAAAATAAATACAGATGGTGCATCTAAAGGTGACCCAGGTACCTCTGGAGGTGCTTGCTCCATCTTTAAGAGTAAAAGAAGAATCATCTTAAAGATGGAGGAGCTTGATCTGGTTAGGGGCTGGCTATTGGACGGGGCCCGAGTTATCAAGGCTTAAAATGGCAAGGACTTCTCATTGAGCAGGCTCAATGCTATCTTGAACAGTCTTGAAAATGAGGGCCGCAATAGCTCCTACTTTCACTCTCTTATATCTAAAAAAGCCTGCTCTTGATCTGGGCGGGATCTATCAGCAGCGGCATTCTCCCTTGACTCTCTCACATTTTTGAATCATGGAATTCTCTCCCAGAGCTGCGGAACTAACTATTTTTGACTCATGGAATTCTCACCCCTGACTATAAAGCTTCTTGCGAGGAAGCCCTCTGTTACACTAGCCTTAAGCTAATGGCGGACATAAGGAAGCATTAGTCCAGGCCTAGAAAGAAGAGAAAGATTGGTAAGAATATAAAAGTAGTAAAGCCAAGGTGTTCTCCTGTTAGTCGTTGTCTGTAGGGCGAAGCAAGGCATTCAGCTAAGAGCATCCAGCAGCAACTAGAGCATCCCGTCAGAAGGCTGAAGCTTTCAGAGATAAGGGAGGAACGGTATTAGCTGTTTGTTGCTCTTCTTAGTGCCTTAACCGGTGTTACCCCTTAGGAGGAAGTGAGAAAGCTTCAAAAGGCTAATCCGAAAGGGCTAGCTAAGATAAGGCAGCTAGGCTGAAGGCAAGGAAGGCTAGTCCGGCAACTGCTGGCTGTCGACGAGGAGGAGTCAACTAGCGATGCCAGCTTCTGAAAGATTATGATTTGAATAAATATTTCCTTCCAATGCCCCCGACAGAGATATTTGATATTGGTTTGGTGGACAGAGCCTGGGTCGCCAAGCCTAAGCCCTCCGACAAAGAGTATGGATCACTATGTCTTAAAAATGCGTCTTGCTTAGGTTGAAGCAAATGACAGTATATTTGCTCTTCTTATGCCGCTATTAGTAGATTAAACGCTCTTCTTTCTCTTATCTTTCGGAGTAGATCTTTCCTTAGTCAAGTCAGATCTGCACCACATGTTAATCTCTTGTTTTTTGGAGCTTGACTTTACTAATAAGGGCTCGTTGCCCCTATATGCTTGAAGCTTATGGACACTTCAAGCTCCTATCTTCGCATCTTGCCTTTAGGTTTTATCGACTTGCACCAATATCGATTGTACTGCAAACTTTCTCATCATCAAGATTAGAATTGAAGTTGATTTGGTTTAGATTTAATTTGTAGTTATGTTCTAGTAAGGTTGAGTTCAACCACGAGAGGTTCATAACCTCAACAATCTTAAATTCTCAACCAAAAAAAGAAGTCTAATTAGAATAGAAAAGGTGGATAGGATCCAAACTAATGTACCTTAAAATTATAATGAATAATTTTAAAATGATGAAGTAATTAATCAAATTTTAATTGATCAACGATGTGACAATCATTTATAAGTTGAAGTCTATGACTAACCTACAAATAATTGTAATATCATTTAATCACTTAAAACTTAATCAATTATATAATTAATATAGAATTACTCAAATCATAAAAAGATCTATTTAAAACTTTTAGCAGCTCCTCAACTCCCTATTCCCTCAAAATTTATTGGATTTATTACTTGTCTTAACTTTTGGTTTATGTTTAAAACCCCAAGACATGATGGAATTTTAAATCATTTTAAAATTAAAATAGTTCTCATTGCTTATAAACCGTTAAATATTACAAGATTTGGAACCCATTTAAAACATCAAATTTTTTCTGCCAAACTTAGCCGGATTTGAATATTTAAAACCTCAAATTACATTTTACCTCACTATAAAAAAATATATAAGAAAGAAAATAATTATCAGTTCGTTAAATCATTTTTCATTTTAAACTCCTTACATTCAAAGCACACTTTTTCCACCCTATTTTAAGGGGGTTTTCCATCAGATACAAACAGGAGATAGTTTTGGTGGTCAAAAGTCTCTCTACTTGTTGATAAAGATTACTATTCAATTGGTTGTTACATCAATATCTATCTAGTCATTCAATCAAAGGCTATGGTTTCTCCTTTACATAGTCAACCTTTTCTTTTTCTCATGAAAAATGTTACATCTCCTCACTAATGTAAATTGACCGTGTATGTAATTTTATATAGCATGTAAAATGAAAAACACCATTAAGAGTGAATAAATTTTTAATTATAAATTTTATGGTTAAATATCATGTACACTATCACATCATGATAAAATACATATTATTGCTCTTTTCTAAAACACCATCTACTTTCTTTATTAAGTAATGACATAAATGATGACATTCTCCAAGATTAATTGGCTATTTAACATAACATAGTATCAAACTATGAGCTTCTAAGTTTAAAATTTTAGATCAACAATATCCATCCCACCTATATATCAAGTGTCTATTATTATACTCGTCAATCAAATGAAGTTTGAGCCTATATGTGAGGTAGAAGATTGTTAAGCCATCAGATGAATGGAAAACACTTATTCTTTTCTTTACACATTGTTTAAATTTAGTATCATTTTCATTCAAATAGGTTGACCTAGCTATTATTTACCCTCAACTCCCCTAATAAGGTTCCCACCACCCTACAATTTCTCTCTTTAAATCATGCAAGAAATAGAAATACAATAACTAAGGCAAGGGAAGACTTGATTAGGGACATGCAAGAAATAGAAATACAATAACTAAGGTAAGAGAAGACTTGATTAGGGATGGCAGTGGGTGGATATTTTAGGATATGGATGATATCCTATTCATATTCACATACATTACCGATACTCATGTTAAATTAAATACGTGAATATGTGTAATATATATTAAGACATGAGTATCATAATAAATATTCAATGGATACTACTTGTATATTAATGATTAACACTAGATTAATATATTGTGTACCAAATGGGTAGTGAGTCGAGGTCTGGGCCCTAAGGGAAAGAAATTAAAACCCAATACCCCATTTATGATGGGTAAAAATATACTCACAATAAGGACACACATTTCCAATATTTTATATCCACTCATTAAGTCAATCATCCACGGATATTTTGTCATCCCTAGTCTTGATCAACCACATGATATTTTGAGAGGACATAACGTAAAACAACTTAGTGAGGTTGTTGAAAACACGCAGAAAGTGGACCTTAACTTTTTCGTATGAACACTCGGTGATTGGAGCCTAAATCGCAACAGAAGCAATAAAATCAGTCAAAACATTGATCGTTTGTTATGAATAATAAGTTCAAATAACAGCAAGTTTAATATCTACAACATACACACATTCCAGAATTCAGGATATTGTAACTTTAACTATTATAAGACATCCTGAACGACGAAACTTTGACTAGTTTGTAATTAAAATACGGTTCGCTGCTAATATCGTGATTTGACGAAACTAATTTGACCAAAATCAGTAGTCATCACCTTTAGAAATGACTTCTTTGCATGTTGGCCGGAGTAGTATGGTGTGCTCGAACTGAGATACATAGCTTCCTTTAACATCACAAAGAGGAGGATAGGGCTGCCAAAAGGTGAAAATTAATGGATGAAGTCGTTATCATTAATTGAAAAACAGTGGATTTTTTAAAAACAAATGACTACCAAATAAGATTAAATAGACAAGCACAAGCAGCTAAAATTAAGGGGGAAATGAAAGACATGAGGTATAGGATGAAGTAAATTTAATGAGTGTCAGTTCAACGTTATAAGGAATAATCATGTGTTTGTTGCTAATTCAACTTCTGTGCGCACCCCATGTTGTTGCCTTCCTTCGATTCCCACCTAATTATGTTAACCCACTTTTTTTTATAATCCAGAAGTCCCTGGCTCCAACTCACTTTTACTTGAAGCCAGGTTTGAAACTGGAGCACTCGCCGAACCCTACAATCTTTGAGAGACAATATAGACTATGGCTAAAGGCCATGTAGGTACCCTTGAGGGAGTCGCATGTACATTGATAAAAATAATATTTTGCAACTTCAATCAAACTTGAGTACTTGATTGGATGAAGGTGTTTGCTAAACAAAGTTTAAATATGTTAAAGTGTCATATGATGTTCCCATGTCCTGATTTCTGATAAATGACTTGATAGTGTGTCCTTGTCATTTGTACATAGGTTAATCTAAAAATCAGTAACAGTATTTTTTTTAAGTAAAAATATTCATAAGAATTGAGAAATGATCTATCGCGGGCTGCATGATTTTTTACTAGAAATATACAAAAAATACAAGTTTCATGGCTTATTAATAAATTATATTCTCTTCTTATAACAAAATATCATATTCTCAGGCAAAATCTTATTTGAACAAACTTGAAATTCTAATGAATCTTTTTGCAACTAAAATCTGGATCATATTTTGTGCTCCACAGACTAAACTACGCAACCAGAAATTATCTAAATATTATGTCAACATACTATTTTATTTAGAATGAAGTATGGCACGCAACAATGAGTAGCAATTCTTTTTATATTCAGTCTTTAGCAGAGGAGAAGCAGCAAGTTCCAATATTTGGTTGCTAAGGATACCTGAATAATGCCGGAGTCGCATAAATTCTTTAGTGCCATGAGATATTTACTCTCCCCCAAGCGATCTAAATAGCGTCGGCAGAAAGCCAATGTGGAGAAGTTCTTGTCGATCGTTGCCAACAGTTGCTTAGCTCTAGGCAACCTCAGTGGTATATGGCCAACATCAAAATTTTTCATGTAATGGCTACACTCGAGGTCTTCTCTAACATATCCCTTTCCTAAACCCCAAAAAGAATAGTGGTAAATAAAATAATTAATCGCTCTTGAGCCAAAATCTAGTGTGGACAGAGCAATTTCATGCCATCAAATAATATAATAATAATTCTCACCAGTTGATGCAAACGTTTCAATTGCAAAAAATTCTCCCTCTTCCATTTTTGTTTGCTCCCCTCCTTTCACAATAGGAACAGATTTTCCAGCATGTATTTGATAGCGCCCAATGCTGTGTCCATTCAGGTTTCGAATACTTTTAACTGAAACATTTAAAATCACTCTCATGCATGCATGTATTAAAAGGATGTGCAAGATACAGTTCAATGGACATTAAATAACAAATATTCATTCATGTACTTAAAAGGAAAACTGAATGTTCTTTTCCGAGGTGGTTGCAATATGTACAAATTGTAAAGTGAAAAGATTACTCCTTTTCTTTATTCAAGTTCAATTTTGTTTGCTGTAAAAATGAACAGGAATCACTAGACTTGATCTCGTTTCCAGTTCCAGAATATTTCAAGCAATACTAAATATGGATTCAAACATTTGCAGGACGAACAATCTTAATGCCTATACAAACTATCCTTGCCGTAGAACCTTAGTGCTGACCTAGGTAAGTTGGTACAGTTCTCATAAAAGATATAAAATGCAGTACCTTGGTGGACTTTTCCATTGATTTCAACCTCATATGATTCCATGACTTCTTGGATTGCAGCGCCAACATCACACAGCCGCACATCAATTCCAGATTCCTAGACACAAAACTTGTGTGGTGAAGAAATTCAAAATTTTGATAGCACAAGAGAAAAACAAATTTATAGCCACTGTCAAGAAACAATAGCAAAAGTTATCCAAAAGAGCAAAATCATATCATTATAATTACAAGAATGGGAACAGAGAACGCCAATGCCCAATTATTCTTGACCTCTTTGACTTAGCGAAGACCCGCGTCCAAGTACAGAAATAATGACAAACCTCATATTGACATAATGAGCATAAATACAATATTCTAGTAGCTTTGACTCATAGGCAGGAAGAACATAACCAGAATTCATAATAAACTGTTCTGTCGTATAGCTGAGGCATTTGAAATACAGCACATCTCAATTTATCTCTAATCTAAAAATACTACAGAGAAAACAATATTCCCCGTTATGTAAATAAAAGATCATTGTAGATGCAACACCATGAGCACAATATTCCCCGTTATGTAAATAAAAGTGAAATACTCTTACAGAAAAGGATTTCTGATGCTCATTTAGAGTTCTTCCTCAATGGAATTTCTCCCCAGTAACCTATCACAGAGATTGATCTACAAGACTGAATGACTCCATGAAGCAAATAGGCATCATCACTAGTAAGAGAAAAATCTAAAATTGTTTTTTCAGATAGGAAAGGAAAAGTCTACAATCATGTGTATCAGCATCACAACGGAAAATTAATTAAAATTATCAACTATAGTGGGTAAAATACCTTGATACCAGTATTGGTGGCTTCACGAGAGGCTTCAAGCAGAGGATCAAACATAGGATTAAATGCCACCGTAAAGGCACAATCAACTATATATCCTGCAAACTCAGCAATTACCCAAGTCCGATGTAAAATTCATTTAAAACAGAGTAAAACGTGACAAAAGTAGAAATACAAGTCACACAAATACCATTAATGTGTGTCCCAAAATCCAACTTCATAACATCATCATACTGGAGCACAGTCTTATCTCCAGTATTGGGAGTCCAATGAGCAGCCACCCTGAAAAAGAAAGAGCTTCAAATCCATACACAATTGCACTTGCGAGATTTAATGCAACGATCCTCAAAATGTCAAATTAACAATGTTTACCAATTCAAGGAACATCCTGTAGGAAATGCAATGCCCGCCTGCAGACCATCCTCTGAAATTAGCTTTCGAACAGTGTTCTCCAATGTCTCACATAAGTCGGTCATCAACATTCCGGGTTTCAATATACTTTTGACATATTTCCTCACCTAATCACAATTGAAGTAAGAAGATGCAGTTAAATATCAAACGCACAATTGCCCTGCAAAAGAAGATAACTAAATTCACTCTGTGAGGCAAGTAAAGCATATATAAGCAATCTAACAGCAACCTGACGATGAACCTCCGCTGCGTGGCGAACAGAATTATATGTTGGTTTTTCAAGGCGCTCCAGCTCCCTCTTTTCTTCCGACGTAGTCCTCCATAGGTTACTGTAACAAAGAAAAGTACATTGTACTAGGAACTTAGTTCTAATGAAGCCAAAATCCAACAATGAGTTGTCTCTCTCGTTGGACTTGTGCAAGTAAACATACGAGAAATATATTAAAGAGAAGAAAAATAACTCTCTAGACTCTAGCGCAGAGATTAAAAGAATGTCCATTAAGAAATGAAGTGCAAATTTCTACTGCTTAGTAGGTTAAATTGAAAATATGCAATTTCAAACAAACATAAGACATTGAATCATCAAATCTGCTAAAAGAAAATGAATTCTCCACATCTACATCCTCCTGATCTTCTAAATTCTTGATTGTGCTCCAGCCAAACCGCCTAAAACATCTACTTTGTACGTGGCTCCATAAAATCCAAAAAATCACAAAAGCTCTTGGATTTAGCAAGACAAGCAAAGACAATATATGTATGCGTAGATGCAATAAAACAGTACTTACTCATCCTTATACTGTTCAATTTCACCTTCTGGAAACTCCCCAGATGGAAAGAGATCAACTACAGGGATAGTTGGTGGATCAGCCTGTTCTGGGACTTCTTTCTTTTTCCTATGTATGGAAGTGAAGAATAAGACTTCGACATGAATATGCAAAATACAAAAAGGAGTACTGTATTGAAACAGATCCTCACTTGCTTTTGTTTTTCTTCTTTTTCTTCTTTGCCCTTTCTGAATTAATGGAACATAAAAATGCATAGAATAAGATGTTGGTAGAACATCAGTAAACATAAGCAACCATCTAAATATATATCAATCACAATCTTATATCAAATTAATTAATCTTGTTTTTATCGGTACAAGATATCAAGTAATAAGTATTATCACTTATTTTTTTAATTCATAAGTATTATCAATTAGTACTCCAGTTTTTTCTGATCAAATTAATTAATTTATAAATTTCGCAGGATACAATGAGGAAGTTATAGCACCCTTAATAAAATCTTACTTTTTTATCGGTGACAAAAAGTCACTAAACAAGGACAGATTTTTTATAGACGGGTGCTTTATATTGAGAAAGGAAAAAACCTAATAGAGGGCAGTACAGACAAGCTAAGCAGAGAGTGAAGAGTAGAACCAAAGGAGGGAGACTTTCTAGCTTTATTCAATGTCTCCAGCTTGCCTACCCACTATTTCTTTCTCTCTTCAGAATCCTTGAAAGGTCGCTCGTAACAATATAAAGCTAATGCAAGTGATGGATTTTTTTAGAGGAACTATATGAAGGGTAGAAGGAAAACATAGTTTTATTTCCATGATTTGAAATAACAGCATAGCTAATAAGTGAACGCATCTTCCTTAGGCTAGGAAACAATAAATTCTATATAAAAACAGTTTGATAAGGACGCCGTTGTATCTGCTGAAATTGAATAGTGGTCAACTTGCTAAAGAACTGAAACAAATTTATCATATTAATCACAAGAGTTCATTTAAATTTATATCCCATTTTCCTCTTCTACGTTCTGCTTCTATCCAATTCTCACTCCTGAGACTCCTCATAGTATCACACACCACTTAAATTTTTCCAACAAGATTTCATTCCAGACACGACAATGGAATAGCGATTCAATCACACTCTTTTAACGAATTCCAAAATTTCGGAACTCGTACCATATGGGCCATAATTGTCTTCACATGAGAAATAGATAGGGTAAACAGACTTGTACAATTCCACGCCACTTAGTAAGTATATCTTATAAGAAATTGCAAGCACGAGAAGTGACAACTTAAAAACGTTATTCACAAGTAAAAGAAAGGACAAACTAACAAAATAAAGTAAGTGCAGAAAACTAGGAGAAAAAATGACAGGCCTAGCTGCTTATCTATGGAGTTCCATGCTTCTTTTTTACACTCCACGAGTAACTTCTCAAAATAAATCACCTTTCCCATCGGCTTCGTCCTTATCTATTGATTGAGCAGGTCCGGATGTCTCCTCGTCGCCGTTTATAGGCTCTGAGGTCCCATTTTCTTCAACAGGAATTTCCACAATCGAGTTCTCCTCTGCCATTAGAGATTACCTGTAAGCACCCACCCACACACGATTTTACTATACCTGTATTATTTTTTATCATAGCGTATCAATAAACAGGAAAACGGGTTTAAACCACGTCGAGCCATAAAAGTATGAGACATCTGATAGAAAAAAAAAATATGGTAGCTAAGGAAATGGAGAGAGGGATGGGGGGAGGGCTGGGGAGTTGCTTCACATTTAGATAAATAGTCTTGAAGGAAAATAAAACGTTTAGATGAAGTGGGCTGACTTGCCAGCAACAAGGCCGACGCGGGGTGAACGAGCGCAGTGGCGGTCAGGCAGTTCCGGCGGCAACAAAAGAGAGTGAAAAGGTGATTGTATCGGACTGATGAGAAAAGGAGGACGACACGGCGGTTAGGTCAGATAAAGAGTTGAAGTTGAAATGGGCACTTCTGATTTCTTATCTATAATAAAATAGAGAATTCACACACTTTCGCTGCCTAGATTGCCCCCTTAGTTGGGCTTTATTACGTTTTGGGCCATTTGTGTGCAATAGGAGCTGGTCTGCAAATTTGAGTTGAATGAGGGATATTTTCAGTAATTTAAATTGAGAGAGAATTCCCACACTTTCGTTGCCTAGACTGCTCCCGTAAGTGGGCTTTATTAAGTTTTGGGCCATTTGTGTGCAATAGGAGCTGCTTGGGCGACGATAGAGTGCTGCTTGGGGCTTTTTTTTTTTGTTTTTCCTTGTTCTAGTGTGTTGGTTGAATCACTGTGTGTTGCTTTGTTTTTAGCTCTCATTATTTTGAATTGCGTTATGTTTGTCGTTTTCTTCGATTACATGTTTCCGTGAGAGAGCTAAGAAATATTTTTGACACGCGTAGGTAAAAGTCATTATTATGTATAGGTAGTGTTTGCAATTATCACATGTTTTTGTGTTTTTATTGTATAACGTGTGACTTCAATGTTTATGTGCCTTGGTTGAATTATTTTTGTCTCTTTTGATAATCGGTGGTCTTTGTTTTTATTTCATGTGGTAATAATAAGTGGCTCGGTGAGTTTTGTTTTTTTGTGTGTATAAATTAGGCTTAGTTATTACTAAGATTTAAATTGTCCATCATATGCTTTTGTATTTGCTTTGTCTTTTGTTGTGAATGTGGGTGAAATATTTTGACTTGCTGTTATTGATGATTCTATGTTGTTGTTTTATTGTTTTTTTATTGTACTGATATTTCATCTTCGAATTTCTGTCAATATCAGTCTATGTTGTTCGATTAAGTTGTTTTAGTTGCTGTTGCTTTTGTACTGTTTATTCTTTTGTGAGTTTTGACTGTAAAAATTGTTTGAGTAGTTAGAGTTATTATTTACGATTCGGAGTACTTCGCCACGGGTTTTATTCTTGCTCCTTTTGCTTCCGCTTAATAGTTGCTTAAAAGAATTCTTCAAATTTTTAATATTGAAAATTGAGCATGTTGTCTTATTGATTTTATATATTTCTTTTATTTTTAGGATTTTACTGAGTTTTGAGGTGTTCTATCTGAGGTATGTGAATCTTCTTCCTAATTTAGGATCTCTTAGTTTATATTTTTTTTCCTCATTCCATGCTTTGGATTCTTTTCAACTATTGTTACTTCAGTATGTTTTGTAGGTTTTCCTGATAAGCTTTTTGTACTTATAAATTAACGTATGACTCTATGTTTGTTTGTCTATGTTTGTAATGGTACTTTATAAATTAGTTTATGACTGTGTTTATTTGTCTAAAGTGTTGTTAGATATGCATTTTTTAATTGAATCTTTACTCTTCTGTTTTATATTTCTGTATTTGACTGTTGTGTTTCTGTTTCTGTTTTTTACATTGATTTTTTGAATTTGATGCATGATATCCATTTTTTTCATATGTATCTTTTTTTAGCTTATCTATTGTTCTGCTAATAGAGTTTGCCTAAGGTGTTGTTAGATCTGCATTTTTGAATTGAATCTTTACTCTTATGTGTTTATCTTTTTGTATTTGACCGTTGTGTTTCTGTTTCTGTTTTTTACATTGATTTTCTGAATTTGATGCATGTTATCTGCTTTTTTCAGATGTGTCTTTTTTAGCTTATTAATTGTTCTGCTAATAGAGTTTGTCTAATGTGTTGTTAGACCTGCATTTTTGAATTGAATCTTTACTCTTCTGTTTTATCTTTTTGTATTTGACCGTTGTGTTTCTATTTCTATTTTTTACATTGATTTTCTGAATTTGATGCATGTTATCCGTTTTTTCATATGTGTCTTTTTTAGCTTATTTGTTGTTCTGCTAATAGAGTTTGGTTTTATTTTTTATTTTTTTCATGGGTTCGATAAACGTTTACCGAATTACAGGTGTTTATTTATTGCTATCCTGTCAAGCGGTGGTTTTTGGCTGAGAATGTTGTTGTGGGTTGTCATATGTATGTGATGGTGCTTTAATGTGTAGTAAATTCTTCGGACATATGTTCGGTCGCTGAGAGATGTGAGGATGGGGTTGAAATTTCATTTTTATTTTTCTTCTATTTTATGATAGATTTGGATTGTGTTTGTGTTATTGGTTTCATAACCTGTTCTATTTTATTTAGCACCTATTATTTATCTTTTTATTCTGTTTTAGGATATACTTGCATTGCATATCGTTTTGGTTTTTTTCTTTGTTTCCCTTAATCAGTGGCTTGTGTTTTTGTTTTATTTGGCGCCTACTCTTTGTTTTTAGATTTCTTTCTCTGTGTATAGAATATCGTTTTGGTTTTTTTCTCTGTCACTCTTAATCAGTGATCTTTGCTTTTGTTTTATTTGGCGCCTACTCTTTGTTTTTAGATTTCTTTCATTGTGTATAGAATAGGTTTGATTATTACCGAGAGGTAAATTGTCTGTCACATGCTTCTGCATTTGCTTATTCTTTGGTTGTGAAGGTGGGTGAAAATTTTCTGAGTTGTTGTTTCTTTATCCAGCTGATTATAAAGATATTTTATATCTTTGATTCTATTTTAATTTATAGATTGTGTGATTGTCTTTATTATCTCGAAACAAATGAGGCGGTGGGAGGATATTTCAATAAGAAGAAAGAAGGTTACGTGTTCAAAGTTGATTTTGAAAATGCTTATGATCATGGTTGATGTTGATTGTGGCTTTTTAGAGTTTGTTTTAGCCAAGAAAGGTTTTGGGGATAGATGGAGGAAATGGATTAGAGGTTGTCTCACTTCAATTAATTTTTCAATCATCGTCAATGGGCGTCCCAGGGAAAAGTTCAGGGGAAGCAGAGGTTTACGCCAGGGGGATCCTCTTTCTCCATTTCTTTTTATTATAGTTGCTGCTGTGTTGAGTAGTTTGGTACGGGTTGGCAGTGATCGCGGCCTGATTAAGGGGTTCGAGGTTGGTTCGAAGAGAATTTATGCGACTCATCTTCAGTTTGCTAACGATATTATTTTCTTTCTTGAAGGAGAGGAGGCAGTTAGGAATACTTGTGAAATCCTGGAGATCTTTGAGATGGTGTCCAGTTTGAAGATTAACTTGGGGAAAAGCTCCTCAGCCAGTATTTTTTGCTCAGATGCCAATGTGAATCACCTGGCCTCTGCTCTTGGTTGTACGGTCAGTGACTGGCCTATGTCATATTTGGGTTTGCCTTTGGGCGATAATCCATCTTTTGAAGCCTTTTGGATTTCCGTGATTAAGAAGGTTCAGAAAAGATTATCAAGATGGAGGAAAGCTCTTTTCTCCAAAGGTGGTAGACTGACTCTTATCTAGTCAGTCATGGCTAGTCTCCCCACCTATTACTTATCCATGTTCAAGTTGCCTGTGAAAATTGTTGAGAAGTTGGAAAAATTGATGAGAAATATCCTCTGGGAGGGAGTGGAGGAAGGAATAGGGGCCCGTTTAGTGGCTTGAAATTTGGTGTGTTCGCCTATTAAGAAGGCGAGGCTTGGCATAGGAAATCTGATTAAAAGAAACAGAGCTCTTGTTAGGAAGTGGTTATGGAGATTTCCTCTAGAACCGAATACGTTGTGGCACTCCATTATAGTCAACAAATATGGCCTTCAGGAAAATGGTTGAGACTCTAATTTGGTTCGTAATTATTCCTTCAGGAATCCTTGCAAGTTCATTGCTTAAGGTATGCCTTCATTTTCAAGTCTTGTCAAGTATAAGGTTGGTAGAGGTGATAGAGTCAAGTTCTGGGAAGACTCTTCGGTCTCTTCACTTCCCTTTGCTAGTTTCTTTCCTATATTGTACCGCATCTCTTCTCTCCATAATGCCCTTATTAGGTCTTTTTGGTCTACTTTAAATAGAGCATGAAACTTCTACTTCACTAGAAATATAAAGGATAGAGAAATAACAGATTTAGCCTTAATTTTAGGGTCTTTGGAGTCTTTCTCTTTTAGGGAGTCCATCCCATATTCAAGAATTTGTCTTTAGAGTCGTCTGACCTTTTTTCGTGTAAATCTCATCTAGCTTTACTCGCTTCCTCCTAATATAGATTATCGTCTCCTAGTAGTTCTTTATATTCCTCTATCCGTGATGTATGAAAGGTTAGAGCTCCCAAGAAGGTTCAGTTCTTTTGTTGGTGCTTAGTTCATCGTAAGATCAACTTCTAAGAGTTCGTTCAACAACGTCACCCTAGCATGCTTTGGATGCATTTACCTAGGAAGCAAAAGGTTCTATGGAACACTGGGGTCATGGCGGTTCTTCGGTGCTTGTGGACGAAAAGGAATAGAAGAATCTTTGAGGAGTCGTTGGAGGATTTAGTGTCTCTTTGGAAGAAGAGTTTTTCTTTGTCTTCTCTCTGGGCTTCTAATTCTAAGTGGTTTAAGAATATCCCCATGTTTTTTATTACCGTAGATTGGTTAGCGGTTTGTAAATATTGATTTGTTGTTTTGGTGCGATTTTTTGGTTTCGGTTGGGTTACTCATTCACCGAAATCTGTAATTATCTTATTTTATATTAATATATATTGATTTTATCAAAAAAGAAAATTGTGTGATTGCCTTTTGTTATCTCGAAGGTGTTGATAGTGGTTGCCTTTTGTTATTTCAAAGGTGTTCGTTGTGAGTTGAAGCGATAGGTAAATTGAGTGTATGTTTCAATCATAAATCTGTCAAATTCGTATATAAAAGTAAAATCATTATATTTTTTGCATAAAAAAAGCATTTATCTGTGGGTTATTTTGGTTTTGTTTTAATTTGTATAAGAGGATTTTACTCACTATGCTTCTTCCGTGTTTGTTTCTTTTTGTTTTTAATGAAGTGAAATTTTTTTGGGGTCTTCAGTTTTAGCTTTTATTTGTCTTTATTACTTTGTATAGTACTTGTTATATGATGAAATGAGAAAGAATAATAAAAGACGAACATTGTGTCCTGCATTTTATTGAATTGTGGTATATATTTTGTACTATGTGATAACAAAATATTATTATTGGTAGTTTTTCGTAAATAATCGTGGATTTGATTTAAATAAGAACAGAAAAGTTGAATTGTAATTGAGTAAATCTAAAGAAGTGGAAAGACCATGTATTCTGCTCACTGCTCATCGTTCACTGTTTTTGGTTTACTGATGTTTTCTATTGTAAGGATTTTCTATAAATTGTGACTAATTAATATTACAATTTCTTGTTGCAGCATGTAACATAATGTTTATATTTGTTTTTATCCACTGCTCAGTTTGGTGTACTTTGTATTGTAAGCAAAGGTTATACTGTTGTTTTTTCTATGTCATATAGAAACAAAATCTGATATAGTATTGACTTCTCACTGTAGACAGTAGCTTTAAGGTGTTGAAATATATGGCAATTTGGATGGATTTTTCCTAAGGTGTTGTTAGATCTTCATTTTCGAATTGAATCTTTACTCTTTTGTTTTATGTTTTGTATTTGGCCGATGTGTTTCTGTTTTTGTTGTGTTTCTGTTATTTGTTTTAGGAATTTGATGTATGTTATCCGTGTTTTTTGAGATGCGTCTTTTTTTAGCTTATCTGTTGTTCTGTTAATTGAGTTTGATTTTTTTATGGGTTCAACAAATATTGACCGAATTACAGATGTTTATTTATTATTATTCGGTCAAGCGAAGGTTTTTGCCTAAGAATATTATTGGCTTATTGTTGTGGGATGTCATATGTATATGACATGTATGTCATGGTGCTTTAATGTGTAGTAAACATTTTTTTGGAATGCTAAATGTAGGTTCAATGGCAAACAAAGAAGAACGTGATGAAGTAGTGGTGGCAAGGGTCCTCTCCAGTAAAAATCTTTCTCCTTATCGGAGTGTATTGAGCAGTAAAAAAAACTCACAACACTTCCGTTTTTGTATTTTCTTGGTTTTCTGTTGTGAAAGTGAGTAAATTTTTTGGGTTGCCGTTATTTAATGATTTTGTTTTAATTCTTAATATTGTAGTTCGACTATGTTGTCGTATTGATTTTATATATCTTTTTTTTAGGTATTTATTGAGTTTTGAGATGTACTATTTGAAGTATATAGATATTCTTCCTAATTTAAGATCTCTTAGTTTTATATGTTTTCCCTCCTTAATGCTTTGGATTATTTTTCAACTATTGTTACCTTAGTATGTTTTGTAGGTTTTTCTGATAAGTTTTTTGTACTTGTAAATTAATGTATGATTCTAATGGTAGTTTAAAATAATTTTCAATGATGAGTTGAATTCTTATTTCGATTTTCTATTTTGATATTAGTTATTTTTATTTATTTTGATTTTGTAAGTCTTAAATTTGTATTATGTATTTTGATATTAGTTGTTCTTATTTATTCAGTATGGCACTATCAATAAAAGAATCACATTTTTATGAGTTGAATTCTTATTTCGATTTTCTATTTTGATATTAGTTGTTTTTATTTATTTTGATTTTGTAAGTCTTAAATTCTTATTATGTATTTTGATATTAGTTGTTCTTATTTATTCAGTATGGCACTATCAATAAAAAAAATCACATTTTTACGAGTTGAATTCTTATTTCAATTTTCTATTTTGATATTAGTTGTTTTTATTTATTTTGATTTTGGAAGTCTTAAATTCGTATTATGTGTTTTGATATTAGTTGTTCTTATTTATTCAGTATGACACTATCAATAAAAGAATCACATTTTTACGAGGAACGAGAGACCATCGAAACTATTTGTTGTTTGGTGAAGAGCTTATTGGCAACATGGAAGAAACTCCTACTCAAGAGCATCTTGTTAGGAGCGTTGTGTATATTATGGAGTAAATTTAAAATCTATTCTAACCATCATTCATGGAATCTCGGGAAATCTTTTATTTGCGGAGTAACAAATTGAGGAGATTGAGATAGTTTTCTCCTTATTGGAGTGTACTGACCAGTAAAATTTTTTGAATGTAGATATAAATAATGTCTATAATATCAATATAATAAAAGCCAATGCATTGGTAAGTTTTGTTATTGTATAATATATGCAAATATTATGAAATATATATTATTTTACATCTTTACGTAACCTCTTAAGAACTATGATGATAATCTATCTCAAATTTCGTAAGTTTGTGTTATTATTAACATCGAAACATACTATTACAACCGAGCACGTGTGAAGTACTTGTCGGGTACCTAGTGTTAATAAAACAAACGTTTTGCTGTGGGGAAATAAAAGTAAAATAAAACAATTTTAAGAAACTATTAAAATGCCCGTGCAACGCAAAATCTATTAATTTAAAATATAATGTTAAGAAACGAATATGAATAAAGTTGGCATAAAATAATTTACAACATGCACATATATGGAAGGTTTTTTGGGCATAGTCTAAATGGTAAAATAAATCACAGTAAGTCTTTCTTTTGGTTTGCAATTTCCGTTATGATGAGGTTGAGTGTATTGCAATCTAGTCAAATAAAAGAATTAAATTTATAATGGGCAATGATGGAGCAATTGAAAAGCAGTTAACATGATGTCAAAAAATATAATAACAATAATTGGAATATTAATCAACAATTATAGATATAACACTACTTAAATTTAGAGTGTTCTTGTAGGGAATGATACATGATATTGAAGTTTCAGAAAAACTGAGAGAATTAGGTCAGCATAGCTTCTCTTTGTTTCCTAATGTTGCTAATTTTTTTTGATCTAGCATACTTTTTCTGTAACAAAAACTTTTTCATTGACTTTTGAGTTCTATTTAACATTTCCTTTAAAATCTCAAAAGTTAAGTTTAAGTAGCACATTCATTTTCGATGAAAAATTATCTAATATAGTTATAAAAATTCATTCACATTTAACACAATTGACAATTTTTTGCATATCTTAAAGTGTACATCTTATTAGTATTTTTGTTGGATTTGATTAACCCGTTACTTGTGAATTTATTAATTATTAAAATATTTATTGAGCTTCAATAACTTAATTTTTTATTCAAAATACATATAATGTAAGTACATGTCAAAATGCTTATTTATTAGACAATTTATACATCATAGAATCTAAAACGACTAAAATGTTTAGTTTCTCTCATGAGTTTCAATAATCATAAAGTAATTATATACTTATCGATTACGTGATTAAATTGTTTTCATTATGTAATTAATTTGTTGAAACAAATAGGACGTGAAAAGTTTCAACAATTGACATTTCTTTTTAATATTTATGTTGTGCAAATCATAAATTACATAAAAAAAATTATAAGTTTAATTTATAAGGTATTATATAATATATTTCCTTTTTGGATTATACGGTTGAGTTTCACAAATACTATAATATTCTTGTAGGTTTATAGATTATTTGTTGGTCATACATTGTAAGTTCACAATATAATTAAATATTCATATATAAAACTTGATAAAAATGCTAAATATAATAAATTAATATAAATGTAAGTCCAACATTTTTGTAATTGTACTATATTGAAGTTTATATATAAAAATGTTTACTATCTATATGAAATATCAGTTCAATCATTTAAGTTTACTAAGTAATTATAATACCAGTCTATTGCTAATATAATAAAAAATAATTAGCCAAGAAACTAATTACTGTATTAGTATAAAATGGTAACATGTGTATATATAATATTAATTGTTGGTAGTTGAGTGTTTGAGTGTTTGAAGAAAAGGTCTACACTTGACATTAAGTCGAGTATGACATTTATTTCAAGTATTCATACTCAATTTTTATATATATAAGATTTCAATATATTCCGTATGGAATTATGAAGTATAACAAAGTTTCTTTCACATCATATAAATTTTATGATATTGAATAATGTAAGGGTTATTTTTAGTGTATTGGATAAGCAAGTTGTTTCTGAATCAATGTTGGGCTTGGGCTAGGACTTCATAATCAAATGAAGAAGCCCATAAATAGCACGAAAGTTGAATCAAGAATTAAGCTTGGGACTCTTATGCGAGTTGAGCTTTTCCGGGGAAGGTCCGTGATACGTCTATGGTTAGATATTTGGCACCATATTAAATTGAGTTATCTCTCTATGAAGGTTATCAGAATCGAGATCCTGTAGAGGATCGTGGAGAGGTATTGTAAAATCCTACTATATACTAGTAATGTATGAAAAAATAAAATTTACCAAATTACATATTAAAATTCTTGAATATAGTTAAATAATCAACGTTAAATTTCATTATTTTACTATGTATAATTTAAATAAATAAATAACAACTTAAAAATTGAATAGAATAAACGAACATTTATTTTCCCATGGATATCTTACAAAATTAGGGTTCTTGAGATCAAAATATCGTAGTAAATCGTAAAATCTAACTAGTCCTAGATAAAAGAATATAATAGGATTGTGATATCATCCCAATTTAAGATTTTATCTATCAATCGAATACTGGGTGTTAGACATGATGATAAAAGCATAAGATCCCACAATCTGGATGAGGACTTTAACAACTATACTCTGAATTATTGTGCAACATCTGGACTACTATGCGATGAAAAAGATAAACAGTGAACCTGGAGTACTGTATAATCTATAAATTACTACAAATTAAAGAATTCGACCATTTTACAAAATGAGTTTTGTTTCAGCCAAAAACTTCAACAGTACATATGTTGATCCTTCTGACTGAAGGTGTCCGCGGTGGTAACGTTTCTCACGCTCTCTCCTTCCAGCGGGAGACATGTTTTTCCTCTCAGTTAAAGCCTCCCTCGACCTCAATGTTTGAAAAACATAGACAAAGAACCCTGTAGACAGCGAACCGGGGTTTGACTTTCTTGTCTAAGGGCCTCCGATGCCTAGGTCAGTCGATGGTCGATATTTTGACATCATTTCTGTAAGGGAGAGAATAGGCGTATCTTTTGTGTTCATTTTTAGATATATTTATACATGAGTCCTTGTGTAGGAGGATGCATGTCGTAGAAGCCTTCAAATGCATTTTAGAGAAGCTTCACGAGACACGAAACCTATTGTTGCCGGTCGCCAATTCGATGGAGAGAGGCAACCTTTGACATAAAGCTGGTGATATTAAATGTCGATGTGCTTATGAGATGATCAGACGGAGGCTATCCTGCCATTCTGTAGCAGCGATTAGACCGGTTGAGCGCTCGGGCTTAGAAGGGAGTGCCACATTGGTCGTCACCTTCAGCGGGTGATGATAACTTCTCGCACAGGGTCGACGGAACTTTCCTTGCACCATTATTCCTATTTTTCATGAGCTCGAGTCTTGTGCGTCCTGAGCTCTATAGGGGTCGACCAGTCGAGGTCGGTTCCACACTTTTCTTGGCGTGAGGAGTTTTTCATTGTGGAGTGACACGAGCCATTGTGTAATTGGGGGTTGGGAAAATACCCATAACAGTTGCCCCCAGTCGAGGACCTGGGGGACTTCATTCACACAGGTCTGAAGACTTCTTTATCTGAGCTCCTTGTTCGAGCTACTCATATGTGGTGAAAAGCCGAAAGCCTCATCGATCTTGGGCAACTCACACTTGTACCTAAAATTCATTTAGTCGGGAGGCTCGTTCCGAACAGAATTAACTACTTGATAGTTTTTGTCGTGACTCATCCATTACACCTACGTCATTTATGTTGGGGGTTATGCCTTCAAAGAATGTGTATTGACATTTCAATTTGAAATTTAATGGAATTACATTTTTCTTATAATTATTTTTTTAAATTATTGGTGAATAATTTATATAAATATCTAAAAAATCCATATTGATTAATGAGACTATGATCCTATATTAGTACGAGAGGATTAAGATCATAGATAATGAATAAAAATGTCAGCAACATATTAAAATATGAAATCTTTAATGAATGATTGCTAGTACGATTTACTAAACATTATGGATGCATGTGACCTAGATCGAGATCATTGATATGAACAGACATCTTAGTGAAAGTACTTTATATAATAAGATTATATATGACAAGACCGATGTGAATTAATATATTTATTAACACATCGTTTATCATAAAAATTTAATACACATTAATCTGATGATCATATGTAGATCAGTCTAAATTCTGAGTAGTCCTGAACTCCTATAGATGTCTACTGGATCTTTTGATTCACTCGGTAAGACTTATTTGTAAAACAAGCTAGTGACTTTTATTTTGAAGATTCATAGATATGGATGGTTGGAAACATGATCTTACAAATTTTGGAATCCAAGTTTTTCTAACGGATCCTATATTGGTTCTTTTAAGTGTTAATTCTGAAACTGAATGGTTATTAAGCTCAAATTTATAATACTATTGTAAATTAGTCAATCACTAGTGAATTAATGGTACTTAAGGATCAATAAGTAGTTAAAGGGTAAAACGGTAATTTTGATCAGCTATAATTTACCAACCAATAATTGGAGGATAAAATTACGTGAAATGATTATATCAATGGACTACACGAGAATACTCTATAAATACAATCTATAATCTCTAAGAGTGTAATTTCATATTTATAGTGAAATAATAATGAGATTAATAAATAAAATTATTTAATTAAAGAGTTAAATTAATAATCTGGTTTATTGGAACTTAAGATTATAGGTGCATGGTCCCCAAATCATCATTGTATTCTGCAATCTCGGATGTGAATATTTCAGGACACGAGAAATGACTGACTTGCAAAATAAATTTGTATTCTAAGGCAAACACGTAATTATAAGATAATTATGTGTGATTAATTAATTAAATTATTTATATAGAAATTTTGGAATTTACATATATATACACACACACACACACACATACACATATAATTATATAGATTGATTTTCTAATTATCGATAAGTGAGACAGAATATCTAATTTGTGAAATTAGATAATTATAAATTATTATTATAATTAAAAAATTATTTGAATCAACTAAATCTGTAATTAATGAACTAACAGATAAGTTAGTTAATAAATATAATCTGATATGTTAATTTTGAATTAACTGATATCTAGATATTTATTTGATTAAAATAAGTATTTAATTCACAGTAACTGCCACATGTCAATCACTGATTGAGAATCAAAGATTGACATGAACTAATGTAGTGCCACGGGGCACTTTAGTAGTGGGTGTGCAATACTGTAGTGTCACACAGCACTACATTAATACTGTGTCACACAGTACCGTGAGGCACTCTGATGGATCACGACAACTGCAGTGACGTGTGGCACTACAGTTATGCACAAATTGCAATGACTCCCACTACAATGGAAATTTTGAAATTATATATTATTTTCAGTTTATTTCTACAAATATGATATGTCATCTTCTAGAAAATATATATATATTACTCTATCGGCCTCAATGTTGATGGATTGTGAATAACACAATTGCTATCAGGATGAATTTTCTTTGTGATTAAAAAATTAAGCAAAAAGCTATATGAGAATAATCATCGTATTCTCTTAGATGATTGTCTCACAAAAATTCATCGTTCTTAGTAAATCTCTAAATCTCATGTATTGAGTATATCTAGAGATAAAAAATGTGTTTTTGATTATTTTGCGTGCACACACACGTCTTAGTGCATTTGAGGATTGGTTTGGAAAATCTTGGTGTGGATCTCGAAGCTCGTTGTTCGTGGGAACACATGATCGTTAGTTTGCGAGATGCTCAATATAGACTACAAGATGTATATGATTCTTATCCATGTATGCCTCAGATTTAATATATAATCAGATATGTTAGTTTGTGATGAGTGGCGGTGGGAGAGTCTTATCGTCGATGGCAACTGTTGTCACATCTAGGAAAGTTTCGCATAAATCATGATACCAAATTACCCTATCACTGTAGAGTTTTATGATAACCTTGATTCTATCTATTATCTTTTAAAATTAATTATTAATTTTTAGTTTTATGAAATTTAAAGATTAATTAATTGATTGGGTTTGACCCAAGTTTGATCAAGTCAATAAATTATTTTGTGACTAAGTCAAATTCAATATTTTTAAAAGATAATTATAGAGATAACTTTTAATTAAGAAAAATAGTTTTTCGTAATTAAAATGATTTTGTTCGAAGTTTGAAGATTATGAAGATGGACATCAGATGAAGAATGAGATATTTTAGAAATATGTAATCTTGAGGTCATATTTGTAATTTTATTTTTTTATTTCAATAGTTACAATTTAGAAATATTAAATAGTCACTCGGTCCATGTCCATTATTATTTTATTCAATTGTTAAATACATGTTTATTGATATGATTGATAATATGATCATGCATTAGTCGATCACATGCCATACATGAAACCCCACACAATTTTATTTAATCATGCATCATATGTAGAAACATGATTTATTATGATTGTCCTAATATGTTTATATGAATTATTTTGATAACTCAATTGCATGTAAACTGCTAGGTTTTAATTAGTTAAAACTTGGTAACCTCACCAGTCTGATGACTATAGTAACCTTTAGGATAACCAAGTTTAGTAAAATAGATTTATTAAAGTTTGAGGAATGTAATTAATTAGTTAATCTAAGTTCACCTAATTATGACTTAGGCTCTTTAGAAGGTTAATTGAACTTAGACCAATGATATTGGATTAACTGTTAATTTAACATTCATAGGGTTATTATTTTAACTAGTAATTAATTTGAAATTAATTGATTAGTTAAAATAGAAACACCATATCCTAAAATAGTGAATGAGAGAAAGTTGACATGTCAATGTAACATATGGTATCCATTATTAGTACAACACCGTGAGGTACAGTGAGTGCCTCGAGATGACTTTGTTTTCATCCTCCCAAGGAAGGTTTCAAACTGTATCAATACCAAGGTTGGACTTCTTAAGAAGATATGACTAAGTGATGTAGTTAGGTTTAACCGACCCTAAGACGACATATTCTAAATCAAGTCATGGAATCTGAAATAATGGTTACACTCACAAAGTCACAGTTAAGTTTTCATGTGGATAATTGTGACTTGACTGACTAAGTGATACATTATTATGAAAAGAGAAAATATGAGATATTTTAAGTTTTAATTAATAAGGATGAGAATGTCTCATAGACAATCTAAAATTAATCTAACCGCCCCTAAAGGCGGCACGCTAATTGTTGAGTTGTTTTATCATGATTAGTAAATTTTAAATTTATGTGTTTATTATGTTGCATTCATGCATCACGTTTACTTTTCGAATTCTGGATAATTATTTCAATTACTAAATTACGTATGTTTTATTTTTCAGTTATTATTATGTCTACCATGGGTAGGTACTCGAGACCGCCCCACCCTAAACAGACAATGGTGGAATCAACCCTAAGGCACCCCTTTATTGATTGGTCGAATATCGGTGACTGCAAGACAAGGAATGTCTTAGCGTGCCCTTACTCTAATTCTAAATAAAGCTCTTTCGCGCTCTTGGTCGGGCCTGTAAAAAGTTTCTAAAAAATGCTTTATTTCCGGCCTATGTAGCAAATCCCTTGCTCGAGTCAGTGCGTGAATCCCTTTATTTAGAAATCAAAGCAATCCTTTACTTTACCTGTATCATTGGTAGTCAATCCATCCACAAATTCCTTTATTTTAACATTTTACTTGCACTTGAGAAACTGAACGGTGATAATTCCATAAGATGAAAATCAAACTCGAACATGTTGCTAGTTTATGAGCATAGTGAATTTATTCTTGTTCGAAAAAGTCCTGAAAGGCTTGCAGTCAATACTTGGATTATTGACATAGGGGCGAGGTAAATTTTACTGAGCAAAATCCTTCTCCTTCTGTTGTTAGTAGTAACAAAATGAAGAAAAAGAGCGGTAAGGACGAAAGCAAGAATAATAATAAAAAGAAGGCCAAAAGGTGAGCTGGGGGCGAGAAGAACAATATTGACAACGAACTCGCAGGAAAATATTTTCATTGTGGGGTTGAAGGTTAATGGAAGAAAAACTGTAACAAGTATCTCTCCGAGCTGAAAAATAAAGTTAAATATGATTTACTTGTACTTGAAGCTTGTTTAGTAGAATATGATTTGTCATTTTGGATATTGGATTCAGGAGCCACTGACCATGTATGTTCTTTTTGTAGATGCTTGATTTGTTAAGGGAGTTGGCTGATGGTGAGGTCATTATGAGAGTTGGCAGTGGTGTACTCGTGTCAGTGAAAGCATTGGGGACAATCCGCTTTAATTTTAGAAATAATTATTTAGTTTTGAATAATATTTATTATATTCCTGGATTTTGAGAAATTTGATTTGACTTTCGTTACTGCTTGAACATTTTTTTGAAGTTTCTTTAATTGATAATGAGTTTATTATTTCTGAAAATGGATTCAATATATGTCTTGCAAAAGTATCGAACAGACTGTATATGCTTAAACCGACTAAACACGCGTTGAATAATTTTGAATTTTTTAAAGTAGTAAAACCTAAAAGTAACAAACTACAAAGGGTTTCTCATGATGATGATAACACATATATTTGGTATCTTAGGTTGTGACATATTAATCTAGATAGGTTAAATAGGTTTAACAAAGCATGTTTCTTTAAAAGAACTAAAAGTTGAAATTCTTCATGTTTGTAAATCCTGTCTGAAGGGTAAAATGACTAAGAGACATTTCACTCGAAAGGGACAAAGAGCCAATGAACCACTTGAGCTAGTGCATAGTGATGTCTGTGGACCGATCAATGTACAAGCTAGAGGTAGGTATGAGTATTTTGTCATTTTTATTGACAATTACTCAAGATATGGTTATACTTACCTAATGCATAGAAAGTCTGAAACTTTTAAAACGTTTAAGGACTTCAAAACTGAAGCTGAAAAGCAATTAGGTAAATCATTAAAACACTTTGATCAAACTGAGGTGGTGAATACTTGGATTTAGAATTCAAGGATTACTTGCTGGAGTATGAAATCATATCCCAACTCACAGCACCTGGAATGCCACAACAAAATTATGTTTCAGAAAGGAGAAACCGAACCTTATTCGATATGATTAGGTCGATGTTAAGGTACTAATCACTACCACTTACATTTTGGGGATATGCATTACACACGACAACATACATTTTGAATGGAGTGCCTTCTGAGCCTGTAAGGAAGACACCTTTAGATTATGGAATGGCTCCAAACCCTGTTTGCATCATTTCCGTATATCGGGGTGTCCAGCTCACTTTCTTAGACCCATGACTGGAAAGTTAGACTCAAGGTGTGACGTATGCATATTCGTTGGCTATGCTCTAGAAATTAGAAGTGGGTACTTTTATAGTCACAAGGATTAAAAGGTGTTTGTATCGACAAATGTCACCTTCCTTGAACATGACTATATGAAAAAACTATAAACCTCAAAGTAAAGCAGTTCTCAAAGAATTAGTATCTGATAAGATCAAACCACCTTCGTTATCAACTGATAAACAACAAACCATAGAAACCATAGTTCCTGTTAAGGAAACCTCGGTGTAACGTCATAGTGGAAGGGTTGTAAGATAACTTATTTGTTATTGAACTAGAGGCACATGTCCTAGTGTCTAACACTGATAAGGACGATCCATTATCTTATAAAGAATCTATGGACGATCCTGAAAGGGAGAAATGACAAGATGTCATGAACCATGAAATGAAATCAATGTATTCCAATTCTCTCTGGGAACTTTTAGATCTACCTGAAGATGTTAGGTCCATTGATGTAAATGGATCTTCAAGAAGAAAAGTGGTGCAGATGGAGACTTTCAATGCACGACTGGTAGCCAAAGGCTATACATAAAGAGAATGAGTCGATTATGAAGAGACATTTTCCCATGTTGCCATGCTAAAATCCATTCACATCCTTCTGTCCATTGCCACTATTTTGGACATGAAATATGATAAATGGACATCAAGACAACTTTTCTAAATGGCTCTCTTGAAAAAAGCACCTATATGATGCAGCCAGAAGGGTTCGTGAAAAGGAGGCAAGATCAGAAAAGTATGCAAGTTACTTAAACCTACTCATGGATTAAAGCAAGCATCTAGATCTTAGAATCTTACCTTTATGTGATTATTAAATCATATGGCTTTGAGTAAAATGTTGACAAAGTTTGTGTTTATAAATACATAAAAGACATTATAGTGGTTTTATTAGTTCTTTATGCTGACGATATTCTACTCATTAAGAATGATGTAGAAACTTTGTCAAAGGAAAAGAAGTGGTTAGCTGAAAAATTTCAATTGAAAGATTTGGGAGAAGCGAGCTATGTTCTAGGCATCCAAATCCTAAAGGATAAACTAACAAGCTCTTGGTACTTTCTCAAGCATCTTATATTGATAAGGTGCTGGAGAGATTCTCTGTGGAGAATTCTAAGAAAAGTCAACTACCGACCAAACATGGAGTTGTCCGCTCTGAGGAGCAATGTCCTTAGACATCTCGAGAGGAAGAGGTTATGATAAATATTCCTTATGTTTTAGCTGTTGGTAGTCTCATCTATTTCATGTTGTGTACAAGACCAGGCATGTGTTATGCAGTGAGAATTAGCAGTCGTTATCAATCAAATCCAGGTTTGGAACATTGGGTTGTAGTAAAGCACATTCTCAACTATCTTAGGAGAACGAGAAACTATATGCTTGTATTTAGGTGGAAACCTGAAACCCACTGAATATACTGATTCAGATTTTCAATCAAACAGTGATAGTCAAAAGTCGATGTCTGGATCAGTATTCACCCTAGATGGAGGAGTTGTAGTCTAGATAAGTATCAAACAATCCAACATTGCATATTCCACTTTGGAAGCCGAATATATAGCGGCTTGTGAAGTTGTGAAAGAAACATGTGGCTTGGAAAGTTCTATACTGATCTGAAATAGTTCCAGATGTGGACAAGCCCACTGATCATATATTGTGACAACAATGGAGCGACATTTAATTCAAAAGAACCAATGAGTCACAAAAGGGGCAAGCACATAAAGAGGAAATATCATCTTGTAAGAGAGATCGTGCATTGAATGGATGTGACTGTTATGAAGATAACGTCATACCAGAACCTGGCTAATCCTTTTACCAAGACATTTCATGCGAAGTCATTTGAGGGTCATGTAAGTAACATATGGTTGAAATAGATGTCACATTTGTTTTAGGGTAAGTGGAAAATTGTTGGGGGTTATGCCCTTAAAGCATATGTATTGACATTTTAATATGAAATTTAATGGAATTACATTTTTCTTATAATTGTTCTTTTAAATTATTGATGAATAATTTTTATAAATATTTGAAAATCCCATATTCATGAAATGAGACTATGATCTTATATTAATATGAGAGGATTAAGATCATAGATAATGAATAAGAATGTCAACAACAAATTAAAGCATGTAACTTTTAATGAATGGTTGCTAGTACGGTTCACTAAGTATTATGAATGCTTGCGATCTAGATCCGAATCATTGGCGTGGATAAATATCTTGCTGAAAATACTTTATATAATAAGATTATATATGACGAAACTGATGTGAATTAATATTTTTATTAACATATTGTTTATCATAAAGATTTAATACACATCAATCTGACGATCATATGTATATCAGTCTGAATCCTGAGTAGTCATTAACTCTTATACATGTCTATTGAATCTTTTGATTCACTCGTTAAGGTTTGTTTGTAAAACAAACTAGTGACTTTTGTTTTAGAGATTAAGTGATATGGATGGCTGGGAACATGATCTTACAAGATTTAGAATCTAAGCTTTCCTAACGGATCATATATTGATTCTCTTAAGTGTTAATTCTAAAACTGAATGGTTATTGAGCTAAAATTTATAATACAATTATAAATTAGTCATTCACTAATGAATTAATTATACTTAAGAATCAATAGGTAATTAGAAGGATAAAATGGTAATTTTGACCAGCTCGAATTTACAAACCAATAATTGAAGGATTGAACTATGTGAAATGATTATATCAATGGACTATACGAGAATACTATGTAAATACATTCCATAATATCTAAGAGTGCATTTCCATATTTATAGTGAAGTAATAAAGTAAAATAAATAAGATAATTTAATTAAAGAGTTTAATTAATAATCTAGTTTATTAGAGCTTATGATTTAGGTTCATGGTCCCCAAGTCACATGTGTATTACACAGTCTAGAGTGTGAATATTTCATGATATGAGAAAATGACTGACATGCAAAAAAAATTTTTATTCTTGGGCAAATACGTAATTATAAGATAATTATGTGTGAAATTTGCTCATAATTATGTACTTACCATAAAATAAAAATTCATTTGTAAGTTAGTTATTTTCTCATGTCCTGAAATATTCACATCCTAGACCGCGTAGTATAGAGGTAACTTGGGGACCATGAACATATAATCATAAACTCCAATAAACTAGATTATTAATTAAACTCTTTAATTAAATATTCTTATTTATTAATTTTATTATTACTTCACTATAAATATGGAATTGTATTCTTCGAGATTATAGATTATATTTTCAGAGTCTTCTCATGTAGTCCACTGATATAATGATTTCACGTTGTTCTGTCATCTAATTATTAGTTTGTAAATTAGAACTAGTCAAAATTATCATTTTATCTTTCTAATTATCTCTTAATTCTTAAGTACTATTAATCCACTAATTTATAATCTTATTATAAATTTGAGCTCAATAACTATTCAGTTTCAGAATTAATATTTAAGGAAACCAATATACGATCCGTTAGGAAGCTTGGATTCTAAATCTTGTAAGATAATATTCTCAGTCATCCATATCACTGAATCTCCAAAACAAAGTCACTAGCCTATTTTCCAAACAAACCTTAACGAATGAATCAAAAGATCCAATAGACATGTATAGGAGTTCATGACTACTCAGGATTCGGATTAATCTACATATGATCATCAAATTGATGTGTATTAAATTTTTATGATAAATATTATGTTGATAAAGATATTAATTCACATTGGTCCAGTCATATATAATCTCATTATATAAAGTACATTCACTATGATATCTATCAACATCAATGATTCAGATGTATATCACATGCATTCATAATACTTAGTGAACCGTACTAGAAACCATTCATTAAAGATTCCAAGCTTTAATATATTGCTGACAATTTTATTCATTATCTATGATCTTAATCATGTTGTACTTATACAAGATCATAGTCTCATTAATGAATATAGAATTTTTAGATATTTATATAAATTATTCAACAATAATTTAAAAGAATAATTATAAGAAAAATGTAATCCTTATTAAATTTCTTATCAAAATGTCAATATACATGCTTTGATGGCATAACCCCCAACAATACACGGATATGAATCATATACCTCTTGTAGTTTATATTGAGCGTCCTTGCAAATCAACGATCCTGCATTTCCATGAACAGCGGACTTCAAGATCCACACCGAGATCTTCCAAGCCAAACCTCAAATGCACTAGGACGTGTGTGGGCATGTAGAATAATCAAAGACACTTTTCTGTTTCTAAATGTACTCAACACATGAGATCCAAAGATTTACTAAGAATGACTTATTTTTGTGAGACAATCCTTTGAGAGAATACGATTATTATTCTCACAGAGCTTTTTGATTAACTTTTTAATCACATGGAAAATTCACCTTGATAGCAATTGTGTTATTTACACTCTATCAACACTGATGCCAATAGAATAATATTTATATATTTTATGGATAATGGCATATAAGATTTTAGATATAAACTGAAAATAATATTTAATTTCAAAATTACCATTGTAGTGAAACCCACTGTAATTTGTACACAACTGCAATGTCGTGCGGCGCTTGCCGTGATTCATCAAAGTGCCTCACAACACTATTATAGTGTCGTGTGGCGCTACAGTATTGCACGCCCACTAGTGTAGTGCCACATGAGACTACATTAGTTCATGTCAATCTTTTATTCTCAATCAGTGATTTGACGCGTGACAATGACTGCGAGTTAAATATTTATTTTAATCAGATAAATATCTTGATATCAGTTAATTCAAAATTAACATATCTGATTATTTCTATCAACTAACTTATCTGTTAGTTCTTAAATAATAGATCTATTTGATTCAAATTATTATCTAATAATTATCTAATTTCACAAATTAGATATTTTTTCTCACTTATCGAAAATTAGAAAATTAATCAATATAGTTATATATATGTAATTTCTGAAATTTATATATAAATAATTCAATTAATTAAATCTTAATTAATTAATCAGTGTGATTAATAATTAATTGAATAATTTATATATATTAATATAATTATGAGAATTAATTAATTGAAATATATATATATATATATTTAATTTGATTAAATTTTTTTTATTATCGATAAATGAGACAAAATATCTAATTTATGAAATTAGATAATTAAATTATTATTAGATAGTAAGTTAGATCAACTAAATTTGTTATAAATAATCTAGTTGATAGTAATAATCAGATATGTTAAATTTGAATTAACTAATATCTAGATATTTAATTTGATTAAAATAGATATTTAGTACGCATTAATTGCCACGTGTCAATCATTGATTGAGTATCCTAGATTGACATGTACTACTGTAGTGTCACGTGGCACTACAGTAGTGGGTGCGCAACCTTATAATGCCACACGGCACTACAGTTGGGCACAATAACAGTGTGTCTCACTATTATTTTAAAAAACAACGATTCATTTTTAATAAAATTGTGAAACCATCACGCCTTCGCCACCTGTGCGCTGCGTTTTCTTATAGTTTCACCTTCTCCTTGGTTCAAGCCCATCATTCTCTTGCAAGTAGTGGTGTTAATGGCACGCGGATTCGTGTAAATGAGTTTGTCTACTCGATGTATCGCTTCATTCTTGACGCGTCATTTGAACGACGTTTGATCTTCTGAAATTATTGTTGTTGGTCCATAAATCGGCAACTTATTGGGCTTAGGATAGCCTCAAAGGTCGCCATCGTGACTGAACAAGAAAAAAGAACCAATCCTGAGAGGACGTGTGGACTGTGACATGGCAAGGTTAGGGGGTAGACAGGAAAACAGAAGCCCCACAAACAGATCACGGTGTGAGCAAATGAACACGGGAGCATGAAATCTCGTCAGAACAGGAAAGAGCGTGGAAGCGGGAAACCTCGTTAGAACAGGAGAAAATAGACCGGTCAACAAGAGAGTGTCAAACCGTGCTAGTACAGGAAAGGAAGGATATGAAGAAGAGCGTAAGCAGATGAAAGGGATCTAAAATGACAAACGAACGATAGTGATTGACAGAGTAAAGCTACATTACTTGGATGAGACAGTTTGATAGGCCACCAAGTGGTTGTGACTGATTGGCTCAAAACCACAAGAAAAATAAGTGGTTGTGATTGATTGGCGCTGAGTGAGACAGAAAGGGAAATGAGGCCTTACCCAGTAGAGTAACCCCCACGAACGGGTATAATTTCTAGTCATAATAAAATTTTCCTTTTATATTATTATTTTAACCAATTTATGGATTTTGAGAAGCCTAAATGTTAATGTACTAGAGAAAAAGACAGATTCAATACAACAACAACAAATACAACTTAGAACCTTCATTACCTACTTTCTCTCACTTTCAAACTCTCTCTTTTTATTAATACTTATATATAAATTAAGCGTTATCAATATCCCCCATGTTGATCACTGACTAAACGAAAAAAATCCTTTACATTTTGGTACTTTCATTGAAAAAAAAAGAAAAACAACCTCAAAGATACCTCTAGAAAACCAAACCATGCCTCGAACCAGGTCGAACACCACCCTCAACGAAGGAAACGGGAACAAGGATGAAGCCAATCACCCCGCTCCCCCAGCCGAGATGCTTCGGACCATCCTAAGTCGAATGCAAGAAATGGAACCAAGAAACACTGAAACACTACACAATGCGTGGGGGACGATGTAGGAATAGATCGTTGCATTACAACGGGACCTTGTACAGACACAGGCAGAAGTTAGTCAGCACATTGACCGTGAGGAAAGGGAGAAGTGCCAGGAAGGTTTAGGACATGAAGTTAGACGGGAAGGCGACAATGAAAATAGCAGGAACATGTAGAATGAAGACGGGGAAGTTCAGTCCAAGGAACATGAAAAGGAGGAGATGGGAGAAATTCACCAACCAAAAGTTGTGACGGAAACTGCCATGGAAGGGATGATGGAAAGAAAGATGATGGAACTGAGGAGCCTGAGAAACACGAAAAAAAATCGACCTAGAATCACTTACCAGAACTCCATTGTGTCCAGAAATCTTAGTCGCCCCAATTCTTAAAAAGTTCATAGCACTTAAGTTCAAATGTTATGAAGAGAAATTTGACCATGTAGATCATCTCAGACGGTTCAATCAAGTCATGGTGTTATACCAACATGGGCGCTTTGATGTGCATGCTATTCCCCATAAGTCTAGACAGGACTGCACTCAAATGGTATCACTCATTCCCTACTCAATCCATCACTAACTTTACTGTCATGTCCACTATCTTTGTGGTACAGTACTCTACTTATTGGGCCGTAATGGAAGACTCATACTACCTTCTGACGATACCCACCCAGAAGGAAAAATAAACACTTTGGGAATACGCTCATGGATTCAAGTAGGAAATGATCATGGTGGAAAGTTTTGACGACAGAGTGGCGAGGCTAGCTTTTAGACGGGAGTTGGATCCATAATCAGTCTTCTTTGAGGATTTATCAAAGAGAAAGCCCCTAACCATAGCGGAGACTTTCCAAAGAACGCACGCATACATCACATTGGAATAAGAAAAGAGAAGTTTGTTAAAACAGGCGGGCGACGGATTAATGAGTAAAAAAAAGAAGAACGGAGTTCAGGTGCGGGTAAAAAGCAAAATCAGATAACAGAAAAAGAAGATGATCGGAGAGACAGCAAGCAGAATAGGAATATTGCTCGAAGAAGACCCGCGGATGACATCCATCCTAGAGATAAAGTCTACACCCCATTGATTGTCTCAATAAACCAAGTCTTGGAGATGATAAAAGAAAAACTTTGGTTGAAAAGACCGGCCCCGCTTACAAGGGAGCCAGACCAAGCACACAAAGACAAATAATGCTCATTCCACATGAGCAATGGATATTTTACAAAGGACTTCTTCCAGCTGAAGGACTATGTGGAGAAACTGGTAAAAGAATGATACCTTAATCAATTTATGAAGAGGGAAAAACTGAAATGGGAAGCTGAAAGGAAAACCCCATGATGGAGGAAAGTGATGACGGAAAGCAACCGCTCTGAATAGTCGATACCATCAACGCTTTAACTGAAATGGATGGAACTACCAGAAAGGAAAAGAAAGTGTACATAAAAAAACATTATTTGGAAGGAAGCTGGGAACGGGAAAGCACCACCAACGAAAGCGAGAATTCCCCGTTCATCTTTGGCGACATGGACTTAGAATATGACGGGCGTCATAACGACGCCCTTGTCATCTCAACACAAGTGGGAAACTGTCTGCTGAGAAGGGTATTGATTGATGACGGTAGTGCCATCAATATTCTCCATCGGTCAACACTTGAAAATATGTCTATGTTGGAATGACAATTACAAGGTCTGCCACAACCACTAGTAGGCTTCAACGGGACTGTGAGCTACTCAGAAGGTCTGATCAACCTCTCAGTTAGCACATAACCATTCAATTATCTCACTAAATTCGTGGTGCTGGACACATCGTCCCCTTACAACGCTATTTTATGAAGAACCTGGTTACATAAAATGGAGGCAGTGCCATCCACCTACTACCAAGTATTGAGATATCCATCCCCTAAGGGAATCAAAATTATAAACGGGGACCCAACTGCCGCCATGATCTGCACAGTAACTGGATTGGAGTCAGCGAGGAAACAGAAGATGAGAAAAACACAAGAAAAGCTGGTAGTTGGAGATAAGCAATAACAATCACAGAAGGACGCGTAGGTGGGCCCAAGGTACGAAGCAAGAGAAGAAATTGAACTTATTTGCATAGATGAAGAAACATAAAAAATGACAAATATTGGGGTCCACTGGAGGAAACGGAAAAGGAAAGGTTGACTGACTTCTTACAGAAAAACAAGGACATTTTTGCAACCACCACTCAGGAGATGCCAGGTATACTGGAAAATATAATCTGTCATAAATTGAATACTAGCCATTTTGTTAAACCACTAAAGTAGCGGAAAAGAAGTTTCGCACAAAAAAGAAACATGGCCATTAAAGAAGAAGTTGACAAACTACTAAAAGTGAATTTCATCAAGGAAGTAGATTACCCGGAATGGCTACTAACGTTGTCATGGTAAAAAAGAAAAATGGAGAATTTGCGTGGACCTCAGATTTGAACAAAGTCTGCCCAAAAGATGACATCTGTTACCCAAAATAGATCACATGGTGGACGCTACCTGAGGACATGAACTTCTGAGCTTCATGGATGCCTTTTCGGGATACAACCAAGTGAAAATGTTCCAACCTGACCAAGAGAAAACATCTTTCATAACCGAACATGGTACTTTGTTATAAGGTAATGCTTTTCGATATAAAAAATGCATGTGCAACCTACCAAAGGTTGATAAATAAGATATTCTAGGAATAGGTTGGTAAAACCATGAAAGTTTACGTAGATGACATGCTGGTGAAGAGTCGAAAGTCAGATCACATATAAACCTGTGTGAGGCCTTTTGCATCCTGAGGAAAAAATCAATGAAGTTGAATCCAGAAAAATGCACTTTTAGAGTGACAACTGGGAAATTCCTGACCCACTTAGTCACACACCGAGGAATTGAGGTCAACCCAGATCAAGTAAAAGTCATAATGGAGATGAAATCCCCACGAAACCAAGAAGAAATACAAGGCTTAACGGGAAGGTTGGCGGCATTAAATAGATTCCTATCAAGATCAACCGACAAGTGTAAACTATTTTTTGCAAAGCTAAGGATGAATTCAACTGATGGATGGGATGACGAGTGTGAGGAACCTCTTAGCAAGATAAAAGAATACTTGACAACTCCACCATTATTATCAAAACCAAATCTAGGGAAACCTTTATACTTATACATGACCGTTTCACAGGCCGCCACCATTGCTGTTCTGGTTAGAGAAGAAGAAAGGAAGCAGAAGTCAGTATAGTTTATCAATAAAAGTCTGGTGGCTGCTGAGACCCGTCACAAAAGGATGGAAAAATTGATACTGGCTGTTGTAATAGCCACATGGAAACTAAGGCCCTACTTTCAAGCGAAACACTCGAACACTCCATCTCATTTAGATTCAACGCCTTAAATAATGAAGCTGAATACAAAACTCTAATAGCAAGAGTCACTCTGTTACGAGAATTGCATGTAAACGAAATAAAAAAAATTTGTGATTCAATGTTGGTAGTAAAGTAGGTAACATGGGAGTTTACGGTAAAATACGAAAGAATGATTAGTTACATACAATGTGCAAAACTGCTCAAACAACTAAAACTTTTCAAAATCCACCATATCCCTAGAGCATAAATCGGGCACGCAGACGCGTTGGATAATTTAGGGTCTTTGCTGTAACTCCCACGAAAAAAAAGTGTACCGGTTGAATTCTAGAAAGGCTAAGCATGGCAGTCGAAGTGAAAACTGGGAAGGAACCAAGTTGGCAAGACAACGTAATACATTGCCTAAAATAAAGGATCCTACATCGAGACAGACTTCATGCTAGGAAGGTTCAACAGCAGTGTACCAAGTATTGCATAATTAATGATTCATTGTATAAACGGCCTTTTTAGGGCCATACTTGAAGTGCCTACAGGAAAAGTGAGTCGAATACGTGTTAGCAGAAATTTACGGAGGGGTGTGCGAGAATCATACCAGGGGCAAATCTTTAGCCCACAAGACACTAAATGAAAGGTAATACTAGCTAAAAATGCACTGGGATGTCAAACAGTATGCAAAGAAGTGCGACAAGTGTCAACGATTTGCCCCTGTGATGAAATTGGCCACAGGGGAACTCAACACCATGACAAGTCCTTGGCCATTCATGCAGTGGGCTTTGGACATCGTCAGACCACTCCCCATGACACTCGCTCAGAAACGCTTCTTGCTAGTTGGATTGACTACTACACTAGATGGATTGAGGCAGAAGCCTTTTCTAGTATCTGTGAAGAAGAAGTAAGGGGATTTCTGTGGAAAAATATAGGTTGCAGATACGGAATTCCTCAAATATTAGTATCCGACAACAGACTTCAGTTTACTAGAAAAATGGTGAGAAATTTTTGTGAAGACCTACAAATTACCAATCGATTCTCTACGCCATACTACCCGAAAGGAAACGAACAGATTGAAAGATCAACCTAAATCATACTAGCAATACTATGGGCATATTGAACAACTCCTAGAGAGGAGACATGTGAAATACCATTTGCCTTAACCTACGCAACAAAAGAGGTTATACCCGTGGAAATAGGAAACCCAACTCTCAGATCAAAACTATTTGAATAGCAAAATGAAGTTCTCATGAAAAGAAGTCTTGATTTGTTAGAAGAAAGAAGGGAAATGACATTCGTGTAGATAACTAATTATAATCTAAACAGAAAGCCAACTTCCAAAAGAGAATTAGAAGACATGAATTCTAGGAAGGGGATTTGGTTTTGAAAAAGGTCTTCCAAACAAAAGGAAAGCTTGGAGCGTCTTGGAAAGGCCCTCTCATCGTCAAAACAGTGGGCAGAAGCACTATCACCTCATGAAAGAGAAATGAGTAGAATTAGTGAAACCCTAGAACACCAATTACCTTAAGAAATACTTTATTTAAATTGATTGAATGTTATTGCGATATACAAATTCTCTCGTGCTTTTTTCCCGCAAGAAATTTTCACGTAAAAAATTGGTGTCGATACTTTCCTCTTTTCTCACTTAAAAGAATACATACATACATATATATAAATAAATAAAAATAAAAAGGTCAGCGGCTTAGGATCCTAAGCCATTGAGAGCATGAAAAATATTCTCTCTAAAATGTGAAAAAAGGTCGGCGGCCTAAAAGCCTAAGCCCTTGAGAGCGAAAAAAATATTCTCTCTAAAATGTGAAAAAGAGGAGTAATGACCATGGCTTAAAAACCTAAGTCACTGAGAGCGGAACAAAAACCACTCTCTAAAATGGAAATTGGGTTGATGGTTTGGAGCCTAAAGCCTTGAGAGTGGGGACACCTATCTCTAAAAAGAAAATCGAAACTAAAAAAGGTCGGCGGCCTAGAAGTCTAAGCCCTTGAAAGCGTGAAAAAAACTCTCTGTAAAATGTCAAAAGCAAAAGATGGATCGCAGTGCAAGTAAAATAAGGAAAACTCTGATGAAAATGGGAAAGCACCCTAGAGCTCAGCTTCTCTTTTGGTCAAATGAACAGGAAACAAGCTCAAAAAACAGAAAGATCATTGTAAGCAGATAAACCCTTTATATTTTGGTGCTTTAAGTTTACAAGAGTCTAAATTGCTATTTAGAATAATTTAGCACTTAGAAATTGCTATGTTACTTGATCGTTCTTCTTCAAAGTATTTGAAAAATTATCTAGTTAGAAAATGTTAAAAGTACTAGATTCCTAATGTTCTACTTTGCTTACTCAAATCTTGCTAAGTATAAAGTATTAAACTAATGAAGCACGCCAAGAAGAGAAAGACATTTCATTGTTAAAAAAAATACAGAATGCCTCAAGAGATGAAAAAGAAAAGGCAAACACAAATTGCAAGTATGAAAAGAAAGAGAAAACTAAGGGGTCGTTTGGTACGAGCTTTCACCTTGGTAAAGTTCGTGGTAAACTTATTTTCCAGCATTTTTCCATGTTTGTTACAAGCATTCTCATTTTTCATGGTAAAGTTATTTAGCCTAGTTAAATAACAATCTCACATTACTTTCCCTAAAAAATTAACTTTACCAAATAACTTTCATAACTCATTTACCCATTTTACACATTTTTCAAAATAACTTTTACTTTCTCAAATCTCCATAAAAAATATCATCATTTATTTCAATTATTCCTACTTGATTTTGATATTTTATTTTCTTCAAGACCAAAGTCTCATAAAGTGTCATAAAATATTCTAGTCTTGGAATCCCGTCATATCCCCTTCCAGTCCTGGTGGAACCATACTGGTCCCGATACCAAATTTTGAGATTTTCTTTTGTCCCTTCCGTCCTTTGTCCCGAAATGCCCGTCTGCAAACTCATGTCGGAGTCGTCCCGTAAGATTAAGATATGTACGGTAATTAGAATGAATGAAATAAAATATTAAGTTTGAATTAATGATACATAAACTATTCATATATAAATTTTAAATGACTAAGATAAATGTTAATAATATCAAATATTTTTTTGAAATTAAAAATAATTTCCTTCCCTAAAATAAATATTATTCATAAACTATCAATGTTCAAAAAATACTAAAATTATAAAAAAAAGACTATAACTGGATTGTTTATCACGTCTCATTTTTTTGTCTGGAGGATCGGACCCGTGGGATGAAGCCACGAAGGGGATGAGGAGTTTTTCTCAATCATTTATTATCATTTTTAGATTGTATTTAACCGAAAAATAACAAAATTTTGTATCCCTATTCCGTTTTGTTCATGTGCTAGAACCATAATATTTTGTCTGTTTTAGTCGGAGCGAAAGGAAATTGATAACCATAGTATACATATCTACTGAAAAAATATATGTAACGTGAAAACGTTATGTAATATTAAATATTTTAATGTGTTAATATGAATGACGATTATATATATCAGATTTATTTTTTATATATAAAAGAGGAAAATTATATGTAATAATTAATTTATAATATCCGAGAAAATTTAATCAAATACGACATGAATTATTAAGACTTTTTAACAGTTGTCAGTAGAGAATATGTATACAATTTTGCTAAGTAGTTTTGAACAATTTGTCATTGAATTTATTTGTATGGTGTAAGAAGAAAAAATTATTTTAATTTTTGGCATAATAAAAAGGAAACTAGTTGATTTAATTTTATTGGTGGCATTAATAAAATAGTTAATTAATTAGTGCGTAAATATTTCTATCACTCTCATATAAAATTTATTGTGTGTATTAGAATCTATAGATAATCATTGACAACAAATTAAAATTTGATAAAAAAACTATAAATAATTAGGATTTTTATTACTCTCATATAATTTATATAACATTCCAATAATTTTATCAAACTTTTCCAACAACTTTACTCAAGTTTAATACATATCAAACAAGAAAATCATACATTTTCAGCAACTTTTTCACTTTACCATGTGCTACCACATACGGTAATCTTAATATATTATCTAATTTTACCACTTAAACTTTCTCAGCAACTTAACTTTCCCTGCATTCTTACTTAACCCGTACCGAACGGCCCCTAAGATTCATCCACAAGGATGATTCCAGCAGCGGATAGGTCAATCGCGACATCCTCCACGACAAGAACGTTAGCTTCTTCATGCGGGGTGATCACAGCTTCCTCATAAATAGGAACCCCCTCGGGAGTGGCATATGTCTTCGCTTCAGTGGCCCCGTCCAGAGATACCTTGGGGGAAGGTTCTCATTTCCCTTCTTATACCCGGCAAGGTAAGCCTTCTTCTCGGCCTTGTCAAAGAGAGCTTGGTAAATATCATCGGTCTCCTCCTCTCTTCGCTCAGCCTCTTCCCGGGTAGCTTCAGCAGCGACCAACTTTTCTTCCACAATCTTTAAATTTTCAAAAGAGGGATTATGGCACCTCTCGGACTCCTTGAGAGCCTCCTTCACAGCCCTTAAGGACTCCTCAAGCTGGGAATGCTCTATCACAGCGACCGTTGCCCCCGGGCCAACTCTTCAACATCGCCTTAGAGTTTAGCTTCTCTTTTTGAAAGCCGCTCGATTTCAGCCCTCTAAGTTTCGAGAACCTCACGGTTGCTCTTGATCTCCCTCTTCCACTGAGCAACATTTTGCTCATTGGCCAGGAAGTACTCTTGAAGGCTGTTGTGGAAGATAACAGGCTGAAAAAAATACAAAAGGGAACGCAACTTAGTAAAATAAAGATAACAAGAAAATAAAGCAAGGAAAATGGGACAATACCTTCATCAAACCATGACTTAGGAAACAGAGACGGTTCTCAAAGGACATGTTGCCAGCCGCCCATGTCCGTGTCTGACTAGACCTTGTAGAGCACAATGTGAGTTAAGCGAGCATCAGTTAGGAAGTTGACGAAAGTAAGGACCTGAGGGACCCCATGAAAACGCTTCCATCCCCACAAGGAAGAGTCTCCGCCCACTCCCTAGGAACCGGAAGGCTGAACAAGAGTCGGGCCCCATTGTGCAGAGGGCAGGGGGAAGGACACCGCTGGGAAGCCTCAGCCGTAGTAAAAGGAATGATTGGGAATGAAGCAGGGACAATAGAAGTCTCGTCAGAAGCATGAGAAAGGCCTGCTTGGGAAGAACTCGAAGCCTCACGTCATGGATAAACGTTCCTTTATTCCTCAGAAACATCCCCGATGATAGCTCTCCTGAGACGAACGCGCCTCGACATAATGCTCACTATAAAGTTATGAAGCAGACACTCTTGTTCCGGATCTTCCTGTTCAGGCCCAGGAGAAATTGAAGTACTAGAAATGAAAATCAGAGACCGAGGAAGATGAATGAGACGATATGGATGGCTGCGTGGATGGATACGCTAAGGATATAGGCACTACGCGAAGAGGTGAAGCTTGGTTGTCTTCTGGGATGAAGGCAATGTTGATTTCCCATCTTGGGTCTAAAAGATTGTCCCAATCTCGTTCGCGGATGTTAAATGCAACAATGATCTTTTCCCTTAACTTCTAGGAGAGATAGGGGGTTTGTTACTTTTGTTATCTGCAACACAAAGAAAGAGAATGAATGTTAGCATAAAAATAAAATAAATAAATAAATATAATAATAATAAATAAAATAAAAATAAAACAAAAGAATCCAGAGAAATGGGAATTGGAGCTCCGATGACTTACCGTAGACTCCCCATCTATGGGGAATCGTCCAGCGGCCATCACCGCCCTAGTTTCGTCCTATCTGAATAACGTCTTGTTCCCAACCCTTATCCTCTTTTGGGATCCCAGTGATCATCTTCCTTCTTTCAGCACCGGGGCGAAGGGCCAGATAGTAACACTCAGACTCGATACGGTACTTGATGATGTAGCATACCCTAAGTTAATTTACTCCTAAATCTAAACCATGCCTCTTATTCAAAGCTTCAAAATGAGTAAAATCCTATAGAACTAGGGGTAAAATGTGAAGGAGCTAATTTACAAGTATGGAAGAATTCTTGAAAGAAATGAGAGAAATGAAGCTTAAGCCCCAAGACTATGTACATAGGGCTTAAGGTTATTTGATATGGAGGAGTATTGGGGTGGCCTGCGGCCCCACTTTCGCCTAAACCACACACTACATCAGAGGGGAGGACGTCACAATGGGAATTTATAAAATGCACTAACTCGGCCTGGTTTCTAACCAAGGTATCGGGGGTTTAAACTTGGAAGTGTTGCCCCACGCCATAGATGAAGGAGAAGGGATTTCAGACAAGAAACTCAGGAAAAAAATGAAGAAGAATAAGAAGATAGTGAGGGAGAATACTGTACCAGAAAGAGACAATGATAGAAAAAAAGATGAAGAAAAAGAATCCTTAAATAGACTACAGACTTGAAAAAGAAAATAAAAGGCACTCCATAAATTTTTGAAAAATAGGATTTTGAAGAGACGTTTTCTAGAAAGGCGTGACTGACAAGACAGAATTGTCACGTGCTCTAGCAAATAACACAACGACAGCAGGAAAAAGCAATCGAAAAGGGGAAACAAAGCGTCATCACAGAGAAAACGCACATGCGATTAACATTATATATTTTTGTTTTTTATTTCCAAAGAAATGCAGGTTCTCAAGAAAAGACAAAGATGTTCTTCATAAAAATGCGTGTAAAGCTCCTCATCATTACACGTAAGTAAATGAAACTTATTTGAGTGTAATGAGGGTCAAATGAACGGAAAAAAAGAACCTAAGGCACGTGTACAGAAAGAACCAATCCTAAGAGGATGCGTGGATCGTGACATGGAAAGTTTAGGGGCTTGACAAGAAAACAGAAGCGGCATAAACAGATCACAAAGTTAGCAAAATAAAACAGAAGCAGGAAACCTCGTCAGAACGGAAAAGAGTGAGGAAGCGAGGAACCTCGTTAGAACAGGAAAAAATAGATCGATCAACGAGAGAGTGTCGAACCGCGCCAGAACGGGAAAGGAAGGATAAGAAGAAGAGCGTAAGCGGATGAAAGGGATCTGAAATGACTGACGGATGAAAGTGATTGATTTAGTAAAGCTGAGTTACTTGGATGAGACAGATTGATAGACCATCAAGTTGTTGTGATTGATTGGCTCGAAACCAAAAGAAAAATCAAGTGGATGTGATTGATTGGCGGCTGAGTGAGCTAGAAATGGAAATGAGGCCATACCTAGTAGAGTAACCCCAACGAATGGGTGTAATCCCTAGGCATGATAAATGTTTCCTTTAATATTATTATTTTAATCAATTTATGGATTTTAGGAAGCCTGTATAAATGCCAATGTACTAGAGAAAAAAAGAGATTGAATACAACAACAACAGGATACAGCTAAGAACATTTATTACCTACCTTCTCTCACTTTCAAACTCTATTTTTTACTAATACTTATATATAACTTAGACGTTATCAATATCCCCCCATGTTGATCCCTGACTAAATAGAAAAAATCCTTTACAATGACCCACTTTAATGCCCATTAAATGAGCAGTTTCCTTATTTCGTGCTATAAATATGCGACTTTTCTACCGTCGATAAGCTTGCTTGTCGAATCCTTTCCCTACGTTAATTATCGGTTTATAGTTGCAAAGCCCTTCTATCATGAAATCGTATCCTTTAAAATGGCTTATAACCCAGCCGGGGATCTGGTCCTTGAACTTGTAACGGGGAGACTTCTTCGGCCGCATCCCACTTCCTTTTACCTCCTATATCCTTTCAATCCGCCAACCACTTACTACAACATGCGCCAACATGCTGGTTGAGTTCCCTTTTTGCTCGACTCGGTGTGGGCAGCAGACTAAGCTATCATGATCCTACGTCCTCAGCCGAAGAGCGACCGGAACCCTCAAGACGTTAGAAGAGCTTAGGAAAGCCGTGGAAACCTCACGACCACTAGCCCCAATGTGTGGGGGTCTTTTATTCTTAAGTTGGTCTGAGGAGGGGATTAGCCCTCTACCTAGGGAGGAGATTTTTGTAATTTCACTCATATTTGTGATCATTTCTCCTTATTAATGAATTTTTTTAGTTTTGACCCATTTTTTCGGCTCTGCTTATTTACTTTTTTTGTTGTAACATACCTTAGATAGAGTTTTATTTTTCCTTGTCGAGCTTTAATTTGGTTTGGACGAGAGCTACGTAATTATTCCAATTATTATGCGGAACATTATATCCTTATTAACTTTTACTAGCCCGCTCTTGTGATCCTGAGCTGGAGCGGGCCATAGAGAGCCTTGATCATTTATCACCAATCCAAGCATTTTTGCGCTTTATGAACCCTTGAGCTGAAGCACTCGTTAAAGAGCCTTAACGTTGTCTTTTGAGCTATAATGCTCGGTAGATGTCTTTCCTTGACGTCTAGTTAGACGTGTCTAATCTGGCTAGATCCTTGAACCATCTGTAAGCATGAGTGCTCGATAGACATCACTTGTCGATATCTAGTCAAGTGTGTATGCTCTAGCTAGATCTTTGATCCGTATGTAAGCATGAGTGCTCGACAAGCATTACTTGTCGATATCTAGCCAGGCCTGTCTGCTCTGGCTAGATCTTTGATCTTGTCTGCCAGCATGAGTGCTCGGCAAACATTACTTATCGATATCTAGCCATGTGTGTCTGCTCTGGTTAGATCCTTGTTCCCATCTACCAGCATGAGTGCTCGACATACATCACTTGTAATACCCCGACCCAACGTAAATGAGAATTTTCGTAAAATATATTTAAAAGATAATGTGATTTTAAATTTTGATTTTAAAAAGGAGTTATTTGTAATTTTTTTTGTAAAACTATTTTAATTAGGTATGATTTATTTTTAATTTTGATTTTTTAATTTAAAAGGGTTTTAGTATGTAATTTTAAAACACACTCACACATATATACATATACACCCAAAATCAACCCAGGCCTTATTTTTTATTTTATTCGACAATCCCTCTCTCCTTTTTAAAACACTTACTCATACCACTTAAATATTACACCCAACTGGTGGTGCGTGTGGTTTTATTCTCAACTAAAGATTCCCTCGACCTCAACATCTATAAAACACAAACATTGAACACTCTAGACAGGAAACCGGGGGGTGGTTACCCCGCCTAAAGGCCTTCGATGCCTAAGTCAGTCGATGGTCGATATTTTGGCATCATTTCTATAAGGGAGAGAATAGGAGTACCTTTATATGTTAATTTTTAGATATATTTATACTTGATTCATTGTGTAGGCGTGTCAAAAAATGCTTCGAAGGTGTGTTTGAAAAGCTTCATGAGACACAAAGCTTGTCATCGTCGTTCGTCGATTCGAATGAGAAAGGCAACCTTTGACATAAATTTGGTGGATATTAAATGTCGATGTGCCTATGAGACTATCCTGCTATTCTGTCACAACGATTAGACCAGTTGTGTGCTCGAGACTATCCTGCTATTCTGTCACAACGATTAGACCAGTTGTGTGCTCGAGCTTAGGAGGGAGTGCCACCTTGGTCGTCACCTTCGACGAGTAATGATAACTTCGCGCACTGGGTAGACAGAACTTTCCTTGCGCCATTATTCCTATTTTTCCGTGAGCTCGGGTCTTAGTCATCACTGGTTGAGGTTGGTTCCACTCTTTTCATGGTGTGAGGAGTTTCCCATTATGGTGTGTCACGTGTCATTGTGTCATTGGGGGTTGAGAAAACACCCATAACAGACTTTGTAAAAAAATAGTCTTTAATCCATTCTCATGTCCAATTGATGACCGTTTGAGTGTAAATAATGCTAATGACAATTAATATAATCAAAACCCAATAAAAATGTATGTATAACTTTGTCGTATTGTCTGAACGTGTAGATTATATGAGTGTGAATTCTAGCTTTCGATTACATCATGAAAAAAACATTGAAATACTACAATTATCAAGAAAAAATTCTTGGATGGATATTAGGTAAGGCTTTGCTCTTATCCATGAGTGGAAGCTCAATAGAGAGCTTCAATTGGGACATTTGTGTCTCTAGACTTGCTTGACCTCTTAAGCTTGCATTGAGAGTTTTGGCTTCACTTCAATGAGCTTTTGGCACCAAGATCATTTCCACGCAGTTTATTTTTGTCATGATACTTTTATTTACCAAGAATGATAAAGCCCATTATTATATAATAAAGCAGTTCATACGTAAATGTCCACAAAGTTCACAAGATTTTTGTGCGAATAATGCACTTTTTAAAAAAAATATTATTATTATTCAAATGCTACACATTTCAAATAATTAGAAAAATAATGCACGTTTAGTCAGGTGGAACTCACGTATTGAAGAAGCGATTTCAAATTTTCCCGCGTAAGGTAATACCGTGTACTGAAGAGGCGAGTTCCATTAAGGAGAACTCTCATTTTCAAGAGGCGATTTACGTCAAGGAAAAATTGCTCATTTCATTTTCTCCATTCATCCGCATTTCTTTGCTTTGTTCCAATAGATTCTAAGGCAAGCAAAAGTTGTTCATATACCTCTTTTTGACCTACTTGATGAAAAGCAGTCCACGTTGTTTCTTTTTGGGTAGTGGTATGGGTTCAGTCAGCTAAACCCCTTTCTTTTGATCATATCGTGACACCTTTTGTTACCGGTGAACGCTTCTAGAGGTGATCCTTGCGAGTTTCAGCCAGTTTACTAGATTGAAGTAGTCTTTCGTCGTCCTACCAAACGTAATTAGTCACTATCAAATAGCTCGCCCATGCAGTACCAAAGGTGCGCTCCCCCGATGACTATGAAAGAAATAGTTTTGCGTTTGAATTGAAATCACGTGGTCGTAAATAGGGAAGTAGGGTTCATATTGACTAAAAATGATGGTTCTTCGATTTCGTTTAGAATGAAAGTTTCTATGAAACCCGTACTACTTACTTTTGACTTTGTTTGGCTAAAAAATGAACATCCCCCATCTACCATCAACTACTCATATGAGGCAATGTGTTTGTGATAAGCTGCATGGATATAAGGAATAAGAAGTTCTCGTAGAGAGAATGAGATATCTCTTTCAGATTTTGTAGTTGGTAGCCCACTTTTAGAAATAACTAGCAATAATGGCCCTCCTCCAAAATACATGAAAAAATAGCCCAAACTTAAGTTTTAAATTTTTATTTAACCTGAAGTTACTATTTTACCCTTTAATAACCACTTTCTGTTAACAATAACAAATAAAAAAACAAAAACTAAATAGAGGCGTACACCATCTTCTTCAACCAAGTACACCGTCTTCTTCAACCAGTGACGTACACCATCTTCTTCAACCTTAGAACCTCCACCATTGATGTTTGTTCATTGTTTTCAATAAAATTTGCTCCATTGATATTACGTGACTCTGTCTCTCTACCATAGCTACTGTAATACAATGATTCTGCATTTTACAGTTTTGGTAGTGGAGTGGCCTGCGGCTTCGTCTGGAATTGCGTAAGGAGATATTTTTTTCTCCTTGTTTCTTTGTCTATTATGGATTAACTTTGGGCAGTGATTTTAATCTTAATTACTTATATAAATTGGTTCTGTATTTACAATTTCAGTAGTGGATTGGCTTGCGGCTTTGTCTGAAATTGCATAAGGAGGTATGTTTTTCTCCTTCTTTCTTTTTCTATTACCGATTATAGTTAGAGCAGTGATATTATTCCTATTTTAATATATAAGTTTGTCCTATTAGTTAGGTTTTTGTTGTCTATCATGTTGGCATGTTGGCTATGTGATTTTATTCATATTTTAATATATAAATTAGTCACTTTTGCTAGGCTTAGGCATGTAGGACTCATAATTGTTATTCTTGAGCATGCAGATATATTAATATTAATTTAATAACTTGTCTTTATTTTATGTTGAGGTAGGTAAGTCTATAAGTGTTAAATTTAATGAGTTCATCTATATTAAGTTGAAAAATAATAAAAGAATTTTTGGTTTTTCAATTGAAACGATTTTGTTATTTTTGAAGTGTTTTATATAGTAACTGTTAAAATTCATGTCATTTTATTCTTATATGTATTGCAATAGAGGTGTTTTACTTTTGTTGTCGTGGGACATTTATAATTATAGTATTTTTTTTCAGATGTCAATCCATATTGTTGTCTTGTATCCTGGGAATTGGAATGTTGTCAAAGAATTTGTTGATTATAAAATGAAGTCATTACTGATCGATGACAACTCAAACTATAATAATTTGATCGGTTTATTGGTGCCAAACATTGGTTTGGAAACTCCAGAAATTCAGTAATATGTAAATTGAGAATATGGTGCTCTGAAGATTAAGGATGACTTGGGTATTAAGTGGTACTTGGCGCTGATTAAGAATGAGAATTGTTTAAATTGTTCGTTATTTGTCTCCAGTTCTATTAATAGTATGAGCATGATTCAAGAAACTACTAATGTAGCACATTCAATTACTCGTGTTGGCTCATATTCATCTATGGTTGTTGAACCAATAGCAAATGATGATGTTTTTGTTGAGGATATAGATGTAGAGAATTTACCTCCATTTTTTGTTATTAGGAAACAACATATTTTTTCTAGTAAGGATATGTTGATAAAAGCATTGAAGGTTATTGCATTGAGGGCTAATTTTGAATATAGAACAGTAAAGTCTAATCATTCTCATTTGGTTCTTCGTTGTGTACATGAGAATTGTATATGGTGCTTTCGTGCTACATGTTTTGATGATAGTGATCTTTCGATTGCTCGTAAGTATGTTAATGACCATAGTTGCTCTTTGGCGGCTGTGGATAATGGTCATCATCAAACAACTTCTTCAATCATTAGTGAGTTTGTTAAGAGTAGGCACACGACTGGTGTTGGGGATGGTACTACTCTTAAGGACATTGTAGATTATATGCGGCGCAAACATGGTGTGGAAATAAGTTATTATAAAACATTAAGAGCAAATCATGCAACATTGGAGTTTATTCGTGGATCTCCGGAAGAGTCATTTACAATTCTTCCTACATATTGTGTTGGTTTGAAAGAGAATAATCCTGGTAAGTAAAGTCTTACCTAATATTTGCTTAGATAATGTGTCTATGAACATAGTTGTCATTCATTTAATGTTTTCTTTGTAAGCGCTATAACATTTATTGATACTGATGATGATGGTGTTTTCAAGTATTTTTTATGGCTTTGGGTGGCTCCATTACTGGTAGTCGGCGTTGTAGGCCGGTTATCATTTTAGATGGCACAGTTTTGAAGTGCAAATATTTTGGAATTCTTCTAGTTGCTTCCATGTTAGATGGAAATGATCAAATATTTCCTCTAGCATTTGGAGTAGTTGATACTGAAAACGATAGGTCATGGGCATGATTTCTTCATAAGCTTCAATGTGCATATGGTGATCGTGAGCAACTTATGCTTGTATCTGATCAGCATTGTAGTATACTTAAAGCTGTGGCTAAAGCGTTTCCTGATGCGAAACATGGGTATTGTATGCATCACCTGTTGATGAATGTTAAGTCGACTTGGAAAAGTTCAGCTATTGATAGCATTTTTTATTTGTGTGCTAAGGCGTATCGTTTAGTTGATTTTGAGCGATATATGCGAAGACTAAAATCGATTGGTCTAGGCATTCAGAGCCATCTAAAATGTATTCGCTATGAGAGTTGGGCACGTTTCCACTTTGTTAGATGTATATATAATACAATGACCTCTAATATAGCTGAGAGCATAAATGCTCTTTTCAAGGATGCTAGAGAATTGTCTATTGAGTATTTCATTGAACATATTAGAGCAAAGCTGCAATATTGGTTTTATGATCGAAGGACGACTGCTAGTTACACTATTACCTCAAATAACTAAGTGGGCTGAAAGAGAGCTATGATTGATGTTTATTGCGGGACGTAACATGTTGGTAATGACCTCTCATTGATTTTGCTCTCCTTAGTTGTACTGTTTAAAAAAGCCTCACATGATTCTTTCTCATAATCTAATATTTGGAATGTGGTTTCTTTGATATTTTTCCTTTTCCTTTTGAAGATGTTGCATTAATTGCAACCTTAAGCTACATCTTGTTTTTGGTGGTTCTCTTCCTACGATAAAATTTTAGTCTATAAAATATCTTAAGTAAGATGAATTTTTACATAATGTAAATTTTATGTTTACAAGTTAGGTAACCATAGTATCATGTTTACATATTTTTCCATCAAACTAACATGTGGCTAACATTAAATCATATGTACTTACATTTTCATCTTTTCTCCGTCTTTTTGAAGATGACGATGAATCTTCTCTTGTTTTCTTTGTTTTCCTAGGAGAACTACTCTGTGAGACTTTCTTCTTTGATCCTCTTTAAGTTCTCATTACTGCGTTTTACAATCGCGTACATGATTTATGTTATTAATAAAAAAACATAAGCTATATATTTGCTTAAAACTCAAGAGAAGTCACGAAAATCATTAAAATTTAAATATGGTGTCTACAAGTACACTTATAGTACTGTGGACATTATTTTTACCAGCTGTGAATATTATATTTACAATCAATGTCTTCAAGATCTTTAAGTGTATTGTAAACGTCACTTTTACCATCTGTTCACATTATTTTTACCATCTACAATACATACAAAAATTGTACCATTGCTACACGCCAACATAATGAAGTTAGAATATTACAGTATGCCAAAATAAATTTCAAATCCAGATTTCCCGAAACACATATTCACTGCTAAAACATATAGCTTCTAACACTAACTGATCACCCATTCACCCACCATAATCAATCAACTTTTATTATGAAAGTCCTAAAAAAAGCAAAATATCGCAGTTCCCAATCAAATCCAGGCGTAATATTACACACACATTATTGAAGTGACATCGCCATTAAACACTTGCAGAAACATTCTTAAAGGCATGGTATACGCAGTATGCACCACTCTGCATATTGCTTTCAAGTTACAATTTCTTCCTTTCTAGTTATTAGAAAAGCCTAGAAAATGTATTAAAAGAAAAAAAAGAAAAAAAATCTAAGAGTTGGCCAAAAATAAGAGAAGTGAAGGGAAGTCAAACAACATAACAAAGCTATACATATTTCTTTAAGGGAAGTCAACTGATGTCTACAAGTATTATTAATAGTACTATAAACACTAATTTTACCATCTGTTAACATTATCTTTACTATCGATGTTGACAAGATCTTTAAGTATATTATAAATATTACTTTTACCATCTGTTAATATTATTTTTACTATCTATTAACATACAAAAACTGTACCGTTGGTACATGCCAACATTTTTTAATATAGTATTAGCAACACAAATGTTCATTTACTTTTTACTGAGGATTAATATTCTCCAAAAGTAAAATAGAGCTAGTAGAACAATGATGAACCGAAACTATAACAAGTAGTAAAACACTGAAACAACAACATGCATTTTTCTCAACATCGATAACAGATCTAGTAGAACAATGATGAAGCGAAAAAAATTAATAAAGAAAATAATCGATTATTATTTTATTAACTTGCGACAATAGATGGAGATTGAGAAAATTAGTGTGAAAATCAGTGGAGACCAAGATAAATTTCTTGAAACAGGTTTTGAGTGGCAATTTATTGAAGCAATGTTGTGAGAAATTTTGGTGATTTTGATTGTTGATAGGTTTCTCGGGTTGGGGAGGGTTTCTCGGGTTGGTGCTTTTGATTGTGTGTTCGGCAGTGGGTTTCGGCAATGGAGGTTGGAGTGAGTTTTGGTAGTGGAGAGACACGGTGGTTCACGGGGGTCCGATGGCTGCTCTCCTTATCTCGGTGGCTGAAGTCCTTGCTCGGAGGTTGGGTTCAGCAGTGGGTTTTCGATAGTGGATTTCAGTAGTAGAGGTTGCTCGGTGGCTGGAGTTGCTCGGTGACTAGAGTTTCTCGGTGACTAGAGTTGCTTAGCGGCTGAAGTTGCTTGGTTGTTAGAGTTCCTCGGCGGTGGAAGGCGTGGGCGTTGTTTTGCTCGAAGGTGTGGGATTTGGTTTCGGCATTGTGTGAGTTTGTTTGTGTTTTCATGTGTGAGGGAAGGCGAGACACTAGAGAGTAACAAATTTTGTTTTGTAGCGGTAGGGGGTAATTTGTGAAATTTTGTATTTTAATTAATGATTATATTAATAAATGGGCCATATTCATAGTTTCTATATTATATGGACCATAATTATTAATTAGGGAAACTACAAGAACAGGCCATTCTTGTAGCAAAATGTCCCTTTTTTTATTTTTAATTGCAGGAATGACCAGCTTCTAATAAGAAAATGAGAGGATGTGTAGTCATTTATCATTAAGACTTTTATGAAAAAGGCAAAAAACGCGCTACAATACGCGTGCAGCGGCCTCACGCGCGTACTGTAGCGCGGGTGACACGTGGATTCCATTGAAAAGAAGTTATGAGTATGGTATATAAATTAGATACGTATGATATCTAATTTTGATATGTACGATATCTAGTTTTGATACCACAACGTCTTGCAAATTTCTGAAAAAATTGCAAGTTTCATCAAGAAACCCAGAAAACCCAGGCAAAAAACCAGAAAACTCATTCGAAAAAGACTAGAAAAATCTCAGAATCAATAAATAATCAGGAAAAAACCTTAGATCCAGCTGAATGAACCAACCTTTCTCGGGTTGGGGAGGGTTTCTCGGGTTGGTGCTTTTGATTGTGTGGTTGGCAGCGGGTTTCGGCAGTGGAGGTTGGAGTGGGTTTCGGCAATGGAGGGACACGGTGGTTCACGGGGGTCCGGTGGCTGCTCTCCTTGTCTCGGTGGCTGAAGTCCTTGCTCGGAGATTGGGTTCAGCAGTGGGTTTTCGACAATGGATTTCAGTAGTAGAGGTTGCTCGGTGGCTGGAGTTGCTCGGTGACTGGAGTTTCTCGGTGACTAAAGTTGCTCAGTGGCTGAAGCTGCTTGGTGGTTGGAGTTCCTCGGTGGTGGAAGGTGTGGGCGTTGTTTTGCTCGAAGGTGTGGGATTTGGTTTCGGCATTGTGTGAGTTTATTTCTATTTTCGTGTGTGAGTGAAGGCGAGACACTAAAGAGTAACAAATTTTGTTTTGTAGTGGCAGGGGTAATTTGTGGGTTTTTGTATTTTAATTAATGATTATATTAATAAATGGGCCATATTCATAGTTTCTATTTTATATGGACCATAGTTATTAATTAGGGAAACTACAAGAATGTCCCTTTTTTATTTTTAATTGCAGGAATGACCAGCTTCTAATAAGAAAATGAGAGGATGTGTAGTCATTTATCATTAAGACTTTTATGAAAAAGGCAAAAAACGCGCTACAATACGCGTGCAGCGGCCTCACGCGCGTACTGTAGCGCGGGTGACACGTGGATTCCATTGAAAAGAAGTTATGAGTATGGTATATAAATTAGATACGTATGATATCTAATTTTGATATGTACGATATCTAGTTTTGATACCACAACGTCTTGCAAATTTCTGAAAAAATTGCAAGTTTCATCAAGAAACCCAGAAAACCCAGGCAAAAAACCAGAAAACTCATTCGAAAAAGACTAGAAAAATCTCAGAATCAATAAATAATCAGGAAAAAACCTTAGATCCAGCTGAATGAACCAACCTTTCTCGGGTTGGGGAGGGTTTCTCGGGTTGGTGCTTTTGATTGTGTGGTTGGCAGCGGGTTTCGGCAGTGGAGGTTGGAGTGGGTTTCGGCAATGGAGGGACACGGTGGTTCACGGGGGTCCGGTGGCTGCTCTCCTTGTCTCGGTGGCTGAAGTCCTTGCTCGGAGATTGGGTTCAGCAGTGGGTTTTCGACAATGGATTTCAGTAGTAGAGGTTGCTCGGTGGCTGGAGTTGCTCGGTGACTGGAGTTTCTCGGTGACTAAAGTTGCTCAGTGGCTGAAGCTGCTTGGTGGTTGGAGTTCCTCGGTGGTGGAAGGTGTGGGCGTTGTTTTGCTCGAAGGTGTGGGATTTGGTTTCGGCATTGTGTGAGTTTATTTCTATTTTCGTGTGTGAGTGAAGGCGAGACACTAAAGAGTAACAAATTTTGTTTTGTAGTGGCAGGGGTAATTTGTGGGTTTTTGTATTTTAATTAATGATTATATTAATAAATGGGCCATATTCATAGTTTCTATTTTATATGGACCATAGTTATTAATTAGGGAAACTACAAGAATTTTTCATTTGGGCCATTCTTGTAGCAAAATGTCCATTTTTTATTTTTAATTGCATGAATGACCAGCTTCTAATAAGAAAATGAGAGGATGTGTAGTCATTTATCATTAAGCCCTTTATGAAAAAGGCCAAAAATGCACTACAGTACGTGTGCATCGGCCTCATGCGCGTACTATACCGTGGGTGACACGTGGATTCCGTTGAAAAGAAGTTATGCGTATGGTATATAAATTAGATACGTATGACATCTAATTTTGATACGTACGATATCTAATTTTGATACCACAACGTTTTGCAAATTTCCGAAAAAAAATTGCAAGTTTCATCAAGAAACCCAGAAAACCCAGAAAAAAAACCAGAAAACTCATGCGAAAAAGACTAGAAAAATCTTAAATTCAATAAATAATCAGAAAAAACCTTAGATCTAACTGAACGAACCAACTCCTTCTGAAAGGACTTTGCCGTTCATTATGAAATTAATGTGAAGGTCACTCTGCAACCTTCACAACGCAGAGGCCGATCCTCATCACTCGCGAGCTCGGAAGGATAGAAGGTCTTAGGCAGAAAGAATTCATTGAACAGAGGCAGTATAAAGAACGAAATACTAATAACACATTAGCTTCTGTGCAAATAACCAATTCTAACCCTAACAACGTACTAATAGTTAATTTTACAATTTTTTTCTCTAAAAACTCAAAGAAGAACAACGAGGGAGGTCGCCGACCAACAACACACAGCAACGAAAATAGAGACAGAAAGGCGACGGGAATGAAATGAGGAGAGCTATTTGGGGAAGACATGACTACTATTCAAAACCCTAAAAGCCAAAACTATGTGAGGAAGACAATAATAGAAAAGGGAATATTTTTCAAGGTCAATGCCACTGTTATATAAATTAGATACTTATGGTATCTAATTTTGATACCACAACGTCTTGCAATTTTCCAAAAAAAATTGCAAGATTCATCAAGAAACCCAAAACACCCACGCAAAAAACTCGTGCGAAAAAGACTAAAAAAAATCTAAGATTCAATAAATAATCAGAAAAAACCTTAGATCGAAGAACGAAATATTAACAACAATTAGCTTTTGTGCAAACAACAAATTTTAACTCTAACAACGCACTAATAGTTAATTTTGCAATTTTTTTTCTCTAAAAACTCAAAGAAGAACAACGAGGGAGGGGGGAGGTCGCTGACCAACAACACGCAGCAAGGAAAATAGAGACAGAAAGGCGATGAGCAAGCGGCGGCGAGCATGAAGTGGCGAAAGCTCTTTGGGAAAGACATGAATGTTGTTCGAAACCCTAGATGACAAAACTATTTGAAGAAGACAATGTCAAAAAGGAAAAATTTTTCAAGGCCAATGCCACTTGTAAAAAAAAGTCATATCTGCATTAGAAAAAAAAGATATTTATGTAGAATTACCCTCCAAAAATGATGAATCTTACAATTTTTCCTATTGATTACTTATGAAAGATGACTACTTATGACAAAACCCCGATTGCTTTGCTCACTTTACTAGTCTTTCCTTCTAAGGTGGGCCGGGATGATGATGAGAAATTTGTTGTGGTGTAACTGACATTTCACCCTCAATTTTAATTGAACTAGTTAATTTTCTATGTTTTAGTTTAAAGTTAGTCGTATGAATTCTATGCTATATATGCAGCCGAACGAGGCTGGCCGCTGGCATCTTGATCTGGGTAATCGCTTTCGGGCAGAGCCCAACTAGGAGGTGCAAATCTCGCTCAGGCCCAAAAGCATATATATCGCGGCGATTTAAGTTTTTGTATTCGGTTTGGTTATAGCTGGACAAAGTGAGTGATTCAGATGAGAAAACCCTAAAACAAGGAAGAAGAAGGAGATGCTAGAACCAGGAAATTCGATCATATCTGAACCCGACCTGCAATTTATATAGTATGTCCTCATCATCGTTTCTTCCTTCACGATACGGTTGTTTTCATTTATTATTTATACTTATTAATGGAGTCGCAAATGCTTGTGTGGAAGATGGTCAGTTTCGCTGGGATTGGTTCAGAAAGCTAATTAAATTTTTGCTCTTTTTCGTACGAATTTAAACAAAATTATGGATGCTTGTACCTGTGGCAAATGTTCTTCACAAGAACGGCCAATTCTCCTAATCTGACAGTTGTTGATGTTATATTTGCTATCTCGAGATTGACTTCCAGTTCTTACATATTTTGGAATGTAGTATTTTTGATTCATTAGCCGAAGATATCTGCAGTCAACATCCTCATTGTTTTTCGTTAGGATAATCAGAAGGTTGACGTGTCTGAATTTCTGGATATAAGATTAATTGATGATTCCAGTTGTAAATGGGAAGCCAAGGTCAATTCATGGGACTTCTTGGTTCTTGCTTCATCGTGGCATAACTATGTCTCTTTGTGCGTATATTACAGGAAAGTTTTCAAATATTCTGCTCCTGAATCTTCTCAAGGGTCCTTGGGAGGTTTGCAGGGTGTAAAGCTGATCCTTTTACTTGCAAGAGAGAAATGGATCCTGGGCGCTATGGTCTCCAGCATGGATGGGATAATAACAGCGTAATTGTGGTTTCCTCCTTAATAAAAACCTATATGGGATGATAGGACCAGAAAATTTTAGGGCTTATGTGATTGTCCATTTTTTTCGGCATCTCATCTTTAAAGAAAAATGAGAGAAGCCATGGGGCATTGAGGATGTGGACTGGATTTGCCTACCATCATAAGATCATTGACTATTTGATGCTGACATAAGCTTATTCTCTTGAATCCACAGGCTTTGGACGGTTATGGTGCTGTTCACGAGCCACACTTCCGGTGAGTGCTCACTGCTGTCAATTGAATCCCAAGAGTAATTTGGTGATCATGGATAAAATACAATTGTGAAGACAAAATATGATTGTACTAGATATTTCATCATATCTCTGTAGTTTGTACTCTCTGGTGTTTGTTTTTATCTTGGAAAAGGAACATAATACATGAGGCTCCCACAATTGAGGAGAAGAGGCTTAAATGTTAGCCTTACCCTCATAATGGAACGCATGTCCTTGATTTTATTAGATAGTGTTCATTTTATCTTTTCATTCCATCCCATTTTATGTTCTTTTGGCAGAGTTGGCAATACATATGATGGGAGGAGGTTTGTAGATGATAGATACTCAAGGGATAACATCTACCCAAGAGATGGATTCCATCATGAAATTCTCGATAGGGAAAACTATCCACCACCACCTTCTGATACCGGTCTTTGGTCTCAATCAAGGAGGAGAAGTTATGAAGAAGAATATCCCACCGATAGAGATCAAAGGCGACATGAAAAATCATACAATGACTTGGATGCTTTTCGTGATCACGAGTCTGACACATTTCAAGAAATTGATAGGTTCCGTGATGGCTACCGTAGTATTGACAACTTTCGTGATGAATTTGACAGGCCAACTAGGTACGGGAGTCGTGATCCTGAGGATTGTTCATACAATGATTATGATTATCGACCATCAGCAACCCATCAAAAGAGGGAGGATAGTCGTGAGAGGGATTATAACTATGGTCGACATCGATATGACTCTGATTATGACCGAAGTAGTAGGAGAGATGGTAGTTGGAGGAGGCGTGAGTCCCGTGACCACGAACGTGATAAGAGGTGTTCAAGTCGGGAAAGGGATCAAAGTCCACATGTAAGACATGAGAGGTCTAAGTCTCGTGGACGTGATGATCGCCCTAGGTCAAGGTCTCCTCGAGGTCGAAGCCATGGTCGTAGTCATCGAGAGGATAGCTACGATGATGGTCGTCATGATAGACTTGAGAGGCGGCGAGACCGTGAAGAGAAACGAGAGTATGAGCGTTATCCAGTGGTATGCTTTATAGTCATACTTGCTTTTCTTTCTATTCACGTGATAGATCTATTGTAAGGGACTTCATGGTCAATTGTATATTTTTGCAGGCTCCATCTGCCACTGTTGTTGTGAAGGGTCTTTCACAGAAGACTACTGAAGAAGATCTTTATCAGATCCTCGTGAGATCTTAGTTGATTTTCTATTTTGGATATCCTTTCTCTTATGTTTCACATAGATGTTCATAGTATTTATTTTCCATTTGTGCACATTTCAGGCTGAATGGGGACCTCTTCGTCATGTTCGTGTGATCAAGGAGCGGAATTCTGGAATTTCTCGTGGTTTTGCGTTTATCGATTTTCCTTCTGTGGTACTTTTATACTTGTCATCGTCAGTGCTATGTGTTTTATGTAATGTAAAGTGTAGAAAAAAGAGTAATTGTTGTGGAACAGGGAGCAGCGCAGACAATGATGGACATGATTGGGGATGATGGGCTTGTTGTGGATGACAGGAAGCTTTTATTTGAGTATAGGTGATTCTGTTCACCTTGATTCAGATAATATCACTAATGTTACAATTTTTTAATGTATTATCTTAAGATTATTGCGTTTGAGTTAGGTAAAGTTTTATTGAACAATTGTGTCAAATAGCAGGCATACTGAGCAAAGTATCAGTCTTCACATTCCTGTTTTAGGTGGCATTAATTTAATATTCAGTTTCTCTAATTTGTCTGAAATTGCTCTGCGCATGTATATTATTTGTGCGGTGCAAGGCTATTTATTGTGATTTTCATACTGAGCAAAGTATCAGTCTTCACATTCCTGTTTTAGGTGGCATTAATTTAATATTCAATTTCTCTAATTTGTCTGAAATTGCTCTGCTCGTGTATGTTATTTGTGCGGTGCAAGCATATTTATTGTGATTTTCATCTGCAATATGTACAGTAGCAAACCAACTGGGGCTGCTGGCGGATCTTTCGGTCTTGATAATGCTGTGAGATCAAGCCATCATAGCCAAAAAAATATTATGCCATCTGATTGGATGTGCATTATCTGCGGTTGTGTAAATTTTGCACGACGAACATCTTGCTTTCAGGTCTGTGTTTCCTCATCCCTATTTCTTTGATTTCGTATATGGTGGTCTAGGGAAAACTGTGATTTTAATTTATTTTGCATGCTACGGAATTGAAATTTACATGTTTGATTTATTTTTATGAATCATTCAAGCTCAAATTGTTCACACGACAATGGTTGTTGAATGGTGACCCATAAAGTTGTGATGATATCAAAATACCTGTTGGTACCCAATATGATGCACCTATACACAAGTACAACCCTTAAATAAAGGTGTTGACATGGTAATGAAAAAAATTAAATAAAAAAAGGTGCTTACCTAGGTTGTTTTTTTTCCTCTGGTGACCCGTGCATAGAGTCATGAATCTGTGTTGATGTCAAAATACCTGTTGGTACTCAATGTGATTCACCAATGCATAAAAGTACAAACCTTAAATAAAGGTGTTGACATAGTAATAAAAAAAATCAAATAAATAAAGGTGCTTACCTAGGTTGGTTTTTTTCTCTGGTGACCCGAGCATAGAGAGTTGTGAATCTGTGATGATATCAAAATACCTGTTGGTACCCAATGTGATTCACCTATGCATAAAAGTACAACCTTAAATAAAGGTGTTGACATAGTAACTGTAATAAAAGAAATAAATAGAGGTGCTTACCTAGGTTGGTTTTTTCTCTGGTGGCTACGTCTCTTTCTTAACGACCAGAGCACCTATTAAATTCTAGGGTTTTATCCTGATATTTGACTGTATTCAACCTTTTGCAAAGGAATGTCTGCAATCACTGGGACCAAGTTTAATAACTTTCTGGCAATTAATTTTTATGCCCTTTTCGTTCTGTAGAGTAGAATTTAGGTGGTGTATTTTGGCATACAGATTCACAGTATCTTGAGATCACAAAGTAGAAAAAAAAGATGGATTTGGATTGTGACTGTCCAACTAGATCTTCCAGTATAATAATGAAATCAAAATATATTCTGGGGAGAGTTGTGTATGTAACTGGTCAAATATTTTTTTTCCTTTTCTCCCTTCACTCCTTTCATTAGTGTAATGAGGCACGCACGGATGATGCTCCACCAGCTGATATTTCGTTATCAAATACATCCTCATCAGGGAAAAGAGGCCAAGAGGCAGGTTAGTGAAAACTGTTGCTTAGCTGGTTTGCAATAAGAGTCCTGTGTAATTCATTTGCCTATGATTTTCAGGTCCAACTCATGTTTTGGTCGTTCGTGGCTTGGATGAAAATGCTGATGAGGAAATGCTTCGTTATGAGTTCTCAAAACATGCTCCGATCAAGGTACACCTGTGCTTGTTGCATATATTTTATGTTTTTGAGGGGTATTGCAACGAAGTTAGTTGTTCATTCTTTTTCTTCCCAGAGGTTTAATTAAATTAAAATGTGCAGGATCTTCGTTTGGTTAGAGACAAATTTACTCATGTTTCAAGGGGATTTGCATTTGTCCATTTCCATTCTGTAAGCTAAATTTCCTTTTTCCCTTCTACTTTTGTATTCAATTTTGGTGATGAATTTTTTGAATTGAACTTTAATTATCTCTTAATTGTAATCTTCAATACCAACATTTTCTTCCTTTTGTTTCGCTGAGCTATTTGGATAAGAAACTAAAGTATTATTCAGGAAAAGAGGAGACATAAAATTGGGTGAGAAGAAGTCTAAACACAAAGCAGAAAAAGATGAAATGTTTAAAAAATACAGAGCTATGCATACTCAGATTCTTAGCCTATAGTATATTGGTGCCGTACTATAATTGTAACTTTAGCATTATGAATTATTTGTTAGGTGAAATTAATGCTCGCCTCCTCAGAATTCCAAATGAAAAGAGATTATGTGCTTTGATGCGCCTATACCAGAAATAAGATAATCCTTGATGCACTTGTTTTTATAGCAACATTATTCATGTTTACAGAAGAAAAGGTTAATGAAGCATATAATTCTAACTGATTTTGCCAATCGCCTGCTGTGTTGGAAAATGAGAGATGATAATGGTTGTTTCGTATTCTCTAAAAAAAGATATGTTAGATATTTTTCTGTAAAGAAATTGAGAGAATCTAATAATTTATCATTAGAAATTAGGGGAGTACCTCTTTTTGACCGGAAAAAATTAAGGGAGTACCTTTGTTATAAAATTAAAATAATATTTGCAGAAGATTCGACAAGAAAATATCCAGGGTAAAGCAATTTTTCCCTTTTTTGTTTAGTTTCCGAATTGTTGTTGCTTGTAGCTTTATGAAGGTGTATACTATTGGTCGAGTTGCTCTGATTTAATTTCATAAAAGTGTCGATGAATTTTTTGCTGCCTTAGAAGCCTCTGGAAATATTGAATTTCAATTTTAGTTTAGAACTTCTATAAGGGTGATGAGAAAGGGATATGAATGGATGTGCTACTCTCATTGTTTAGATATTTATCTGTATTGGGTCTGTCATAGGTGGAGGATGCTACAAAAGCCCTTGAAGCTACAAATGGTACAGCCCTGGAGAGGAATGGGCAAATTTTGAGAGTAGCATATGCAAAAAGCATTCTTGGTCCAGGGTCAGGACTGTCAGGATCTTCACAGTCAAGTAGCCTTGCAGCTGCTGCAATTGAGGCAGCAACATTTGCTCAACAGGTGATTTTAATTAGATCAACTTCTGTGGATATTGGTTCCTCATATTTTTCTTTTAGATAGTGGAAGAATTCAAATAAGTAGCTGTTGGTAGAGAGTAGACTAGACTAAAGCCGCACTGATGAAAAGAACCACTCCATGAATAAGCTTACAAATTTATTCTGCACAAGCTTTAATTTTTGGTGACCCATTATTGTGCTTTCAGTATGATGCTATTGGATGGGCACCAAAGGAGTATAATCCAGACGATAAACAATCGACCACCAGGCAGGAACTAGTCGGTAAGGAGCCTGTGGTGCAAAATGATGGTTCTGCACCTCAATCAGGATTTGTTTGGGATGAAGCTTCTGGTTATTACTATGATGCTGCTTCTGGGTTCTACTATGATGGAAATACAGGTAAGGTTTTTAGTGGCATCTGCATAAAACTCAAAACTAAATTGATGGTTTTGATATCTACGATAGGACTAGTGAATGTTTAATTTGCCATATCTCTTGGATATTCTGTGTCGTTTGTAGTTTATTTGCCATAGTTAGTGATTGATTTCTCGTAATAGAAAATTAACAGGTGTCTTATGAAAAAGATGAAAGATTAACAAATGAATGTGTTGTAACTTGTAATACCATCTTTTGAAGAAATTTGTTTGAGGTCCATTGGGCTAATATGGAAAGGGCAGTGATGGGATATTTTGACGGTCCTTGTTTTATTAAGAAAGTATGCCATCAACTCTTCTACTTGCATGCATCCACACGACACCGAGAAGCTATAATTTATTCCAATCTTACGCGTTATTTTTGGTGTTCTGGTAATTATGAATATTGAACTTTCTTACGTGTGCGATGAGTAACGGGATAGATGTGGAAGTTTTCCAGTGTACTATCTGAACTATTAAGGAGAGATTTGTTTTTGTGTTCGTTGAAAACTATAGTCTTGTTTTTTCTTCAGATTTTCAATGTATGACAAGTGTTAGAGCTCTGTTCAAGTACACCTGCAAATTATCTCTGAGGCACTTATTTTGGCACTTGATTCTTGAATCAATGTTTCTGATCTCTGTAGGAAGATCTATGCCAATGTCTAGAAACAAGGACCGACTTGGGCTGTTGAGCTTTTACATTTTCGGTGATTTGTGTTCCTTTGCTTGAATTTGAAAGAGTATGAGATGTTAACTAGTAAAGTTCTTCTCAAGTAAGCGGTTTTGAATTGAAATTTAATGGTCATCTCCATACTGGAAAAATTCTCTCTGATGTCTCAAATAGTTAAGAGTTCAGATTGAGTCAATTCCCTTGCAAGAGTTCACCCTTTCTCAATTTGTTTTGTGTACTATGCAGGTCTATATTATGATGGCAATAGTGGGGTTTGGTACACGTATGATAACCAGAATCAGCAGTATATTCCCTGCACTGATCATAGTAATGACACCGCCACCGGAAAAGAATCTGAGAATTCCAAATCATCGGAAGTTTTAAATAATAAAAAAGTAGTAATTTCTGCTCCAGCAGCTACTATAACAGCAGTTGAGAAGGCTGCGTCGTTGCCTGATGTGGTCCAGGCTGCTGCAGCAGCAGCAATAGCTGCTGAGAAGCGAGAGAAAGAGAGGGCAAAAGAGATAAAGCTTGCTTCAAAGAGCAGTATTCTGGCTAACAAGAAGAAGATGAATAATGTTTTGTCAATGTGGAAGCAAAGGAGTCATGAAGGACAAACAACCCGAGTTTCTCTTGAAGACAGTCAACCATCTGCATCCGCTGATGATAGAGCCTTTTCTGGTGCACAGTCCATGAAGATCAAGTCACAAAAAAACGATGTTCAAACAAATAGGGAGAGTAATTCATTAGGGTTGGGGGTGTCCTCGACTGTTGGTTTGGAGTCTCAGGTCAAGCCAAGGTCTGAGAGTAATAGGTCAGGGGGGACTTTGATGGGTGTGATTAGAGGTTCTGGGAGAGGAGTGGGGAAACCGAACATCTTATATTCGACATCTTCAGGGCTTTCTACTCCAGCTACTGCTATTACTGCAGGTTCCATTTCATCAACCAATGCCGATATACCCTCAGTGGTGGCTCCCTTCAGAACTGATGCTTCTGCATTGGGTTCTTATACACCACCGGTGCCATCTGGGGCAGGCAAGAGGAGGTTTTCCGAAATGCCACAATTGTCGACTTCTGCGAGCAAAGAACAACCTCAGACTGTCTATAGGGACCGTGCGGCTGAAAGGAGGAGCTTGTATGGCTCGTCATCTTCTGTCGGGACTGATCCGGCTAACCTTGAATTTCATGAAACAAGTAAGCCTGTTGGCATTTCATTGTTCTTTAGTAGACTTTTTATCAGAGTATCTTTGATCTCTCATATGCAACTTCTCAAAAACCGTTATAAATTTGCAGCTATTGCACTGTGTTACTTTCATTTTCAGAATTATGGATGCTATGGATTGAATCATGTTGATGAATAGGTTAATTATTTGGGTGACCCGTACATCATTTCAAAATATGCATATTGACTTGTGAGAAAAATTGTTTGTTTACCGTTTGGGTACCTCCAAGATCGAGATTTTACTTCAAAAAAGGGTTCTCTAGATCCAATGCCTTTTCCCCCTGGTGTTGGTGGAGGACGGGTGAGCGGAGATTCAAATGTCAACACTTTTGAGGTGATTACAGCAGACAAAGCAATAGATGAGAGCAATGTGGGCAACCGGATGCTCCGTAACATGGGCTGGCATGAGGGCTTGGTATCGTTTTCTTTCTTGGCTTTCTTATTATTGATTTCTTTGGTTGCTGGAGATGCCTCTAAATTTCTTTTAAAATGTGTTACCCTAACTATGTCTTATTTTCTATACCGGTCAAACGATCAATATTTCATAGTTAATATTCGCAGTTTTCAACACCTTTGCTATCATATGTGAATACCTTTTGATGCGAAATTACTACGTTTAGTTTCTTAGGCTCACTTTCCTTGTCTCCCCGAAGTATTTGACATTTTGTGCAATCCTTTCTGTTCTATTCAAGAGAAGATATCAAAAGACCCTATATTTCCAGTAACTTTCTCCCATGGAGATGATGTCCTTTTTTTGAGAAATTGCTACCAGTAAGCGGTCGGATGCTACTCTGTGACATATATTAAGCAGGCTTCTGACATTTCTCAATTCTGGGAATGTTGTTTCCCTTGTTCTTTTGGGTGCTTGATGTGATGGACAGGGTTTAGGGAAGGACGGCAGTGGATTGATAGAGCCAGTCCAGGCTCAAGCCGTAGAAAGTAGAGCAGGACTCGGGAGTCAGCAGAAGAAAGTGGACCGTACCCTTGAAGCCCAGGCTGGTGATAGCTACAAAACTCTCATTCATAAGAAGGCAATTGCAAGGTTCCGGGAGATGGATTAGAGGCGTGGAGCAGATGACGTTCGTTTTCGGGTAACTTCCGTAAAGAGCCGGCAACCTCATTGAAGCCTTTGCATTTATGTTCTAGTATCCGAAATTTTTGTAGTTGCCATCACTCATTTGCTTAATGAGAAAGCTATTTTATAGCTTATGTAAAAATACAAAGTTGACAATTATTCCAAAATAATTCAATTTGGTTAATCTTTTTTCTCCATTACTTTCTAGGGCTGTAAGTAAAACTGTCCAAACCGCTAAAACCGATTGAACCAAGTCGAATTGCATCAGTTCGGTCCGTTTTGGTGTTTTGGACGGTTTGGTTCGGTTCTAACATACAAAAAACTATTATGTTCGGCTCGATTTGCGGTTTTATCAAAAAAATCACATTGAACCGCATCATAATATATATCCTTAAAACGTTGGGTTTTGATGGGGTCTATAAACCCATGTCCCTTTGGTTTGATAACCCTATCTCTCACTTATTAGCCACACAACTTCTAATCCTCTCTCTCTCACTCTTTCATTTTGCCCAAACCCACCTCCTCTAAGCTCTCTCTCCCTCTCCTTCTCGTCTAACCCTATTCCTTTCATTGCTTTCACAGCGTCGCACACCTTGCTTTCTCTAAGCTTTCACAGTGGTGCACAACTCTCTTTCTCTCGGCTCTCTATCCATCTCGATCTCACTCTTCACCTGCTTTCTCTCACTTGCTCAGGTATAGGAGAGTAGAGAGAAGTGGGCGACAACAGGTATATTGTCTCTCTCTCTCTCTCGGGTGTCTATTTCTCCATCTTAATGAAAGCTTTTTGGGTTCTAAGAGCGTTGAGTTTCGGAGATCTGAGAATGTGGAGGAGAACCTTCTAGGGGAGCAAGAAAAGAGACAACGCGAGGAGCAAGAACTGGTTTGTCTATTTGTTACTGTTGTTTTTGTAATTTGTGCTTTAGATCTAAGTTTTATATAAATTTTCTGTGATGTATGTTTTCTATGGAGTTCAATAGTTTGTAATTCCTTCATTGATAATAGATATTTCAAATTTTCATTGTACAAAACGTGTTTCTGTTGCTTTCTTTGATAATGGATTTGTGATGTATGTTTTCACCCTCTCCCTCTCTGCTTCTAGATCATTCTGTTTTTTTTGCTGTCTTTTTAGTTGATTCTGATCATTTCTTGGTCCAATTCGGTTGATATCAATTTTCATTAGTTTTCTATTGCACGGTTCGGTTCGGTGGTTATATATTGCACGATTCGGTTCAATTTCAATTAGTGAAAAACAACACTTGTGGTTCGGTTTCAATTAGTGAAAAATCACACTTACGGTTCGGTTTGATAAAACTTTAAACCGCACCGAATCGCTTACACCCTATTACTTTCTTTTTCTTCTTATCTAAAGTCCATACCATCAGAAAAGTTTATTTCTTTTTAAATGTGATTTTTCACTGTTAGTAATGCTAGAGTTCTCGTAATTTTTTCTTCGAAAGATTATGCAGAATAATTTTGCAGTAAACTGTCGCATTTGGTTGAAAATGCTGGCATAGAAAGATGTGTTTGAATTCAATCACCTCCTTTCTGAAATTGCATTAAGTGTTTTTGACCGAGTGTTGAGATGTAAAAGAAAAACAGTATGGATTCTATAGGTAGTTTAATCTGATGGCATTGTCAATCTGTATTTACGTAGCTTTATATTCAGAATTCGGCATGAGAACAAGAACTCTCCGTTCTATCTCTTTATTGGACGAAGCAGTTCAATTATTCTGAAACCTATATGAGACGAAATCATTTCAATCTATATTTTCCTTCCATTTGATTAAAGAAGTGTAAATATTATTTAATAAGGAAGTACACTCGTAGATCAAAGGTGTCACGTGGGTGAGGTGCATGAGTGGTCTAGTCTTAGCTCGTGATCGGAACAACACCTGAGAACGTCAGAGAGGACGCCAGGAGGTGAAGGGGGAACACTTTAGACACTCAAGGGTTGTGACAAATGCTTGCTCTCTCTAGAAGATAGAGTTTCTCAGTCTAGAAATGAGAGCTTCTCTCTCTAAAATTTCCCCCATCCCCTCAAATGAAGGAGTCCTCCTTTTATAGGTGAACAAAAGGAGGGGGGATCATTGCAACTAATCCCTTAATTAGTTGCAAGTCCGCCAATCAAATCACGTCACCTAAGCTGACTGATCATGCTTAGGTGAGTAAGAGGAGGATTACACATAAGTCAATCGGGTGGCGCAACATGAGTCTTTGTGTAATGACCATGATCTAGGGAGAACACGCTTAGTCGGTGAGACGCGACGACGATGTTCACCCAACGCCTCCTTTACAAAGGTTCTTTCAAACAAAACCCCTCCCCAACGTGAGAGGGCAGCACACCCTCAATGTCTAAAGTGGTCGTACCAAGGAGGTATGTCCCCGGTCTAGTACAATGTAGCCTTGCGCCCCTAATCCTGCCAGTCCATAGCCTCCCGAACGTTCCCAGGCAACCATACGTCCACCCAAGTCTTTGTCACTTGACTTGGTGGTTTGTGATGTGATGACTCGTTGTGATAGTGTAGCGGTGTGTCTACAAGTTGCATTACAGAGGGTGATCAATGCACCTCCATGGTACACCCATGAGGGTGACATCAATGGTGGTACCATGGGGGTGACATCAATGGTGTTACCGTAAGGGTGACACCCCATGGTGTTGCCATGGGGACAACCCCCATGGGTACCTCAGTGGCGGCACCCCAAGGTACGTCCGTGGTGGAGACACTTCCGATACGCTGTAAGAGTTGTGCTTTGCGGGTAGTCAATGTTGATGTCGTTAAACCTCATGTACATTTAGTCCCCTGTGTAAGCACAATGCAAAGTAATCAGGCTTGTACACAATTTCTCCAATGTAGCAATTAGTCGTATTATCAAGTCCCCGACCCCTTGACGTTCCGTTACATGGTGAATGTGGATGCGTCGATCCGCTATGCTCAATGTGCCTCCTTTGCGTGGTGTAGGCACTCCATGGTACGTTCGTGGTGGAGACACTTCCGATGCGCTATAAAAGTTACGTTTTGCGGGTAGTCAACGTTGATGTCGTCAACCCTCATGTACATTTAGTCCCCTGTGCAAGCACGATGCAGAGTAATCAGGCTTGTACACAATTTCTCCAATGTAGCAATTAGACGTGTTATCAAGTCCCCGATCCCTTGATCGTTCCGTTACGTGGTGAATATGGGATGCGTCGATCCGACATGCCCACGTGACATTTTCGTGCATAGTCTAATGTATCAGCTTCCATGTGGGTCAATAGTACCCTATCCTGAGCAATTCCTCGTAGAACCTCCTGCCTCCTTGGTGTTCGCCCCATGCCCCTTTGTGTACTTCCTCCATGATAGTTCGTTGATCATCAATACCCAAACACTTGAGAGGACGACCATCCATAATAACCCTACATAACTCTCCATTGAGCATAAAGAAACGAGGACTCCGCTTCTTAATAATGGAGGCATCTGCTGTGCTTGATGGGAGAGTACCATCGTTCAAATACGAGATGTAAGGTTGTCGTTAATCCGTCGTAACTTCCACTAGATGAACATCTTTGGGATCGGGGATCGATTGACACTTAAGATAATTCTTTTGCATAGTCGTGGCCTCCACGATCATGTTTGGTCAATAGAAACCCATCCTTTGGAGACGTCGGTGTAGGAGCGTCCCTTCCTTGGCACAATAGTCTTCATGTAGACGCATGAGGTGGTTGTGGCCTTCCTCCAAACTCACGCATCGTGAAAGTATTCCATCAGCCCCCTATAGAAGAGAACTCCACTCAAATTAACAAAGTTCCTCAACTCCTTGTTCATAGCGGCTTCCCCTTGAGATAACTGCGCTTTAATCTTGTTTCTCCAATCTTGGGATGGTGGCTCAGTGTTGCCCTCAGCTACGACGTTCATGGCTTTAACAACGACTTCAACCACTGGAATAGGTTGGTGAGAGGGGGTTTGGTGGCCAGAGTTGCCAGGGCATCAACATGGCGATTATTACATCTAGAGGTGTGCTTAAAAATAACATCATCAAATGTGGCAACAAGCTTTTGAACCTCATAAAGGTATTGTGCGAGAGCAGGTTCCTTCACGGCAAAATCTCACCTAACTTGGTTGATGATCAAGTTGGAGTCCCCTTTGACCTTGATGGTGGTGACACCTTTATCCTTTGCATATCGAAGTCCCAATATAAGAGCTTCATACTCCGCTTCGTTGTTTGTACATGAGAATGTCAATTTGTATGCATTGAATAAATGTTGCCCAAAGGATCCTCCAAGACAAGTCATGCTCCACCGCTAGAGTGGGTCGATGACCCGAAATGTCAGAGCCCATTGCGTACTCTCACAACTATTGATTTCATGTAGATCTCCAGGTATGGTCTCGCCTAGGGGTTCCGGTTCACCACTCGGAAATTGGGCCAGCAAATCAGCCAACGCTGGACTCCTTTGCGCTTTCGGGGTGAATGGCGTAATGTCAAACTAACTCAACAACATTGTCCATCGGGTTAGTCTCCCGTTAAATGCAGGCATCATTAAGAGAAAACAAATAGGATTGGACTTAGTCATTAAATGAATTCGATTACCCAACATGTGCTGTCAGAATTTTTGCGTGGCAAATACAAGAGCACGACAATGCTTTTCACAAGGTGTATATCTAAGCTCAGCATCTCTTAAGACCCTACTCAAATAATACACCGGGTGCTGCGCCCCCTCCCTTTCTTGTGCTAATAAGGCTCCAATGGACTTAGAGGTTGAGGTGATGTAAAGCAGCAATGGTAGGTCACTACGCGGTGGCACCATGGTGGTCGGTGCGAGGAGCACATCCTTTATGCGTCATACTTTCGTCGGTGCTCCTGTGTCCATGAAAAGATGTGATCTCCCTTCAAGAGTGGTTGTATATTACTGATGGACTCGGCTAGGGCGGGTATGAATTGGCGAACGTAGGATACTTTTCCCAAGAACGCCTTTAACTCCTTCACGGATCGTGGTGGGGGCATGTCCCTGATAGCCTTTACCTTGGATTGATCAATGTCTATACCCCGCTTGTGTACACAAAAGCCTAAGAACTTCCCCCATGAAACACTGAAAGCACACTTCAACGGATTCATTTTAAGCTTGTACGCCTTGCACCCTTCAAAGACACCCCTCAAGTGCTTCAAATGTGAATCCGCACTCTTGGACTTAACTACCAGATCATCCACATAGTCTTTAACATAATCGTGGATCATGTCATGGAAAATTGTTGTCATGGCCCGTTGGTAAGTAGCCATTGTATTCTTGAGTTTGAAAAGCATTACCACATAGTAAAAGTTTCCAAAGGGTGTCCTGAAGGCGGTCTTCTCATCATCGCCGATCGTCATCCTGATTTGATTGTATCCAATGAACCCATCCATGAAAGAGAACATTTCATATTTGGGGCATGCCTTGTTCAAGTCTCTAAAGTCCACACAACAACGGATCTGACCATTTTCCTTTTTACCGGAATGATTTTTGCTAACCATGTGGGGTGCTTGATAGGCTTGATAAATACTGCCTCTATGAGCTTTGAAATTTCAGACTTGATTTGGAGTTCCACCTCAGGGAGAAAATGGTGAGGGTGTTGCTTGACAGGTGTGCATTGTTCGGAGACCCCTAGCTTATGCGCTGCTAAGGTAGAATCCAAACCCATCATCTCAAATTACGACCACGCAAAGACATCCTCAAACTCACCCAAAAGCTTTATCAAGTCATCTCGTTGTTTACTCTCTAAGTCCTTTGCTAGGAACATCGGTCTATTTGTGCTCCCCTCCCCAATATGGACTTCCTCCAGCCCCTCATGTGGTGGTGATGGGTTGGTTGGTGGAGGTACATTTGGTGGTTCGCAATTCATCACGTGGATCCCTTGCATAAGTCCTTATGTCTTAGCGAATGCCTCCTCCATCATTATATCCTCATCTGCTTTAGCGCCAGAGGGATCAGGCTGTACACCTGACCCTACCCACCATGATAAGCAATACGCCCTCTTTCCGTTTGGCAAAGTCACGCAGGTTACCAACTTGGTCCCCGATGTAAGTGCTTCCTTTCCTTTCGCAAGCTCCCACCTCGATAAAGGGGTGGCAATCATCTTTCTAGGCGCGACGGAACCTCCCATTCCAAGTTTGTCAAAGAGCGTCGCCTCTATCAAGTGAGCCTCAGTCTCATCAAATGGTGCTTTAGTAGCCGCCACCGTAATGTTCTTACCACGCCATCGTGATTTCAGGCACTGATGCAAGGTTGATGGGACACATTCGTGATCATGATTCCATGGCCTCCCTAACAATACGTGGTAGACCGTATTGTACTCCATCACATGTAAACAGTTGGTGGTTCTTATTGGTCCAATTTGCAACTCCACATTGGCATAACCCATCGTCCTCACACTTGCGGATGAGAAACCCGTCACAACTATTGATTGTCTCACTAGTCACTTCTCCAGGATGCCAACCGCCTTGAAGGTATCATAGGACATGACATTCACTCCCAATCCACTCTCCAATATGGCGCGCCTTACTTGCACTCCATTGACTGTTGCTTCCGCATATATGGGCGATTGTGTCCCGTCCTCTTAACATGTCGGTCGGCATTGGTGAATGTGATGTCACTCTCCTCGTTCCACCTCATCTTGCTCAAAGGAAATTGTGCAAAGCAACAACTCATCCGAGCATAGTTTTGCTAAGCGACATCTATTAACGTTTTGGAGACTTGACGCCGTGCAATATCATCCAACCCAAACATATCAAAAAAGTTTTTATAAGTCCTTGTGTTCAAGATTTTATTTATGAAAGCGATGTCTCTCCCTATGGTTGCTTCCTCCACTATGCTAACATATGAGGTAGATTCTATTGTGTCGGCGCTAATCATGTTGACATTGGTATGGTGTGGAGGGGGTGGGTCCACGGGTCCGACATCTTCCGTAATGATCTCACCTTTCTTCAACTTCTCATCAAAGAATCTTCTAAAAAATTTACACTCTTAGGTGGGGTGTGATGTAGTACGGTGATATCTGTAAAAGTTTAGAGAACTCATTTCCTCCCTCGTAGGTAGTACGGTGGCCTAAGGCAAGGTGATCTCTCTGTCCTTTATCCATACATCCACTAGCGCTTCCACCTTATCCATTGCAATACTCTTGGCAATCTATGGCCTTCTCCTTGAACCGTTGAATGTATGACATAAGGTCGTTAGTGATCCTTTACCTTTTCAGATCTAGTATGCTAGTCTTCTCCTCTATGACAAAGAACTTTGCCAAGAACGTTGATACCATTTGCATCCACGTCAAGATCGATTCGGGTGCCAAGCTCGCATACCAGGTGAAGCGCGCTCCATCAAGCACTTGGGGAGCTCCCTCAAACGCATGAACTCATCATAACCATAGGGTCCCATATCATTAATGAAATGTATCACATGTTCTTGGGCACACCCATTTTGGTCGTTATACTTTCGAAACTTTGGAGGATAATAATCCGCTGGGTATGGTCTCAAGGCTATATCAGCTGAATATGGTGACCTGATGTCGACAACGGACTCATTCAACGATGCTCTTATCATCTCCTCTTGGAGTACCTTTTGAAGGGCTTCATGGGTAATGAAATGATTACTTCTAACAAGGATGTTTGCTCTTGAGGTGAGGTTGGTCTGAGCTATTGTAGTAGTCGGGCTAGCGACGTCGTTAAGAGTTGTTGGTGTAACATTGACTTGCGCAAGAGCTTGAGTGTTGGCTTGAACGTTCGATTTAGGGTTGAACATGGTTCTGGGTGAATGCTTGTGATGGAACATCTACAACGATGGATGGTTGGACGCCTGTGAGAGAGATCGACAGCGCGCCTATAGTGGAGGTTAGATCCGCTCCCATGATAGAGGCTGGTTGCGCGCCCATGATGGAGGTTGCTTGTGCGCCCATAATGGAGGTTGGTTGCGCGCCCACGGTGGAGGTTGGTTGCATGCCCATAGTGGAGGTCGGTTGCGCACCCATGATGGAGGTGGTCGGTTACGCGCCTATGATGGAGGTGGTCGGTGGAGCGCTTATGATGGAGGTTGACGGTGGGTGTTGTGGAGCGGTGGCATTGATGTATGCATTCAATGTATCGATGACTCTCTTCATCTTAGCGATAGAAGCTTGGAGCTCCCGAATGGCTTCGACTTGCTCTTGCGCTTGTGTAGGTGCACTTGGTGGTAACTCACGAGAGGTGTTCTCCTTCTCTTGTCCGCGTTCGTCATTGAGTATGGGTCCATCTCTCTCCGTGCGCGATAGAGGTACTCTTCCCTTTACAGGTCCAACCATGATGGTGCTTCGCTAGTGTGACAAACCACTCCCCAGCGAAGTCACCAAATGTAGATGCAAAGGTGTCACGTGGGTGAGGTGCATGAGTGGTTTAGTCCTAGCTCGTGACCGGAATACCGTCTGAGAATGTCGGGGAGGACGCCGGGAGGTGAAGGGGGAGCACTCTAGGCACTCAAGGGTGGTGACAATTGCTTGCTCTCTCTCTAGAAGTGGGAGTTTCTGACTCTAAAAATGGGAGCTTCTCTATCTAGAAATGAGAGATTCTCTCTCTAAAGTGGGACCTTCTCTCTCTAAATTTCCCCCCATCCCTTCAAATGAAGGAGGAGTCCTCCTTTTATAGGTGAACAAAAGGAAGAAAGACCATTGCAACTAATCCATTGATTAGTTGCAAGCCTGCTAATCAAATCGCGTCACCAAAGCTGACTGATCATGCTTAGGTGAGTAAGAGGATTACACATGAGCCAATCGGGTGGCACCACATAGGTCTTTGTGTAATGACCATGATCTAGGGAGAGAACGCCTATCCGATGAGGCGCAACGACGGTGTTCACCCAACGCCTCATCTACAAAGGTTCTCTCAAATAAAACCCCTCCCCAAGGTGGGAGGGTAACACACCCTCAATGTCTAGAGTGGTTGTACCGATGATGTATGCCCCCCGTCTAGTACAACGTAGCCTCGCCCCTAATCCTTCCAGTCCATAGCCTCTCGAACGTTCCCAGACAACCATACGTCCACCCAAGTTTTTGTCACTTGACTTGGTGGTTTGTGATGTAATGACTCGTTGTGATAGTGTAGCGGTGTGTCTACAAGTTACGTTATGAATGGTGATCAATGCACCTCCATGGTACACCCATGAGGGTGACATCAATGGTGCTACCGTAGAGGTGACACCCCATGGTGCTGCCATGGGGACGACCCCCATAGGTACCTCAGTGGCAGCACCTCAAGGGGTGCACCTCAGCGGTGACACTCCACGGTACGCCCGTGGTGGAGACACTTCTGATACGCCGTAAGAGTTGCGCTTTGCGGGTAGTCAACGTTGAAGTTATCAACTCTCATGTGGAACACTTTTACATTTTCAATTATCACATCATCTTTTTTGTTCTATCATGGTAGGTATGATGAACAAGATAGTATTCCACTAATATTATTTGTGGAAAATAAAAAATATTCTTTTACACTGCATGAATATTTTTATTAACTGATTTTTGAATTTATAGGCCATGCTATTGTCAGGCATCACAATATTAAACTTATGTATTAACTTTTTCCAACAATAGCATACAAAACGGGATAATTTTTTTGTAAATATGATATTGGCATAAACGAGGACGTCGACGACTGCATTTTAAATTAAGAAAATAAAGTCAAATTTAAAAATAGTCGGAAACTTATTTTTGGCAAAAATGGCAAAGTAAATAATCTATTTATGAAAATAACAAAACAAATTATTTACATTATTTTGACCATTTTTATAAAAAAAAATTCTGATCATTTTTACAATTTGATTGAAAAATTGATTAGTTTTACAGTTCTCTTGGTACTAGAAAATCTACATAGATGTATATGTAAAAATATGTTTGTGGATACTTTAATACATGTATTATCTACAAGTCTATGGTAATATAATTTCTGAACTACCTGGTCTCGTAGACAACGACAAGGTCACCTTATGGGAGGGAGGAGTTGCCTCTCCATTTTGTAATTTTTATATATAATAATATGGATAAAGTACGTTAAATTGTTAAATAGTATATTATTTTCCCTTTCTATTTGTAAAACTGTATATTTTATATTTCTAATATCATTTTCCCCTTTAAATTTTTAAACTTATAAAATTATATACTATTTATTCAACCTTTAAATTAAATTTATAAATTGATATAGTAGTCAAATCAGTGAGTGAAAATGACATCCTTTGTTTATACACTATACAAAACATAGTACATATATCTTTTTCTTAGCTTTTCAATTTTAACTTTTGCAAAAAACATATTTTCGCCTTAACTTTTTGCGATTTAGGACATTATAAAATAAACAACTTTCCACCATCATTTTTTTTAAGTTCACATCATTTTTTTTAAACTAACATCTTTTTCTTTTTTAAAGGGAAAAATGTTGTTCTATGGTTTGTATTTATAATAGTTAGATACGAAGATAATACAAATTTAACAAAAATTAATAATTTATTTACTTCATCAATTACAACTTATTATAAATCTTATTAATTATTAAAAAAGAAAAAAGAGGAAGAGAAAAGGGCCTTAAAGCCTTCTTATGACCCCCGACCACAGGATAATAGTCGTTAAGTAGAAGAATCTGTGTCTTTCTGCTCGGAGAATCCGTTATTTTCTCCCCCTTTCATCTGCCATTACTTCCTTTACTACCTTCCAATTCACCTCTCTCCACCCCAGCCAAACGCACATTTACTACTCTGCCCCTTTCCTCAGTTCACCAATTTATTTAGGGTTTTCATTCCGGCTTTTCTGCTAGACGGAGTTCTCAGTGCTGTTGCAGAAGGGTCTGAAGAGAAATGGAATCTGAGGACGAGTTGGACTTGCACGATGCTCATGATGCCGAGGACGAGTCCGTCGACAATGACGATGACTTTTACAGTGGTGGCGATGATGACGCTGTTGCCATTGATAGCGATGATGCCGACATCGCCGATTACGAATTTATCGACAATGATTCTGACGATTCCAATGACATCGTCTCGCATCGACACCAGGTGGGTGTTACTTTTTTAGCTCAAGCTATAGGCTATTGAAGATCTTGTGGTGGTCGGAGTGTTAATTTTAGTTAAATTTAATGGTCGTTCATTGGGTTGGTGGTAAAATGAGTAACTGCGACAATGTTCGGCCGAATTTCTGTAATTTCTTATAAAAATTCAGTCTTTGGTTTCATAGTGGGTGATTGAGTCAATTTCAAGTTATGATTTTATTCTTTAACTCCAATTTGTTTGAGATTTTTAAAACCGCTGTGGTGCTGTGATAGAAATGCATCGAGTGTATTGTTATCTCACATTTTGCTCCTTGTCGAGGATCTGGTAGATGTTTTCTTCTTTTTGCTGCGGTTTTATGGTTTATTGATGCTCAAAGCGGGTAGGAAATAGAAAAGAGAGAAATATAATTGATAGAAGTAAAGTTAGAACCTGTAGCATCCACCACAAGATCTGTAGTATCCACCTAGGGTTTAATGATTTATCCAGAAATCCACATAGGGTTATTTGCAGAAGTAATAGCTTGAACCCACAAGTCTAAATCCCACCCCCTCTATAAACCATGTATATTTGCATAAATATTCTCTAAAGTGCTTTTTGGTTCCTATTAGTTTATATATGATTTTTTTTATTATCAGCCATTAGTCTGTCTAATTGTGGAAACACTTTAATTTCCGTTTAATCATAATTGCTTTAATAGAATTTTTGTTAATACACAGTTGTGTTTTTTGGTTATTGGTTCTGGAGCTGCATAGCTTGTCGCATTAGTTCCTTGAGTTCTAATCGCTTAGTTGTCCCAAATTCTGTCAGAATGCTCTCTCTCTCTCTCTCTCTCTCTCTCTCTCTCTCTCTCTCTCTCTCTCTCTCTCTCTCTCTCTCTCCCCCCTCTATAAACCATGTATATTTCTTTTGCATTATTCTGCAACACTTTGCTGAATGTTTTTGTCATGATAGTTGTGTGTGAATGCCTAAACATAAAATATATCTTTATGGCCCCTCCTCTGTATTTGTATTGTCAAAGCTTACCTAAGCTGTCTACAACGTTGTCTCAGCAAAACTATACCATCATGAGTGAGGCAGATATACATCAGCGCCAGGAGGAAGATATCATGAGGATATCCACTGTCCTTTCCATTCCAAAAGTTGCAGCTAGTATCCTGCTTCGCTATTATAATTGGTATATCTTTGGGCGACGTGCCATCCTTTTCTTTCTAAATGATATAGTTTCACCTGGTTTGAGTGAGCAGTTATAGTGATGTATTTATGTATAAATAAACTAGTCCAAAATGAAAGAAAGGGTGAAGCTGTAATTGTTAAGCTAAACTACCTTTTGCATCAGACTGCATTTTATGTGGAGCTTGCATGGTCATCTTACCTAACAAGCACGAACTAGATTTTACTTACCCAAAAAAAAGCATAACATGATTTCTATATGGCCTTTCTAGCAATAGAAAAACAAAAAAGATCTTATATATGATCTTGTACTTGCAGGAGCGTTAGTAGAGTACATGATGAATGGTTTGCTGATGAAGAAAAGGTTCGTAGGACTGTTGGGTTATTGGAGAATCATGTTGTTCAATATCCAAATGCAAAAGAAGTAAGCTGTCAGTCTTTAGGATCATTCGATATTTCATTTCTTCTTCATTATTTGTTTTATTTTAGGATCTTCTTTTGAAGATAGCTTTTGCAATATTGTTGTAATGTTTAAACAGTTTTGTATGTTAAAAAGTTCTTATATATGTATTTTTTATTTTGGCAGATAACCTGTGGTATATGTTTTGAACCCTATCCTTGTGATAGGATTCATGCTGCTGCCTGTGGTCATCCATTTTGTGGTGCATGTTGGGCAGGTTTGTGGGATGTTGTATTTTATTTTGTTTATATTTTATTTACCGAGCTAAATAACCTGTTTGGTTCAATTTTATAACCTGGTTTTTTTGTTAACCTTTTTAGAGGGATAGTCGTCTTTTCTTTAGTAAATTTTTTTAAGTTAGTGATCGTTTTGAAAATAGTGGCACGTGTCTTACTTCTACTTAGTATCCCTAGAAGTTTATTGAAGTAGGGATCCCTAAGATTGACAAATTGATGATTCCTTAGCAAATCAGTTGGCTCCCTCCAATTTTTGTTTCCAATCTAGACTTCTAGCATTGGTTATTCTTGCATGCTGCCATTATCTAATGTATTATTATTATAGCACGGAATGATTTTTACTTGAAGGTAGAAGACGCGTTCAAGTTATCTCCCCCCACGGCTTTATTTAAATCACGTTAAAGAAATGAAAATGAGAAAAAATAATGGAAAAGAGGAAAATGTTTTGTTCCCTCAATTTCTTAGCTTGAATTATTGTTATTCTTTTTATCATTAGTAGTCATAGCTTACAATCATTTAATGCATTTTTGAGTTCTTTGGAGAGGTATTCCTGCTAAAAGCGATTCTCGTATTAGAACGACTAGCACTTCCTATCTAAAAAAAGTAAAGTATGCAGTAGATCAGCGGTAACTGAAGTTGGTTTCACTTCGACTTATTCTTGTTCTTCATTCCTAAAGGTTATATTAGTACATCTATCAATGATGGTCCTGGGTGTTTGATGTTGCGGTGTCCTGATCCATCTTGTGGTGCTGCTATTGGTCAAGATATGATTAATTTGTTGGCTTCTGATGAAGACAAGGAGAAGTATTATCGTTATTTCATTAGATCATATATTGAAGACAATAGGAAGGTATTACTGCATTTTGGATTTTAACTACTTTTTTGGCTAATGGTTTGAATATCAAATTTCTGAAGCATATCAACATCTTTTGTGTGTATAAATTATACATGATGGTACATGTTTACACCAACGAGATAAACTTAAGTTAGTGTCAGTATTGTAGAAAAAAGCTTATAGTTTGTCAGATTGTTTATTTTGCATTTTTAAGTTTATTGATTGCAAAATCATATTAGGTATGTAAAGTAGGTAAGATTTAATGTGCTAATAACGGAAAGCAAACAGAACGCGGCAATGACTCTTCTTCCATTAATTTTTTCCTCACCCTCAGAAGTCTTCACTGCACTTAAACCAAAATGCAGTATATTACAAAACGGGAGTGCTTTGAATGCTCCATTTTTTTTAATTACCAAGTAGTAAATTAAGTACAGAGCAATTAGACACCTGGTTATTACTGTAAATGAAAGATTTCGAGACAAGAAAGAATAAGACAACGTTCATATTCCTTCCCTGTACATAATCCATTGTACAGGGATTTTGTTTATAGTATTGATCCACAGACTTATTTGAAAACCTGATCTGTTTATTGCAACATAAGTGCTCTATTCGCTTGAATGGTGTGTTTTTTAGCTCTACTTTTCTGGTTCATAGCTAATGTTAAGTCACCCTTCTTTTAGACATTTAGTTTGCCTAATCTTTTTGTGAGTGTAGTATTTTTGTTTTTCTTTCATTCTGAGTTTTTCTAATTATGGTATTTGTAGACCAAATGGTGTCCTGCTCCAGGCTGTGATTATGCTGTAGATTTTGTCGTTGGCAGCGGAAGCTATGATGTTACTTGTCGGTGCTCATTTAGTTTTTGCTGGAATGTGAGTTTCTTGATCTGTTTGCATGTGTTGTTTACAAGGATTTTGAATTATATGTTATTAGGACTCTTTTATTTGCTATATGTATGCGTGTGTGTGTGTATCTGCTGTATAATCTAAACTAAGCAATCCTACATTTGCAGTGTACTGAGGAAGCTCATCGCCCGGTTGATTGTGGCACTGTGGCAAAATGGATATTGAAGAATAGTGCTGAGTCAGAAAATATGAATTGGTATGGATAATATCATCTTAACGTCTAAAGTATTAAGTGATTTTCTGTTCAACTGTTTCTAATTAGTGGCCAGATGAAGCTATACAAAATTCTGGAATTTAGTGATACTTTTTAGCTTGGGGAAACTTACTGAGGGCGATATAACTGTGGGCCAGATTTTTTTTATAATTATTTTGTTCGGCTGTTAGTATCTCTATTTCGTCATGGATATTTTAAAAAGTGTGTAAAGTAAATTCTGGCAGATGGTTGGGTGGATCTAGTTCACTGTCTTTGCCTATTGAGTTCATTTTTCAGAATATAGCCCGGTCATAATTATTTTGTAAAAAATAATTATTGAGTAGCTTTACAATATGCTGATAGAGAGAGGGGGGGGGATTCTGTTTCATCCTCTTCTCCCTCAAATAGCTGGTTCAAATTTTACGGAATTTAAACTATAGGCTGATAGAGAGACAACTTTTTTAAGTGCTCTCATTTGGATTATTCGCACTCAGACCATAGTGGCATCGGTCCTTGATATAGTAGGAGTTGGGTTTTGTTACCCCACTGGCCTTATCTACTGCACTTCTTAGTTTTGTAGCTTTATTTTGGTCCTACCTTCTTGGAGTGTTTGGTTGGAAAGTTAGAACGGAGCATGTGAATTTTTTTATCGGTAAAAGGTAGCTATTTAAAGCGTCCTTTTTTTAAGATGTTTGTGGAGGAATAAATGTTGTTTGGTCCAAATCTAGCCTTTTAAAGCTTCCTTTTGGGCTCTGTTATTATTTTTCTTTGTCTGACTTGGTTGGCTTCATTTCTAACGTCTTTTCTTTTCATTCTCTCATTCTTTCTTGTATACGCACCTCATTATAAATACTACATGACTTTTTATCCCGAAGTAGGTAACATCTAACTTGCTGCTAACCCGGGGTAGAGATTCACTTGTTACTTGTTGCTAATCTGGGGTAACTTCAATTGGATCCTGTCATTTTAAACTATTACGGAATAGTACTAAGTGCAAGATATTTTGTTGTCTGATACTTTATTACCCGTGAAGTGAGTTATATCCTCTACTGAATCTCAGGATTTTGGCTAATTCCAAGCCTTGTCCAAAATGCAAGCGGCCTATTGAGAAGAATCAGGGCTGCATGCACATTACATGCACGCCACCTTGTAAATTCGAGTTTTGCTGGTAAGCACATACGCCATTATGACTTTGTTTCCTAGGATGTCATAGTCCTAGAGTTTGTATCAAGTAATGTAAGTAAAGGAAGTTTCTTTTTAATGTTGCTCAATATTTCTTGTACATATTTTCCTTTTTGCTAAATTATATTGAATACTGATCAGCTATATCTTTTGGTTCTAGGCTTTGCCTTGGTGCATGGTCCGACCATGGTGAGAGAACAGGGGGTTTTTACGCGTGTAACCGTTACGAAACAGCAAAGCAAGAGGGAGTTGTATGTTATGGAACTTGGTTTTTGTTTTGTTTTGATCATTTTCCTGATGCCAGTTGTTTAGCATTAGAAATACTCTCTTTTTATCTTCATTATTTACGAGTTTTGTCCACATTGTTGTTTACAGTATGACGAAACTGAGAAGCGCCGAGAGATGGCCAAGAACTCTCTGGAGAGGTATACTCATTATTATGAAAGATGGGCAACAAACCAATCGGTATGTTACTTGATTAATTTGTAGCAGGAAGAATTCTGCTCTATAGATTTTTGTTTGAGCTTTTTAATCTTTTCTTATTTATTACATTTGATGTTTAAAATCTCTTCTCTGAATCATAGAGATTTACTAGGGATTGAGTAAGGGATCCTTCTGATTGGATTGTTAATAGAACCAATGTCTCTTCTTAGCATGTTGAATGATTGAACTATATTCCTTACCTCGAATAAAGAACTTATCTTTTTAAGCTACCATACAACTTTGAGTGCGTACCTATGCACAGACGAAAGAAAAATGGTGACTTCATAAAAAAGCAAGAAAACCTTAACTTGCCAAGAATGGTGCATGCCCCATACCTAGAAGGGTTCAATATAGCCTAACAAGAGGCACGTTTCACATGGGAGTTAACGGGATATGCTCGAAGCAGCAACCAAATATCTAATTTTTTTCGTTGTTTGATGTGCTAAGTGGCTTGTGATAGTCGGTGGAAATGATTATGTTGGCTTTGAGATAGGTGAGAATTTGATCATTAGTTCTCCTTAACGATTGTCAGAGTACGGCGATTTCTTTCATTTTTTTTTTCATGTTTCATCAGTTTGGTGTTTTCTGTACTGTTTTTTTTCTACTATCAATCGGCTGCACTTAACTTCACGCACTATATATGCATGGAGTTGAGTTCATTTTGTTCTCGATTATTCTTATATTAAAATGTTTACATGGTTATATTTTTCTATAGTTTTAGCATGTCAAATTACCCAAGGGTAGTAACTTTCGAAGTGGCATGTACGGCTTCTGATTGACTTTGTTATGTTGCTTCTTGTTAGTGACTGGTTGAATGTACTTGCTGTTATTGTTTGTGGAAATAGTGAAATTCTATATCTTCGATTAGACATCATATTATCTACCTACCAAGGAAAAACAAAAGATCATCTTGTCACCTAGTTCATCATATTCATCTAGTGCTTCTTAATGCATGAGCATGGATGATCAAGCAAGTGCTAAAAGCGTGGGGTATTTTGTCATAGAAACATATATTACGCTAAAATTAATTACAATTAGAATCTGAACATTAATATTCTCTTTTCAGTCTAGACAAAAAGCACTGGCAGATCTCCATCAAATGCAGACCGTACATGTAAGTTAATCTTCTCCTACTGGGTTTACATATATAGTTCTAATCTTCATATCTTGTTGCTGTGAAACTTGCGAAAAGCCAAACTAGTTTTTTTTTTTAAACTCCAAACTAGTTGTCAGCAAGCCTGAATGAAGTATACAAAGAAAGCTATATTGAACAGCTGAAGTTTCTGTAATCATTCACCCGAAAGAAATTTCTTCTGAACCCCTGATTTTGTTGTGATCAAATAGGAATATATAACTGTCATTGACTAACTTAAAGGAGTTGAATTGTAGTCATTCATTAATCCAACGGCTCTTAATAATAAAAGAAATTAAAAAAAATCCGAAGTTTACTTGAATGAACTTCTCAATTGAGTGAGTTCACACACATTCAAATAGCCTCTCTCTCTCTCTCAATTTGCTTTTCTATAATGAAAGAAGAATGTTGACCATGCTTATGGACTATTATAGCTGGAGAAGCTGAGCGATGTACAGTGTCAACCTGAGTCACAGCTTAAGTTCATAACAGAAGCCTGGCTGCAGGTAAATTGGAATTCACTACTTTGTCTGATGATTAGAGAAGGTGTAATCTATTCTCTTACTATGTATATTGTGTTACCAGATTGTTGAGTGCAGACGAGTTCTTAAGTGGACATATGCCTACGGATATTACCTACCAGAGCATGAACATGCCAAGAGGCAGTTCTTCGAGTACTTGCAAGGTATGTCATTTCTTTTATAAAGTGAGGCTTGGATTATGCCCTTTTAGTTGGTTCCTATCAATGAGAGTTGCTTCACTATGAAGCTTATTGAGTCATTTGTCATGCAGGTGAGGCTGAGTCTGGATTAGAAAGGCTCCATCAATGTGCAGAAAAGGAGCTACAAGTTTTCATCAACGCAGAGGGCCCTTCAAAAGACTTCAATGAGTTCCGCACAAAACTTGCTGGACTAACAAGGTGATTTAGATAGTAAAAAATTATGGACAAAAAGAGGAAAGGAGGATAAGGAATCAATATCCATTCTCTTTTAGTTCGCTAATATATCATTGAAATTTCATTATGCTTTTGCCTTGAATCAAAATTCTCAAACATGCTACCCAATCCAGATAGTTTTGGTTGGTGGAAGCAGAGTTCATAAATCAATTTTCTTCTATATCTATGATTCGTGTTGTAGTCTGACTGACTATTCTGCTGTACGGAGTACATTGCCATACGTTGATACATACAAAAGTCTTGTTAACTAAAACCTGCTCACTGGTATGTGGAGCTGGTATTGGTGACCGAGTCTTTTGATTGATAAATTTCCATTGATTAGGAAGTTACATCACCATACGCTGATACATAAAAAAGACTTGTCAACCAAATCCTGCTCACTGGTATGTGGAGCTGGTATTAGTGACCAAGTCTTTTGATTGACAAATCTTCATTGATTAGGAAGTCTTGACTAAATCTTGAGTATTTGTGTACATTTAAATTCTGGGTCTAAATACGTGATCTAGATTGGTTCAAATGGGCATTGGATGTGGAGCAATTTTTCTTTATTTGCTGATTCTTCTTGCATATTCCTTCCATTCGATTTGAATTACTTGCTTTATTTGAGCTTTATGGCTATTGATTTGTCGTGAAATGTATTGACAGTGTGACTCGGAACTACTTTGAGAATTTAGTGCGAGCTCTAGAAAATGGTCTTTCAGATGTGGATTCCCATGGCGCTTGCAGCAGGACAGCTAGCTCAAAGAGCATTGGAGGTGGCAGTGGTAGAAATAGAGGTGGGAAGGGCAAGGGTACAAGTACATCAACCAGATCAAGTAGTTCAAGTAGGAACATTGATGATCAAGACTATTGGTCTTGTGAACATTGCACCTTTGCCAATGCCAAGTCGGCGACCGTATGCCAGATGTGCCACCAACGCCGGTAAAGATCTCCATCTACACTCCCATGATGGTGACACATTGTTTTTCCGGTTTCACTGGCCATCTGCAATGGCAAAGTGCTCAACTTGAATTGCCGAGAAGAATGCCCGTTTGATCATGTGTGAATTGGAAACGGAGCAGAACTGAAGCCAGGATGGGCAGCGAGGAGAAACAAGTCATGTATTTGTTTGTGTTATGGAAATCTGGTCTGTATATAGTTCCTTCTGTTTGTATGCGATCTTATTAATATCATGTGAAGTGAGTGGTCATTTGTACTCTGTCATCCATTCCTTTGGTTACTTGATAGATTTGTAGAAAGCTTGAATCTTTCAAGTAGTTGTAAGTTGTAAAACTAAAGTGTACCAGTTGGGGCCAATAAGCTCTGCATTGGCCCCTCAGATAATGAAATAATTGTTTGTTAGCAATATTCTCGATAGCAATGGTAGGGTGTTGAGTTTGCATTCTCTTCGTATTTGTTCAGGTAAACAACCTTTTCAATAGGCATAACTGCACAATTTGCCCCGACAGAAATCTTCCGTCGATTTGAATGTGGTATGTATTATAAGTTGATTATGATTCAGGATTTGAAAAATATGTTCTTCGCCAGAGCTTTCCAAGAGCATAAATCCTTCAGTACAAAGTGCTAAACTGAAACTACGAGAAAAATAAGGATAATATTGAAATAAAATAAGAGGATATCATGAAAATTTCAATAGTTCTTTTGAGATACATGACTTCATGCGTATGTGAAATACTGAAATTGGACTTCTACAAAATTTAACACAAATCTGCAACTCACAAACCCTTAACACAGTATACAACAATGCACTAGCAACATACTTGAAACAATTGACGGTTATCTTCTTCTTGAGCAGAACTTCAACAAAATCACAGAGCAAGAGACTTCAGAATTTATTGGTCATTTCAATGCCAAGTATCCACTGTGCAAGATGAGTCAAATATGGCTCTGCTTGTGAACTTTTACTTAAGATTGGTCCTAGACTCTGAAGTTCAGCATTGAACTCCCTCTCAAATTTGCTGCATTATGAGTCTTTGTATCAGAGCGAGAGAAAGATAAAATCTGCGTGTTTTGGTGCATGTATGTGTGGCGCGAGGAATAACGTGCATTCTTTTTCTAACTTACAGAATAGAATCAGCAACCGCTGCATTCTCAGTAGTCAGTTTTAGCGTCTGAGATGGACTTCTTGCTTTGGATTGTTTGGTTTTGTCAAAACCAACCGAGCCATCAGATGAATCCTCTGACTTGGGCAGATCAATAGAAGATGAAATCAACCACTGAGTTGCTGCCGCGTATTGCAGGCATAGAAATTTCAACTTCTCCACCTTCTGCATTTAGAAATTTCAATAATACAAATTAAAAAAGATTGATGACAAATAGGGGATAAATCGCCAATAAGTTGACAACGACAGATACCATTTCACATGTCTAAAAGGAAACAACGCAATTGTTAAAAAAGGAAGAACTACTGATCATATAACCAATTAACAAAAAAGAAAGCAATTATCAAATTAGAAGATTTCTCATCATTAATATGTATCCACTAAAGTTTTTCGTTTTTTAAATTATGCTAAAGGTTAATTGTTTACCAGATGTGAGATTACACATCAAACTAGCAATGCATTCCAAAACTAACCTTTAGCAACTCAGGCAAAAGAAGCAAACATTCTCTGAGACACTTGTCAAGGAAAAAATCATGGTGTTGGATAACCTGCAGAAGAGCCTTGTCAAACAATGGAACACGAAAGCAGATAACCAGATGAGAAGGGCACAGACCTCGTCTATGCTTTTCGCAGTCTGAAGACGGTTATGCATTACATGCCAGTTGGGTTCAACAACCTGATAAACACTAACGTTGTCAATACCATGGGTGAAAAATTTAACAAGGTAACTGTATTTGAGAACGTGCGTGAGAGGGAGGGAGGAAGGGAGGGAGAGAGTTGGCTTTATCAATTTCGTTACATGACATGGTAAGGTGTCAAGGTAACAAAAAATATTCAAAAAGAAAAAAGAATGATGAAAGCAAGCAAAGACTAGCTATAAGAATAAAAGAAGCTCTAGTAATCAAGCAACATATCACACACTTCGTAATTTAATATTAAATCAAAGTCAAAACTTGCCTCAAATGTCAGATAGTGAAGAAGGCTACTAATAAACTTAAGCATATTGCGGCAAAGCAGGGATGATCTGGAGATGGCAGTACCACGCGTACTAAGTGCACGAACTCCCTGCACACAAGGTAAATAAATTATATTCTATAAGAATGTGGAAGAATGTAGGTATATATGAACATAGCCATTCAAGAAATTCCAGCCATACTTGATGCACTTGCCATGCCCCACAGAGCTGCCTTTCCACGTGTTTACAGTGGAAAAGAAAGCGGAAAATTAGCTGGTATTTTGCTAAGGATTTTCTCGATATAACAATAGACAAGGGCCATCTAACCTGTAAATGTGAACATTATAAACACATAATTAGAATGGTACAAAGTAGTATCACTGAATGCAACTTAAATATATGGTCATGTCCGCGTTTCACATTTTATATAAAAAAGGTCTATGATCACGCCAAATGGTTAAAGTCAAAAGCTGCGGCATCTGAAAATTTAATCCAAATCAGCACTTCTTAAATATGTAAATTTTGATTAGAGAGATACCAGTAAAATGGAGATATACCAAAACTATAATCCAAATTAGCACTGAAAATTTAATCTCAGGACAATCACTTCCAAGTCACTCAATGGGTATTTATCTTCTCAGGTAATAGCATGAATACCCTAGAGAAAATAAATATTGAAAAAAGAAAACTTGAAATCATGTTTTATATTACTTGTAGACGTACCTTGTAACTTAAGGAAAATATCTCGAGGCCAGTAATGCTTACTGGCTCCTCTAGATCACTACTAACAGCGAGATTCCTGCCATCGCCGAGATCCTTGAGTGCGCGCAAGGTTTTAGGTAAAGATGATCTTTCCTGAAACCAAATAGATGAAATAGAAATAATGTATATTCACCCTATGTATCACTTTGATAGTAGCAGGGAGAGAAAACCAGCTTACCGCACAGCATGTTAGGTCTTCATGACAAGGATCTGCTGCAGCTGCTGTGCTACGCAAAGCAAGGTCTAGTAGAGACTATTTAACCAAAAAGCATATCTTCAAATGATCTTATTATTATGTAAAGGCACTTGAAGGAAGGTCATGGCCAAACCTGTAACTTCTCCACTGAGATCTCATCAAGTTTCTTCGTGAGTTCATCTCGAGCAATATCCATAAAGTGAACCAAGAAATCACCCTGTATTCATACAACAGGGTGTTTCACAAAAATTCTTACAATTTTAAACATATGCTACTAGAAAACTGCACAGAAAAGAAACCACACAAACAGTCTCCCCCATATATAAAGTTACAGTATCTTTCTAGATTAGAGAGAGACATTGGCTTCCTTGACCAATTATCTCACCCAACCTCCCCAACTCAAGTGGGAAAATAGTGATTGCTAGAGAGTATATGAAAATCTTGTTCAAAAGCAACCCAAAGCCTCGGTCATCTCTTCTCAGAGTACCAATGAATACCCCTAAAAAATACTTAGACCTCAAAACTCTATTCTGACACAGGCCATATCTTTGGAAAATCAAGCAACTTCCTTACGTTGAAACTATACTTTTACTGCGCATCACAACTTATGCAAAGAAATTTCTGAGGCCATCTCCCTTAGTATGTCCAGAGAGTTTGGACAAGAGGGTCTACAATAAACGGAGTTCAAGAAAATAAAGTTTCAAGTTGTAGAATATTAACCATGAGGAAACCAGCCTAAGCGACATATTACATGTAAATGATATTGAATCTCAAGTTCGTAGAGTAGCATTGGTCCATAGCTGAAGGATAGCTATACCTGATCAAGCAGAAGATAATGCTTTATGGACCGTAGCTTCCCCATTAGATCATACTACAGTGAAATTTGATATTTTTGTCAGAAGAATTGTTATTCGGTAAGAGAATTGCCATGAAAGATGACATTACAAGAAACAGAAGAAGATCGAATAAAAGAAAACTCTTTATCATTATAGATAAAAACTACCTTCTCCTTGATGAGTTTCAAGAGCTCACTGCTAGCAAAGTCATATGCACCTTTGATACATTCCCGGTAGTGATGGTTTGATCCCAAGCTCATTAACTTTGAATTTTCTGATACAGGGACCTATCAGTGAAGTTCCAATACTGAATTATACTAAAACACCATAAGTGGGACAATTATTCTCTTTTATTTTACTATTTATATTTGTAGTCATTGTGAAAACGGTGAACAATGCAGCAAGGAATCTGATTCCAAAACCTGAACATTGTGTCCACACTCTCTCATGACATTTAAATATTTTCCTGTTGTCAAAATTGTTCCAGCAGTCGACGCAAGAAAGCTAGGAATGCCATCCTTGAGACTGTACCGTTGTTTCCAATACTTCACATCATAATCTTGATTGAGGCTCTCCTGGAAAACATTAGGCTTCTTCAATGGAGAACATGAGCTACTCACATTACGAACAAATACAAGGGTGAAGGGGAAGAAATAGCAAATGCATACAACATACTTCAAAACATACATTCAAAAGAAGATAACAATATTACTCTACACACGGTGAATTGGATAAACGATGTGAAATATTTATATTCCACACTTCCAAAACTCAAAAATTTTGAAATCCAGAATTTCCCAGAAAGCACATTTCGACAATCCGGTCCTTCACACTAGACAGAACATTTAACTTCCAAATTGCTTCCAAAAGATCAGAAGCAAATTTAGCTATGTTGTGTTCATCTCTTAATAAGATAACTTGATCAATTCATAATATGGATTGCAAGACTTAGTTAGCATTCATCATATATCTTCCATGCACCCCAAATTTTAGCTTAAGGCATCATACCTTTCGAAGAGATCTGTTCTCGGCAATGAAAAATTCACCATAGGGATCATCAATAACTCCTTCATAGACCCATCTGTATATATTTTATTTCCATTTGAGTAACCAGGGTCAGAGGAGAAACTGCTTCTTCTGAAGAAACCGTAATATAAAAAGTGTGATGCAAAAGCTGAGAGCAGGGAAGAATTCGGCAGGAAGAGTTCATAACTTATACTGACTTTATACCAACTTAGATTACATAAAACTGTAGATTTCAACTTTCTAACTTGATCCTTTATTTCATAAATACTATATACCAAAATTTGAGTTTTTATTAATCCTGTTTTTTATTCTCTTTTAGTGAAATTTCAGTTTATTATAAAAAAAATAGAATGCTACATGCGAGTTTCCATGAACCTTCAATGACCATTTATAGAGTAGGATCCTGATATAAATGGGGAGATAACCAATGTAATAATATATGTCATGATTGTTGAATAAATTAAAGAAGTTTGACTGGCCAACTATTACACCAACTATAAAGTACGTAAAACAGAAATATGACTACACGCAACAACATAATAGTAATATTTGGGTTAAGCCCAAAATAATTATTCATAGGAAATCTACAATCTATCCTTCCCCCTCATACGGTTAGATAGGAAACAAAAGCAATGTCTATGAAGAGGCTCAGCGAGAGCAACTTCAGTCTTCCCTAAACTCAATTCCTCATTGTTTTGGATCCTCTTTAAAAAAAATTGCATATTAACACCTTGATCATTTCAACAGCAGATGAAGTGATAGCGATGGTGTAAAATATACCTTTCTAATATGCCAAGGTATGCCTTGCTAGCAGATTGAGCCATCTTTTCAAGTAAAGACCTCACTGCACTATCACCAGCCATAGCCTTAGCCTGGAAAGCAAAATTACATATTAGTAACTAAAGCAACAAGTATAGAACTCCAGGAACATGAGAAACAAAGAAAAATTAGCTGACCAAAGAGAAAGTGCATGCAATTCTTTTAAAACTGAAAGAGAATATGTAGACTGTATAAATGACACAACTGTCAAGAGTAACTTAAAAAGGATCTATGCAATTACTTAATTTTGCAATTTTAAAAAGAGTAACTTGGATATAAATTTTTACCTGGCTCTGCAAGAGGTTAAGTACGGCAGAACCAACAAAATCATTGGCTGAAGCCTTCTGCACTACAGCAGATAATGCTTGCATGGACCCCATCATGGGCTGCAATATACGTCACTTAATAAAAAGAGGAAGACAATAAATTCTTTAAAACTAGGAGACCTTTGAGATGCCACATTAAAAAAGTTTTAATAAATTGGCGATAAATAAAAAAGATTTCAAAAATCAATTGAAGCTCTGAACCTGACAGTAAAACCACAGTCCTTGCACAGAAAGTCTTCCCAGCCGAAATTGATGTTCAAGCTGTGCTACCATGGCTTGGTAATCCTATAGATGGAACAAACCGTGTCAATCAAGGGTGGAATAACAAGTATACAATTAAAAACATATGCAATCAACTCTATCGGCAAAGCAATTAAGCTAGAGGTCTCAAGTTATTATAACTTTTCTGTTTCCTATAAAAAAAAGTCAGTAATCAACTAAACTAAATGAAAATGAGTTAGAAATAATACACTCAATAATTCTGACTAAGATTTCCAACAATCAGCAGGAATTGCATAAATACAATTTATAATTGTAAAAATACTAGGCAGCAAAATTGGTAAAAGTCCGCACTCAAAACTAAATATGCATGCTATTTAATAAATTGAAATACATTCTTTGAAACCTGAAACATGCATGAGATGAATTCTAACAAACAACATAGCTTGAGCTCCTACCAAAACAACATAACATGAGCAGTTAAGTGAATGAGCAGTTGAACAAAGGATATTGGAGAAGATGTTCATAAACATTACAAAGGCCCTTTTGTCAAACATTAAAACTGACAGCGCATAAGAAATTAATGTAACTTAAGAAACATATAGAAGTTTATCCAGCTCCTCATTTTTTAAATCAAACAGCAACTTGAAGCCATCTATTCAAATATTCTTCTTACTTTCTTTATCACATAGAAACCAAATAAGAAAAGCCGAAAAGCAAAGTAAAAAGACTGGAATAAAAAAACTTACTAGAAGGAGAGCTCTCAGTGCAGCAGCAAAGGCATGGTTAACTAACCCATTCTTGAATTGGGACCTTGACTCAATGAACTGGTTAATCAACAGAAAGCTCTCGCATAATGGGAATATTCTTTTTGCCAATTCCTGCAAAATATGCCATTTAGTTCGAACAATGGTAGAAGGCCAACAACCACTGACCAAGTCAGATTACACATAAAGCTAAGCCACATTAATTATTGAAAAATACTTAAGAAAATATAATGTAATTAAGGTGGCTTAACACCTTCAAGTCTATAATGCACATAATTTTTTTTTATAAGGAACATAGATTTTTATTATTAAAAAAGGATTTACAAAAGAGGACAAGAAATCCTCACTACTGCAAAGCTACAAAACATCCCAGTACTATCCCAATAATCCCCACAAATCTACTCAATTTACAATGCCTCTCCAATTTGAGAGGACCAAAACGAATGAAATATCCTTCACAAACTTCAAAGATTGAACCCATTTAGACGCCATAAATTTTGCATTATCCCACATGGCATTGATGTCTTTGGCCTTGTCCTAAAAAATCTAGAGTTTCTCTCGATCCAAATGCACCAAAGTACAACGATCATTGACGCTCTCCATAAATAAATCTTCCTCTTCCCCTCACCTTTATTAAACGGGTTGATCAAAAAAGCGTTCACATCCCTCGGCATCACCGAGCACAAATCAAATTCTTCATAGAGTTTATGCCTTAGAAGAGAAATCACAATGAATAAACATGTGATCCAATGATTTAGCATCCTTTCTGCACATATTGCACCACTAAGGAGAAAGGCAAGCCTTGGGATTCCTTTTCTGCAGTGTATCACAAGTATTTACCTTCCTCAAAACCATTAGCCAAACATAAACTTAATTTTGGTTGGGATACTTGATTTCCAGATTATATTTTTATTTTTGAAGACTGACTTAGATGGAGAGGAGGAAAGATACTAAACAAACGACTTACATGAAAATTTTGTATCCACCAAGGCAGACCAAGATCTAATATCCTGTCAATGAGGATGGAGAATGACTTGGATAAGGCTAGCAAGTAAGTTTTTGAGTCTCTTCTAAAATCAAAATACCAGGAGAGGGGAAAAGATAAAGGTTGACGAACAGCTGAACTCACTCTAGAGACTTTGTTGCAGGCTAGGCGATATAATGAAAGGGAAACAATTTTGAAACAAATCATCCCCACGCCATTTGTCTTCCCAAAAGTAAACAGAACCCCTATCCCAAATAACGTCAGAAAGGAAGAAATACCATGTGATGATAAATCTTCAAGGGCTTCAAAAGGAATCCCTAATCACCATGTTAATGTCTAACCCATTTGGACATAAACTGTATCTGCTCTCGATGATAGAATGTCATAACGACTTAGTTTCAAAGGAGAATCTCCACAACCATTTTCCTGGTAGAGCCTTATTCCTCGCGACAAGATTACCTAGCCTTAACCCGCCCAATTCCTTAGGTCTAGACACTCTATCCCAACCCACCAGATGACTACTAGTTCCCTCCTTGACCTTCTCCAAAGGAAATCCGTCATACATTTTTCAATAGCTTGAGCCATCCCCTTAGGAATCTTTAACAGCGACATGTAAAAAGTGGGTAGTGCTTCCAATACTGACTCAATAAGAGTGATCCCTAATATTGACCCCTACCAATTCACTCTTTGATATGATCACTTTCAACCCTGAAGCGAATTCAAAGATTTTAACCAAATCCAGTAAACTACTAAATTCTTCATCTTTGTCCACTAAAAAAAATCTTCATATTTAATTCTTCAAACATCGATTACTACTCAAAGACTATGAGCTAATTCAATCTTTACAACCTCATAAAGTATGTGTTTAAGATCAACTTGACTTAAATGACTAATTTAGATTTTCCAAAAAATTTCAAAAGCCATAGTATATCTCACCCAAGTTAAAAAGAAAATTCATCCAAAACAATTTGAATAAAAAAGGATGCTTACCTTTTCCAGGTTGTAATAAACTTTATGAATAATGCTTGCCTTACAAAAAAAGTTATAGAATAGTTGTTTATCATACTAATTTCTACCTGAAGAGCTAAATCCATAGATGCATCAACTTGGAAGGTAATATCATCCTCCTTTCCACGGACTCTTTTAATTGAAATATAGCGTCCTTCAATTCCGACCAGTGTGGAAAGGAGATCATCAATTACAATAAGTTCCTGCATAAGGGATAGGTAAAAAATGACAAAAAGTATAAGATTACTTTTAAGAAGACAATGAATTCCATGCAGATGGCTGAATATTTAAATTAGATTACTTGACCGAGGAATGTACAAGAAGTATAATCAGCAATAATAATTTCCAGATTTTCCTTTCCAAATGACAAAATTATCAAGTTTCTTATTGAAATATTAACTTGCAGATTATATTAACGAGCCGTTGTCTCTAGATTTTTAATTATCGGCAATTCTTCCAAATGACCATTTATGATCTTTAAAATCCTGGTATCTAAGAAGAATGCCTGAGACCTCTACTTTTCACTAATTAAAGTCACATAGCATGATTTCAGAGAATGTCTAAGATGTAAAAACAAAATCAGAAATTTGAAGAAAATGCAAAAATAATTAATCCATTTTCATGCAGCAAGTAGCTCCTCGCCGATGATATAAACAATCATGAGATCAGGTCAACTGACTCTACTCAAACAAAAAAATTGTTCCTCGGAGACAATACAGACCATCAATTCCATCTAAAATAATCCCACTGGAAGTGGTAAGCAAGATCATTTCAGGCGGAAAATTTAGGACTACCTCCAGCTCCTGCATCAAATGCACAAGCTAAAAGATACTTAACAAGTTGCCTGGTGGTAAATTTACTTCTACTTGAACTCTATTTTCAATGTGATATTCGATTCATAATACATTAATCAAGATGATCTGCAGATAAATCCTAAAACAAACCTGAACTGCAGCATCGTAACAGCCTATGGCCTTTTCCAATCCTGTGCTGCTTAGAGACGTGAAATCATGTTAGGAATAAATACTTACAGATGAAATCATTCAATTATTGGGTATAAGTTCTAGGTAGAAAATAGTTATGAACTAAAATATGCCAAACCAATATTGCTATCATAAAATCCATACCTAAAAGAATCAATGGAGGACCCCTTTGACTCCGTAAAACGAGATGTGGCCTTTGTTTCCTAAAAAGAAAAGTAGAAAAATGACGATATCGTTACTCAAATCAACCTCACCTATGTAGTCAAATTACAAATAAGTCATACAAATTCGATGAACTGAAAGTAATGGGATGCAATTGCCTAATGATTCAACCATTTGAAAGTTAAGAGAAAACGACAAACATAACTCTATCCACTTCCAAAAACTCGACGCTTCAGGCTAACTACATTTTTTGAGCGAAAAAAAACAAGAATTTTTAATGCGGGAGAGAAACCGCAATGACCCAGTTATTGAGCTTGATTTTGCGGCTATTTGGCTCGAAACATATTGAGATACGAAGATAGAGTAAGAAAAGCACACCTGGTGAAAACGGCCAGTGAGAAAAGGTCTCTCGACATTCCAACGAGGGGTTGAAGGACAAGAGGTCGATGTTGAATTTGGATTCTCCATCACTCTTCTTTCTCCAATTCAATTGGAGCTGAGCTTCAGTCGATCTGATTCAAACATTAAGTGTAGAGAACAAGTGAAAAGAAAAAGCGTGCGAACTTTTCTCCTCCTACTAATGCCGACTTTGTAACAGCAAATTGGCTAAATCCCGAGTGAACTACTGGCCACTATCGAATTAATATGAAAGATGAATCGCCGGACGGATCCTGACTTGCGAGCCAAATCCGAGAGTTTCAGGAAGCTTGGACAATTCCACTTCGCGCTTGAAGATTTAAAAAAGCCCCTTTGCAGGATTATTAGTCTTTATATTTTAATAAAAATTATTTAAAGAATCTATTATTCAAACTAATTAGGAAGATAATTCATTTATTGTCATGTATTCAAAAAGCGATTTATGATGTTGTCACAATTTCTGACGTGGGGAGAAAGTATTGGAACTCATGTTTTGAAATCATGAGTTCAATTTCAAGAGAACTCTCTTATTTTTCATACACAATATTTGTTTTATTGAGTTTGGGACAACTATTCTTGATCCGTGTTGAGGTCAACGTTCTATGTGGTGATAGACTTCAGAAATTGAGTGGTAGAGGCTTGGTGAATCTGCATTACCTCCAGAACCAGACTTCTATATCTATGAGACACATTGACGAAATCTTGCTGAAAATCCAAATTACAAATCTTAAAATTCTGTTGAATCTGCATGGCTGATGAAATAAGAGTATTAATGTCTATATTATCAATGTTTTGAGATTTCTGTGAAAAAGTAAATAACTTTTAGAACTGTCATTTTAGGCACAGTTGAATCTTATATAACAAAAAATCTTAACAAGTTTCTTATTCATTGGTTCTTCAATGTTTACCCTCACTCAAATATGCTTTCAATTCAACATCTTCTTCCCATCAAATACTAACATTCAATATAAAAATACCATGACCAATTTTTTATATCTAAAACAACTAAGCTAAAAATTAATATTTCCTAAAATTTCAGTGAGGCGAGTTCTTTACATTTTTTTTTCAATGAGGAACTCAAGTTCCTAATGAAAAATGTTGAACTTCCCTCTTAAGAGGTGACTTCCTTTTTAACGGTGTTGAAGAGGTGAGTTCCTTGCATTGTGTTTCATGAGAAACTCATGACATAAACTACATCATTTTTCTAAACACTCTCAAAATAATGTCTATTTCTAACTTTTTTATAAAAACATCAATCCTGCAAAAAAAAACCCTTTCGCAAGGACAACGTTGCTTTTAGTGTTTTATTTAAAAAATAACTCCTTACAAACAATTAGTATTATGATTTGGTAGTGTATTAAATGCATATATAAAAGAAAATATTTTTTTATCATGATGAGATGTACGATCTCTTATCACATGCAAATCACATTATAATAATACTAAATAACATGACGTTACATATTTATTTAATATGTAAGATTAAATTTTTGTTTTATCTATATTTTTACTTAATGTTCTATATGGTACATAAACAATTGCACACTTTTTATTACTAGTCGTATTCCATGTACGTTGCTCATGATTGATTTGTGAACGTGGTAAAAATTTAAATTTACTTCTAATATAATATAATGATGTTTAATAACAATCAATAAATCTTCAGCATCATTATTCGCTTGTGAACTGAAAGAGTTTTTTTTTAATTGTTCTTACTTTTCACCTCCTATCAAGATCGTTATGATCTAACGATTATAATGATCCAAAATTGCAAACTCAGATGATAATTGAACCGACTAAACCTTAGCTTCGAATATGCTTGATGTTTACCATTTGCTTATAACAGATGATATATTTACATGTTTTTGAAAAAATTTCACCATAAACTGAAATAATACCACAAAAAAGTTAAATGAATTTTATAGAAAATCACGTGACAAGGAAATTCGATTTGATTTCTGAATATTTATATTACTATTACAGAATCGTATAAGTCAATAATATCCAAACATCGTGTTTTATTTAACCATAAGTCCAAACTGAAGACTCAAATTCGAGCAAAACTCTATTTTTAGAATCAAATTTACAGGAGTACAAGTAGAATTACTATAACTAGAAATATCCAGATCAAAATACTCTTGATCGTGACCAAAATACTCTTGATCGCGACGACAGCTTTCGATTCGGGCATATCGTCCTCTCGATATGCAATAATATATTCTAAATATAACTCATTAAACGCAAAGAACTACAAAATATATGGGAATTCATACGTTTTTTGTTCACTTTGAGTTACAGAGAGATCATGAAGTGCATCTTTTGCTGTTAGTTGAAAATACCAAAACTGATTCACAAAAACAAAGATACCTGAATGCAGGTGATTTATTCCTGCAATACTCAATAAATTCCCCTTGTTTTGTAAGAAACATACGCTAACAACAATGGAGTTGTGAGACTGTACACAGGAAAATGGAGAAATGGATTCATCTCATAAGCTTTTACAAGAGCCCTGCAATTCTGCAACAAAAAGAACAGAGCAGAATGAGCAAGAACTGCTGTTAAATAATAGGCTAAAGTCCCCTAACTTTTATCCTTCCTTTTCATTTGATCCCTAAGCTTTATTTTTTCTATCAATTCAGTCTTTAAACTTCGAGCTCAGTTCCAATTTAGTTCACAATTTAGTTCAAAGTCAAAGGCGTGCAAATCGAGGTTTTCTCTTTTTCACTTAATATTAGGATTTAGCGTTTTTTTAGGGTTCTATCTTGGACAACCCTTTTCGAGTGGCTCTTTGTTCTCACCGCCCATCCAGAAAGGAAGCCCAGTCGCCGGCCAGCGCAAGCCCGAAGTCCGGTGCCCGGAAGCCCTGCGCGTGAGTCTCACGCGCCGCAGCGACTTTCTGCTACTCTCCCACGTGCCAGTGCATGGAGGCGCTTGACGCCTGAGATCGTCTCCGGCACCCTTCGTATGATTCGTCAGCGTTTCCCTACTTCGTCTGTACCTACTGCCTTGTGTTCGTAGAGGTTTGGGTTCTTCTATTTTGGGTTTCTTGCGTTTCAGCCCTATCTTTTTTTTCGCCGCCGCCGCCTTGTTGGTTCCATTTTTACTGGTCTTCTCTTCTGTTTTGGCATATTTGGTGTTATGGCTGAGAATAAATCTTCTATCATGACGGATGTGGTACCTATATGTCTAAAATCACAGACCATAAGCTAATGGGTTCGAATTATTTGGATTGAAGTAAGACCGTTTGACTGTATCTACGGAGTATTGAAAAAGATACTCATTTGATTGATGATCCCCCTCAAGGTGATTCGAGGAAGACATGGCTCAGAGAGGACGCTCGCTTGTTCCTGCAGATTCAGAATTATATTGATAGTGAGATAATTGGCTTGGTTAATCATTGTGAATTCGTTAAAGAACTGATGGATTACTTGGAATTCTTGTACTCTAGAAAAGGGAACCTCACTCGCATTTATGAGGTTTGCAAAGCGTTTTACCGTGCGGAAAAACAAGATCAATCTCTTGTGAATTATTTTATGGAGTTTAAGAAGACGTATAAGGAGCTTAATATGTTGCTGCCTTTTAGTCCTGGTGTGGAGGTTCAACAACACCAACGAGAGCAAATGACCATCATGAGTTTCTTGGCTGGTTTTCCCTCTGACTTTGAGACTGCTAAGTCTCAAATTCTTTCTGGTTCTGAGATCTCCTATTTACAAGACGTATTTAGTCGAGTACTCCATATAGAAGGTACCCTTCTGGTTCAACTTAGCTTTGTTTTCATAAGTCGAAATAATAATTATGCGTCGGGGAAACAAAGAAGGTGGCTCACACGGGTTTGAAAATCGAACATAGGAATCTGGTGGCATTGTGTGTCGATACTGTCACAAGCCAAGACATACAAAGTTTTAGTGGAGAAAGCTTTAGTTCAAAAATCAGAAACCTCACTCGGCACATATGGTGTTCACTAATGACGCCCCTGAGAAATCGGTCATTATTTCTACTAGTGAATTTGACAAGTTCTCACAGTATCAAGAATCGCTAAAGCATTCATCTTCCGCTGTCACTGCTATTGCAGATTCAGGTAAATCAAATGCGTGTCTTCTTTCCTCATCCTCCAAATGGGTCATTGATTCTAGTGCCACAGATCCTATGACAGGTAATTCTGGTCTCTTCTCTACTTTTCAGTCACACACTTCCACCTCTACTGTTACTTTGGCTGATGGGCCACCATCTTGTGTTCGTGGGTCTGGCACGATTACCCCTACCACCCAAGTTCCTCTGTCATCAGTCTTACATCTACCGAATTTATCTTTTAATTTTATCTCTGTAAGACAGTTCACTCGCAATCTTAACTGTTGCATCTCATTTTTTCCAAATCATTGCTTATTTCAGGATCTTATGATGAAGAAGATTATTGGTAAATGACATGAGTCTGGAGGCTTCTACATTCTTGACACACCAATACAAAAATTTGTCGCTTGCACTGGTGTCATTTCTCCTTTCGAGGCGCATTGTGGGTTGGGTCATCCATCTCTCCATTTACTTAAGAAACTTTGTCCACAGTTTAGTAAGGTGTCTTCATTAGATTGTGAGTCGTGTCAGTTTGTAAAACATCATCGTCTTAGTTCAAGTCCAAAAGTCAATAAACGTGCTAGTATTCCTTTAGAGTTGGTTCATTCTGATGTTTGGGGTCCTTGTCCTATTTTGTCTAAACCTGGATTTAAATATTTTGTTACCTTTGTGGATGATTATTCTCGTGTAACTTGGTTATATTTAATGAAAAGTCGTTCTGAGTTATTTTCTATTTTTTGTGCGTTTTGTGCTAGGATTAGAACTCAATTTTAATGCTTCAATCCGTATTTTGCGAAGTGATAATGCCAAGGAATACATGTCCGCTTTATTTCAATCTTATATGGTTAAGAATGACATGCTTCATGAAACTTCTTGTGTTGATACTCAATCCCAAAATGGAGTGGCAGAACGTAAGAACATACATCTTCTTAAAACTGCACAAGCTCTCTTATTTCAAATGAATGTTCCTAAAACTTTTTAGGCCGATGCAATTTCTACCGCATGCTTTCTCATTAATCCCATGCCATCATCTCTTCTTCATGGTAAGATCCCTTACAAAATCCATTTTCCCAATAAATCATTATTTCATGTCGACCCTAGGATATTTGGTAGCATTTGTTTTGTTTGGGATGTTCGGCAGCATGTCACTAAGTTAGATCCCAAGTCTTTGAAGTGTATCTTCTTTGGTTATTCTCGTCTTCAGAAAAGTTATAGGTGTTATTGTCCCAGTCTTAACATTCTATTACTCAAGTCTACTCCAGGCGTAAACCTCCCGATTCATGTTCTGCACTGGCTCTTTTGTCATCAGATCTAGTCTCGAGCGCTTCCTATTGCGTTACGCAAAGGTAAACGCCAATGTACTTATCCTATTTCTTCTGTTGTTTCTTATAACTGCTCGTCATCTTCCACTTGTTCTTTTATTACATCCCCTGATTCTATCTATATCCTTAACACTGTTCACGAAGCCATCTCTCATCCTGGTTGACATCATGCAATGATAGAGAAATGAATGCTTTAGATGACAATGGTACTTGGAACTTGGTCGATTTACCTTCATGTAAACGGACTATTGGATGCAAATGAATGTTCACGGTTAAAGTCAATCCGGATGGGTCAATTGCTCGATTGAAAGCCCGTCTTGTCGCTAAGGGATATGCTCAGACCTATGGAGTGGACTATTCTGACACTTTTTCTTCGGTTGCTAAATTGACATTTGTTCGGTTGTTTATTTCTTTGGCAGCTACTCATCATTGGCCTTTACATCAAGTGGACATCAAGAATGCTTTTCTTCATGTCGACCTTCAGGAGGAGGTGTATATGGAGCAACCTCCTGGTTTTGTTGTTCAGGGGAAGTCTGGGCGAGTTTGTCATCTTCGAAAATCTATGTATGATTTGAAACAAAGTCCTCGTGCTTGGTTTGGAAAATTTAGTCAGGCTGTTGAAAAGTTTGGCATGATGAAGAGCAAATATGATCATTTTGTGTTCTACAAACAATCAGAATCTGGTATCATTCTTTTAGTTGTGTACGTGGATGATATTGTAATTACTAGAAGTGATACTACATGAATCTCATTTCTTAAGTCTTTCCTTAATACTCAGTTTAACATAAATGACTTAGGGATGCTAAAGTATTTCTTAGGTGTTGAAGTCACAAGGAGTAAAAAAAGTATATTTTTATCTCAGAGAAAATATGTTCTTGCCTTATTAACTGAGTTAGGAAAATTGGGGGAAAAGCCTTGTAGTACTCCAATGTCTCCTTACTTGCACCTTACGGGAGATGGAGAACTAATGGAAGATCCTGAGCGATACAGAAGATTGGTTGGAAAGCTTCATTATCTTACAGTGACTCGTCTAGATATTGCATATTCTATCAGTGTTGTTAGTCAGTTTATGTCATCCCCAACAGTTCATCATTGGGCAACGTTAGAAAAGATTTTGTTTTATTTGAAAGGAGCGTCTGGACGTGGTATCTTATATGCAAATCATGGGCACACTCATATTGAATATTTTTCAGATGCAGATTGGGCAGGTTCCAAAATAGGTAGAAGATCCACTTCAGGATATTGTGTTTTCGTTGGAGGAAATTTGGTCTCATGGAAGAGTAAGAAGCAGAGCGTTGTGTCAAGGTCCAGTGCAGAGTCAGAATATAGGATTATGGCACAGTCTGTGTGTGAGATAATGTGGGTATACCAACTCTTGACTGAAGTAGGTCTTAAAACTTCAGTACCAGCAAAATTGTGGTATGACAACCAATTTGCCCTTCATATTGCATCTAATCATGTATTTCATGAGCGAACTAAGCACATTAAAATTGATTGTCACTTTGTTCGTGAGAAAATTCAGCAAGTTTTGATTTCTACAGGGTATGTGAAGACTGGAGTGCAACTAGGGGATATCTTCACAAAAACTCTAAATGGGGTTCAAGTTGATTATCTTTGTAACAAGCTGGGCATAATTAATATATATGCTCCAGCTTGAGGGGGAGTGCTACAGAATGTTACAGGAAAATACTAGCTGTCAATTACATTATTCTAGAGATCCTAATTGTATAGTAATTAGCTTGATCTTAATTATGTAGTTTTCTAAGATAGTTTCCTAGTTTTGTGTGTGTGTATATATATATATATGTATATTCTTTACTGAAATAAAAGAAAAAACAATTATTTTCATCTCAAATAACAAGAGGAATTAGACTTTCAGATAAGCATCTTACCAAAAAATGCTTCCAACAGATTGCCAAGCAAATCATCAAGAGAATTTTTCGGATCCACCTCTTACCCGAAAATAAATCTGATTTCCCACAGCCCATGCAATCAAATAATTTAGAGCTCTTATTTTCATGATCATAATCATCTTCTTTCTTCCCTGAAAGTGCACGTAGAAGTTCCCTGTAGATCCCTCTTTCGGCAGCAAAAGCAGCAATGACAAAAACAGCAGGGAAAACCACAAAAAACAGGTGGGGAAGAACAAGCACCATTATATCAGGAACTCCGACGTATTCACGCTTTGCTCTATCATCTGAAGTTTTAATGACCCATCCCGTGGAAGTCATATATCCCCTGTCATTGCCATCGTTGAAAACTTGTCCAAGAAACCAAGGAAATAATACGAGGTAGATCAGATATTTCATTATAGCAAACCATGCTATGGGAACAGTTCTGAGCTCCTGTAGAACCCATGCCATGCCGTTTACTAAGCTTTTATTGGCAGCAAAGTTCTTGCAAGTGTACTGCTTCTTGGAGGAAATAATTAGCATTTTCGGAATAAGAAGAACGGAGAACATAAAAAACAGAGCAGACCAAAGGATAGGGTAATACAAGGCATCCCATTGGCATCCCATAACTATGAATTCCTTCCATGTCCAGGAAGCCTTGGCACTGAGACCGTTCATAGAAAACGGCCTTAACTCGGTTAAGGTTGATCTGCCCATGATGTCGGTTGTTTCTATTTGCAGCCAATATCTATCAGGAGATGAGTCCTCAAAAGCTTTGTAATTCCACGGAGCAGCGTAAAGATCTCCCCGGGACGTGTTATATGCAAACCTCCTCATAGGTGCTTGCAGAATCAAACTGAGATTTCCTGGCCTTGAGTCATAGACCATAGCAGTAATAGACACAATTGGGGACACGGAAAACACGAGGGCTCTAATCGTTTCATAAGACAAAGGGGCAATCAGTTGGCATTCATAGTTGCGATGAGATGAATAAGTTGACATAAAGCGTGAGTCTAGAGGAAATGTTGGCAATATTATAGTCTTTTTGGTTTCTGATTTGAAGTCAATGTCCAAATATGAAACAAGACCGTTGTCTACAGCCAAAATACGCATAGCTCTACTCTTCCTCCAGTCACCCATTTCCCACTCCCAGAATTCTTCAACTGGTGGGGCCCCCAATGAACAATTAGGTGTAATTATGGAAGATGCATGGTGCACATTAAATTGAAAAAGCTTCAGGGATGATGAAAATTTGTGACTTGACTGATGATGCCTCTTTAAATTCTTGCCAAATTTAGTGTGGAGATGTCCACACAAGTAAGCTGATATAGAATGCTTGAGAAATATATCTTGCAGGCTCTTTCCCAAAGATGAAGACGCGGAGAATGAAAGTGGAAAATGACCGAAGGAAATCTTGGTTATCGGGTCAGTTGATATTGAATCCCACCGCGAGAGTTCCAGATCTAATTCAGTTAATAGTTGATCGGTAGGATGCCCAAAAAGATTTGTTGGGCCACGTAAACCAACGGACATGGTGCTATCAAATCCAACAAAGAGATGCTTCCGCTTACCAGCCTGGACTATGAAGAAAAAACACATTTACATGAAGAAAGAGATGCACCTTCACTCAAACATTTAGCAAAAGGGCACACACTTTTTTCTTCAACAACCAGCAAAACGCATGCATATTTTCACTCAACATTTTGAAAATGCTAGTTTTACTTAACTGTTCATTTGATATGATATACTTGCATTTGAATCCATGGGACTCACACTTTCTGTTGAATTAGGTAATGAAAAATTTGCTTAAAATTCTGTTATCTGATACCTAGAGGTGCCAGAGGGAATTTCCTTGGATGTTAAGAGTTTTAATAGATGCAACATACTGTTCCTCTGTCTCTTATTATTAAAAATAAACTGTAAACTATATTCCTATGGTTTTCTTAATTCGATGAATAGAAACTATTAAGCGTTTAACTTTGGTTGAATGGGAACATTGAACACGTGAATCTAAAACGAGCCTTCTAATACGCTGGCAGGGTCAGTGAATGCAGAAAATATTTCAAGTATATGATTTTAATTGTTATAAGTTAAAAGATTAATCTCAAATAGACAAGACATCCAAGACAAAGCTTCCAGAGAGTTCCATTAAACATGAGATCGTAGTCAGGGGATAACTGACCTGAATAGTAATACTATTGGCATTCCTATTTCTGCCCAACTGCCCATTGATGCTATAATTTGAATAGTAGTCAAATGAACCACCAGCAGCTGGTACACCAAAATTATCGTGATTCCCTCGAACATCAAAGAAGATTCCCTTGTTCAGTCCACTCCTGTTCACAACATCTTCCATGACATGCTGATATTCCACCCATTCCTCCTCGTTCTGCTTCATTGTCAACAAGTCTTTGCCTTTCCCATCTGATGAAGGTAAGAAAATATTTCAAGGTCGTGTGAGAAACATTTAGACATGCTTCCAGTTAGGATAAAATGTGTTTCAAATAAAGACAATAATATAGTAACTATTAACTAAATTAGTAATATTGAAATATATGAAGGCACTTCTAGACACAACTATTCCCAAACACACCCTTAGTCATTGATCATTATAGTAAAATATTTTGCAGTTTAAGTATTTATCAGATCGCAGGCTTAGTAAGAAGCTCCTAAAATGATGAAACAGTGTGAATGTTGCATATCACTGGTAATCTTACTTGACAAAGTTAACTTTTCTAGATGATCAAATTCTATCGGTTTTTGGTTAACATCAAGTTTTCATCATATTTCTACGCAGATGTGTAAAGATAGAAGAAACCCCATTATTTCTTTGGCAATAGTGTTATATATCATATTTCACAAAATTAATCAAATAAAAGTAAAAGCCAACACTAACAATTATGATTCATCCACTCCCATACAGCTAAAAATCAAGAGTAAGGTTGAAACCTGTGAGATCACCAGTGATGAGGACCAAAGAAGGATTGATCATGGAAAGAGCAGGGCCAACAAGTTTCTTGAAATCGAGAGCTCGTTCAGGATGGTGGACACTGAAATGAAGATCAGAAAGCTGAACAATCCAGATCACAGATTCTGGTCCTCCCTCCACATCTATGACTCTTTTGTTACTCCAATTCTTGGGTTTTGAGGAATATACTCCTTCTCCAAGTTCTTCAGCTATTGGATTTGAAGACGAAATGGCGATGATGCACAATAGCATCATAACAAGAAGATTCATCTTCCCAAACCGTGGGGGAAAGACTTGGAATCCCCAAAGCTTCCAATTCCTTTTGTGTGCGATCACTACCAGTCTACCATGGAAGCGTCGGAGAAGACGAAAACGAGAGTTGTGGTTCTGTGCATTAAGGTTCACATAGTTAATTTTGCGTACTTCTTGTACACCAATGGTAAAAATGTAATAAGGGAAAAATCCATTTTTTATCAACAATTGAACACTTTAAAATTTAAATAATAAAACTTTATAATTTAAATCTTAAATTATCTAAAATTTATCGTGACATTAATTCTAATTCTATTAACTATAATCAAAATGACGTCGTTTTGACTTATTATAAAATGACGTCGTTTTAGTATTTTGAATAGGATTATTCTAAAACACACTCAATTCTCCAAACAACCCCAACCACACGAAGTCTGGGTTTCATTCTACCAGTCTGGTCTTTTTTTTTGTGATGATCAGATAGATTGTAATGCAGCCGAGGATTTTGGAACTGGATATTTACTTAAAAATTGTAGCGAAACCTTAGACAGAAGAGCATTGAAGAAGAAGGTTTCTTCAAAGATGGAAAAGAAGACTTCTGCGTATGGTTAGGGGCTGTTTGGAGAAGGGTTATTTGGAGAATTGAGGGTGGGTGTTTAGAATAATCCTAACCAAAATATTAAAACCACGACATTTTGTAATAGGAAAAAATGAATTCTTGATTAATAGTAATGTCTAGTTAACAGATGTAATAGGCCAAAACGAGAGTTGTGGTTTTGACTGTAAGTTTCAGATAGTTTAAGGTTTAAACTGTAATGTTTTATAATTTAGGGAGTGTTTGTTGGTGATAGTCTGTGGTACAAAAGTATAATTTTCTCCTGAAATAACTATCAGAGTCACTTCCGGGGGAACAAGATGAGATTTGCTCCTACCTTCTCGGGCATTGAAAAAAATCAACACTTTAGATCACTTAATACACTTTTTTTCTTTATTCAATATCGACGGAAGATGTTTTGTACAACTTAAGATTAGAAATATATAATCATCTCTTTTTGCCGTCGTTAGGAGATGATGCCGATTTGTTATTAAAGTTTTAATAAAATCTTTTTACAATTGGATCACCTTAATTAAGTAATATTTGACTCAACTTATAAGTTATAATTTATGACTTATAGCTTAAATAAGTAAATAATTTATTTTTATATAAGTTAAAAATAAAATTGAAAATTTTTAATTTTTCAAAAATTTAAAAGGATCTACCAACCAAGCAAATTGAGGGGTTCTTAAACCTAATAAATTTTATAGTGTTTCTGAACAGTCAAAATCTCACTGGCATGTGACAAGATCTAGACTGAAGACTCCATCAAAAAATGATAGAGTGAGAATTGTATGATCAACTAGACGGTTATGAAGAGGAGACCAATCAGACGAAAATACATAGCTTGCCAACGTGACAATCCAAAGAGAAGCTAATCAAGGTCATTGAATTGATCAGACGGTCAATATTTACTTAGTTGTTAATGTTGATAAGCTAGATCTCAGTGAAATATTCTATTGATCATATTTTTAATTAGAACTAGATAAGATGTATAAGATTCTATGTAATTGATTGAAGGCATATGTAACAACATACAAAAGGCACAGACCTACGAGACACATACATACAAGAAATATAAGAGAATATAAAAAATATTTCCATGATTTTTTTCCCTTTAAGGATTTTCTACGAAAACTATTGTGTCTTTATTTCCTCATTCTCTCTTTAAATATTTGTCTTTATTATTCGTTCGTAAATGGTTCCTCATACCCATTTTGTTTTTTACATTTTCACGTTTTCATTAAGAGTGAGAGAAAAACTTGAAAAATTCCTTCCAAAATGCTCAAAACCAAATCTAACGCCCTTTCAACAACGAAAGCAGAAACAGAATTGGTAACGGGTTGGAAGCAAAAATAGAAATGACTACGAGTTGGAAGTGGAAACGGAAACGAAAAACGGTATGGCGTAAAATACGGAACTGACGAGGAAACGAAGAATGGGTATGACAAACGGCTACAGGAAAGGCAACAAAGACGGAAACAAAAATGACTATGAGTACGACAACCAAATATAGAAACAGAAAATGGGTACGGCATTGACTACGGGAAAGACAACAAAAATGGAAACGGAAACAGCTATGAGTATGAAAATGGGTAATTAAAATGAAAATGGTAACGGAAATGAAAACAAAAATGGTAAATGTTGGAAGATAATTATATGGCAAATATTCTATCATCAGAAAGATATGGAAGCCTACTTTTTTGAGAATTTTATGAAAATCAATTCGGAGCCTTCAATCAAAAGTTATGATGATTTTCGTACATGCTATTCAGGAAAGTAAACCTATTCACGTTTCACAAATTTAATTTTAAACTGTATTTATTTGGACTGTGTTACATGATACATAATATATCGTTAGAAAGATATGTATGTTTACTTCTTGAAGAATTTTTCAGAACTCAATTCAGAGCTCCCGAGTAAAAGTTATGGTAATTTTTGTGAAAGCTGTTCGGGAATGGAAATTATGCAGAACAGTCAATTTCAAAAATTAATCTGTACTGGCTGAAATAGAATTACATGGAAAATCCTATATCATTGGAAAGATACATAAATCTGTTTCTTGGGGAATTCAACAGAATTTACTTTAAATTAATTTGTTTCATGGTAATTTTCGTGAAGGTTGTTCAGGAATGGAGATTATGCAGAACAATCAATTTCAGAAATTAATCTATACTAGCTGAAATTGAATTATATGGAAAATCTTATATCATTGGAAAGATATAGAAATATGTTTCTTGGGGAATCTGACAGAATTTAATTTGAAACTCCGAATCAAAAGTTATGGTAGTTTTCGTTGGTACTGTTTAAGAAAGTAAATCTATTCACACTCTTTAAATTTAATTTTTGAAATGTATCAATTTATATAGTATTATATGAAAAATTATATATCAATAAAAATATATGTACACTATCCTTGTGGAAGTTTACAGAACTCGATTCGGAGCTCCTGAACAAAAGTTATAATAATTTTCATGAATATTGTTCAAGAAAGCATATTATGCAGAACATTCACCTTCAAAAATTAAACCTTACCAGCTGGAAGAGAATCATATGACAAATCGTATACCATCAGAAAGATATGAAAGTCTTTTTTAGAGAATTTTATGGAATTCAGTTCGGAGCTTTCGATCCAAAGTTACAGTAATTATTGTACATATTACTCAGAAAAGTAAGGCTATTCATGCCTTTCACATTTAATCTTTAAACTGTATCAGTTTAGACAGTAACATGACAAATTATATATCGTTGGGAAGATATGGATGTCTACTTTTTATAGAACTTTGCAGAGCTTGATTTGTCCCAACCAAATGTTATAGTAATTTTCGTGAAGATTGTTCATGAAAGAAGATTATGCGAAACCAATAATTTTGAAAATTATACCGTATTATTTGGAAACCAATTACTTGGCGAAACATATATTATTACAAAGATACGGAAAACAACTTCTTGAAATTTTTTACGGTATGCAATTTGGAGCTCTCGAACAAAAGTTATGGCATGGTACGTGTAGACTGCTTTAAAGCAATGACCCGAACTTACAAGACAAATATTTGATGTCAACTTTCTACCTCTCTCTTCTCTGAAGAAACGAACAAGGGTCGGTGGCCTTTTGGCCTAAGTTCTTGGGAGTACACAATTCATAAGTCATTCTCTCAGAAATTAACATAACGAATAAGGGTTGGCAGTCTTTTGGCCTAAGTCCTTGAAAGCGGGCAATGATAAGTCATTCTCTCAGAATGAACAAAACGAACAAGAGTCGGCAGTCTTTTGACCTAAGTCCTTGGGAGCGGGCAATTCATAAGTCATTCTCTAAAAAATAAACAAAATGAACAAGAGGTGGCGGTAATTTGGCCTAAGTCCTTGGGAGCAGGCAATTCGTAAATCCTTCTCTCAGAATGAAAACAGGGTCATAGTTCTTTATTTGAACATAAGGCCTTCTCTAAAAAAATGGGCGATTCATAAGTGATACTCTCAAAATGAAATAATGGCATAAGTCCTTAGAAACAGACAGTTCATAAGTTCTTCTCTCAGAAAGAAAACATGATCATGGTTCTTTATTTGAACCTAAGTCCATGGGAGCGGGCAGTTCGTAAGTCCTTCTCTCATAATAAAGAGGGGTCATGGTTATTTATTTGAACCTAAGTTCTTGGAAACAGGCGATTCATAAGTCATACTCTTAGAAGGAAATAAGGGAGCAAGTCCTTGGGAACGAGTAATTCATAAGTCATTATCTCAGAATGAAGACGAGGCCATAGTTCTTTATTTGAACCTAAGTTTTTGGAAGCGGGCAATTCATAAATCATACTCTCAAAGAAAACGAGTCTATGGTTCTTTATTTGAACCTAAGTCATTGGGAGCAAGCAGTTCATAAGTCATTCTCTTAGAATAAAAACAGGGTCATGGTTCTTTATTTGAACCTAAGTCATTGGAAAAATAACATTTCATAAGTCATCCTCTCATAATGAAAGTGAGGTCATGGTTCTTTATTTGAACCTAAGTCCTCATCTCAAAAGAAAACAGGCAGTTCGTAAGTCTGTTATCTCAAAATGACAACAAGGTCATGGTTATTTATTTGAACTTAAGTCATTGGGAACGAGTAGCTCATAAGTCCTTACCTCCAAAGGAAATTAAAGTCTTATCCTCGGGAATGGATTTCACAACTGGAAAGAAACAATTATTTTCAAGAGAACTAGGAGCCAAAAGTTTCCTAAGTGTTTAAGAATAGATTCTGTTGAAAGCTTGAAGTGCGCACAATACCGAGTTTTGATCCTCACATATCGTTAAGTCTTTGAATGAAGTACAACAAAATGGTGTTCATTAAAAGAAAAATTACACAAACAAAGTAATTCTGATTGATCGAAGAAAAAAGAAAAATATAGAAATAGGACAAACTCTACCAATAAGTCCGTAGCAATGAAAACGAAATTTTTTTACCAATGAACGTGGATCATCAAACTCAAACTCTTGTGATGAAATTATGAAATGGTACACTCATTCCTTAGTCATTTCAACATTCTTATCACTGATCTTAATGTATAAGAGAATGAAAATGAAAAATAAGGGAACGGGAAAAACTCTACCAATGATCCCGTGGTGAAGAAAATGGGAGATCTTCAATGAACCCGTAGACAAGAAAATGGGAAATCTCTATCAATGAACCCGTAACGAAGGAAACTAAAGAAACTCTACAATCAATAACCATTCTCAAAAGAAAACTGGAAGCCATTCGCAAACAAACCATTCCCTATGAACTGAAGAAGTGACAACGGAAAAAGAGCTATGCAGAAAAAGAAGAGAGGAAATTTGCAAAGTCTTTAGGAAATGAAAATTACAAAAAAAAAAAAAATACAAAAGACTATGGCTGCATCGGCAGCAACATCTTTAACAAAAGGGTTGGCAGCATCTTTCTCAATGGGAATATTGACAATGGTCTGTCAAATAGCTGCTTGAAAAACTGTGTCTCGTATTCCTAAGAAATACTTGTAAACGGGAACGGAAAGACGTAACAACAAATGAAGGAAAAGTAATCATCACTAATAACAAACTGATAGAAAGTTACTCATAGGAAAAGGAAGGCACAACTGTAAAAAAACTAGGAGAAACCGTCGCTGACAGTAGACAGTCAAATTTTTTTCTATAAAACTGCATCACATGTTTTCAAGAAGTGTGTGAGAACACAAACAGGCAGATGTAACATCAAAATAAGAAAAGATAATCATTACACTTAAATAAATAAAAATTTGTTGAGTGTAATAAAAGTCAATGAACAGTCAAAAACTCATTAACACGTGGTAAGATCTAGACCCAAAACTCAATCGAATAAAAGATAGAGCGAAAATCGTAGGATCAACTATGCGGTCATGAAGATGAGACCAATTAGACGAAAGCACATGGCTTACCAACGTGACAATCCAAATAAAGCTAATCAATTCTATTGGATTGATCAAACATTTAAGATTTACTTAGTTGTTAATATTAATAAGCTAGATCTTGGTGAAATATTCTGTTGATCATATTTTCAGTTACAATTAGTTAAGCTGTATCTGATTCTACATAACTGATTGAAGGCCTATGAATAGAGGTATATGTAATAACATACAAAAAACATAGACCTACGAGACACATACCTACATGAAATATAAGAAAACATCAAAGTTTTCCACGTAAACTATTATGTCTTTATTTTCCATTCTCTCTAAATATTTATTTTTATTATTCGTTTGTAAAAGATTCCCCAAACCGAAAAAATATTTTACAGTTTCCTAGTTTTTATATCGAGAGAGAAATCACAAAACTGAATAAATGCCAGAAAAATTACTCAAATGAAAAGGTAATTTGGAAAACTAATCAAGTCATTTAGAATGTACAAATTTAGTCAATTTTCTTAAGCAAAATCCATAAAAAAAAAATTCTCGTGAATTTGATCTTCAATAATCATGATTTAAGTGAAAGTCGTCAGCATAGAAAAAAGAGTTTGAATAAAAACAATATTGCCATTACAAACCGCTATTCAATGGTTTAAAAAGATAGTTAGTCCAAAATTTCTTAGTGCAAGTTAATAACATAAAATGAACATAATTACTTCTCAATTAAAAGAGCCAACAATAGTAAGAAAGACAATTGTTTGGTCCTAAACACATTACATTGAGTTTTTTTTATTCTGTATGGCATGAGAAACATCCAAAATAATTGCAACACTCTATGTTCTTATCGCAAATGTGTATTGTGTGTTAAAACTTAATTCGAGCACATGTTGAGTCTAAAAGATTATAGTTTAGTCAAATTCATCTAATTTGATCATAAACACGTCTCGTTGGATCTTTTATACTCCGTATGATTCTAGAAACATCTAAAATGACCATAACACATCAAATTTTTATCAAAAAGTGTATTGAATGTCAAAACTCAGTTCGAAAGCATGCTATACCCAAAAGATTCTAGTTGATGGGGTAATTTTTCTTTTCTTTTGACATCTTAACTGCAGTATGTGACTACCAGTCAAGTTATTACTCATACTATACTCAATTAGAATTCTAGTGATTGTCACTTAAAAATGATCTTCATTACTTGAGAGAGAGAGAATGCGGGGGAGAAATCTGATTTTTTTTCAAAATATTTTTAGAAGTCTATTTTTTTGGGATAAGAAACAATATATATTAATATATATAAATAATTATAGAGTTCGGCGGATGAGCAATCCAACCGAAACAAAACAAAAAAAACCCTCCAAAACATAATTCAATCTTTACAAACAGCTAATCAATCTGCGTTAATAAAAAACAAGGGGATATTCTTGAGCCACTTAGTATTAGACACCCAAATGGAAGACAAAAGAAAGACTCTTCTCTCAAAGAGACACTAAATTTTCTGACGACTCCTTAAAGATTCTTCTATTTCTCTCTGTCCATAAGCATCAAAGAACTGTCATGACCCCAGTGTTCCAAAGAACCTTTGGCATCCTAGGCAATTGCATATGAAGCACCTCAGCGAGCAAACTGTCCACTCTATACAGAGGAACTCACAACAAATTCAAATTTTCCAACAATTTGTTCCATAAGTACCTAGCTGTCGAGTAATGGATACAAAGGTGATCCGATTCTTCACTACTTTTGCAGCACATAATACAAAGGTTGAGAGACAAGGCCATGCTAGGGTGACATCGTTGAACCAACTCTTGGGAGTTGATCTTACGATGACCTAAACACCAACAGAATTAACGAAAATTCTTGGGAACTCTAATCTTCCACACAGCGCAGATAGAAGAAGACAAAGAACTGCTAAGAGAGGATAAATTAGATTGAGAAGAAGCGAGGAAAGCTAGATGAGATTTACAAGAAAAAAAGCTAAACAATTCTAGAGACCAAACTCCTGATTTTGGGACGGACTCTCTAAAAGAGAAAGATTCAAGCGACTCTAAGATTAAGGTCAAGTTCATTGTTTCTCTATCATTTAGGTTTCTATTGAAGTGGAAGTTCCATGCTCTATCCGACGTCGACCAGAAGGACCTAATAGGGGCATTAAGAAGGTATGAGACACGGTACATTCTAGGAAAGAAACTAGCAAAAGGAGTAGAAGAGATCCAAGAGTCTTCCCAGAACCTAACTCTATCTCCCCTACCAACCTTGTTCTTGACAGGTTTAGAAAACGAAGTCATACCTTGCGCAATAAACTTCTAAGGATTCCTAAGAGAATAATTGCGAACCAGATTAGAGTCTCAACCATTTTCCTGCAGGCCATATTTGCTGACAATGATGGAATGCCACAACGTGCTCGGTTTCAGAAGAAATCTCCACAACCACTTACTGAAAATAGCATTGTTTTTTTTAACCAAATTCCCTATACCAAGCCCTCCCTCCTTAATAGGCCGACTCACCAAATCCCAAGCCACTAAATAAGCCTTTTTTTCCTTCCTAAACTCCCTCCTAGAGGAAATCTCTCATCAAATTTTCTAACTTCACAGCAATTACGGATAAGTAATAGGTGGGGAGACTAGTCAGGACAGATTGAATAAGTGTCAACCTGTCGTCTTTGAAGAATAAAGCTTTCCTCCATCTCAATAATATTTTCTGAACCTTCTCAATCACGGGAATCCAAAAGGCTTTAGAAGATGAATTACCGCCCAATGGCAAACCCAAATTAGACGTATTTAACTTTCTTCTCTTATTAATTTATGTTCTTTCAAGGACAAAAGGATACAGAAGTGCTATTCATCCCATGGAAATAGCAATGACAATAAGGAAAACCTTCTTCCTTGTACTTTTTTCTCCATGTTTTTCCAAAACAGTCGTTTTTTGGATAAGTCGTTACCATGTATATGAAAGAGTATCTAATCTTCACACAAACATAATTTCAGGACATAACCAGAGAAATGTGACCCCCAAAAAAACCACATATTTCAAACCTGCAATTCAAAAACGGTTATTATTGAAGACAACAGGTTCCGAACACCTATTCTAATTACCAACTACTACATTAATGTATAATCAATAGAGAAAACATACCACAGCAATATTGAGTGACAAATCGTTTTAAACTGTAATGGAGACACGCCTGTGAATTACAAGGCTTGACATCTTGAAAAGGCAACAGGATTTCTTCTCAACAACCATGTCCAACGTACATGTAATCCAAGACATGAAGGTAAAATAACCAGCTAAAAATAAAATTACGGGAGTTGGTCTTAGGGTTCGATTTTTCTTTTTCTCTTTTTACATTATAATAACATGTCTATCTTAAGTTCGGTCTTTTTACCCCAGCAGACTCGATTTCCTTCACCTTGTCAGCCACAAACTGAACCCTTTTGGATAAGTCTTGCGTGTGTTCCTCAATGTGACTGAATAAGAGGTCTATGATTCTTCTGAATGAAGCCGACCGCTTTCTCTCAACAAGTAGCTGTTTCGTCAGTTCTTGAATTTTTGAGTTCTCCTCCTACAAAAGAAAACATGTGGGAGAAAAGTGAGAAATGATACATTTGGTTGATAGAAAGCTAAGTAATCAATATCTACATAACTACCAAATAGTGCCATATGTGTTAAGTTGTTCGAACTATATATGAAAAAAAAAAGTTTGGCAATCAGTAAATGGAAGTTTAAAACGAAAATTTGCCAAAAAGGAAAAAAGACTGCACTTGTGGGAACCCATGCCTTGAAGTTTGATCAGATCCAACATAGGTAATATGCAATGCAATAAACCTTGGATTGCCTTTGGCACGATTTCTACAAAACTGGGACAGATGAAATTGCAGGGATCCATAATATAGTAATAAGATAGGTACTTCCTATCAAATAGGATTTATCATTCACTTACATGATCGAGATTCCATATTCTATGCTGCACCTCATATTAGAAACAACGGAGTCATGGTGGACAGATGATACAACAAATAAAAAGCATTTACAAGATCTAATTCTTGTCAAGAGAATTAGGTAAATGGTGAACGCAGAAACTACACTGATAGTAAAAAAATCAGTCTTCAAAGAAATATACGACAATGATGCGTAAATTCAAAATTATAATCACAACAAATTATACTGCTAGTAGGAGAAAAAGTAACATAACCAACCGGACTGACAATGGATTCTGTGCGAGTACAATTATTTAGCGATTGTGCCATCCCACAGTCACAGGCCAACACATGATTGTGCTCCTTCACAAACTTCGTAACAACCCATTTCCCAGTATTCAGTTTTCTGAAGGAGAACATTGCCTTGCAACCCATCCTTGTGGGAGTCCGTAACTTCACACTCTTCTTATCACCCCTACGAGGCCGTCTGTAGCCCTCTTTGTTACAAACCAGACTTCGACTGATGATGGATCTATCTCTAGCGCGAGATAGATCGTTAATACGAGTTATGAAACCCATACGCATAGCATAAGCATTGTAAAATGCATTTCCAGCTTCTTCAGATTCGAATTCCTGACCCACGTACGGTTCAACAATTCCAATTACACTTGCATCCTCTTTAGAAGAATACTGAGTCGTCTCAACAGTCGGTTTAAAATAACACACCCCATCAGCTGAACTTCTTACGCTTGCGCCTTTACTCCCAAAGTCAAGGTCCATATGAGTTGAATTATCTATCACCTCATCATTAATGTCGACAGAATCGGCCACCGTTAAAAAATGATAATAGACAACCATAGAACCATTAATTATCCTCACAAATCAGTACAAATAACATTGTCCAGAGAGTAGAAATGAAAATTAGATCAATTAATATATGCTTTTCTTTAATCATTTTTATCTACATGAAAACACTTCTCAGAAAGTAGTTGGATAAATGCTTCTTAAGAAACGCTAAAGCAAAAATGTTTTGAAGAACACAAAAATGCTTCAAACTAATGTTTTCATGTGTCTATAGGAATTTCTAAGCAGAAAAAATTGTCAAAGCGAATATGTGTAGACCAATAGAGAGCAGTAACCAACAGAACATACGAACAATTTTTTTGTTGCCGCTTCCGAAGTTTACTCCATTTGGGGAAAATCCCACTCCAAGACAGTGAAATACAAAAGGACTGAAAATTGAATTTGCAAGCTGGAAGTAAAAGAGACATGAACGATTCAAATTGAAAATGGAATGAGATATACAACGACTGGGAATTCATCTGGAGAATCATATCAAACATCGAAATTGAAAACAAATTGTGATATAAGAATTGCACAGAACGGAAACTCACTCATTCATCGATCTTGAGCTCAAAAATCTTGATGGGGTCACATTGATGGATCTCACTCCGAAGTTTTTCCCCCTCTCTTTTCTTTTCTATTACGACCTCCAAAGGGTTTGTTTTTGCAGAACTATACCCCTAGGAAAGTAGTTTTATAGAATTATACCCAATCACTAATTTATGCATGCTCTAATCTCTCGTCCACACTTCACTCAAAATGAGTGTGTGAAGTTGCATGTTTGTCCTCTCTCTCTTTCTCTGATTTGTTATCTCTCTCCTCTTCACAGCAAAACCCAACTCTGTTTGTGGGTTTCTCCCCTTCTCTGTGGGTTTCTTCCTGAAGAAGAAGACGATGAACGCGGTGATTGCGAGCTTCTGTCTCGTGTGCAAAAACCTAGCTCGCTCTTTGTGGGTTATGGAAGAATGGATTTTTGGGAAAAAATAGGAGAGAGAAATGAAGATGGAAGATGAAGAGCGTGGGTTTTTGCCATGAGTCTCTGTAAAAATACCAAACTATTTCAGATATGGTTTTTACGTATTTTGATATTGTTCTGAGCTTTATTTCAGGTGGAACGATTTTAGTTTACAATACCCAGCTATTTAAGATCTGATTTTTGTATAATTCGATATTGTTTTGAGTTTGGTTATGGGTTTGATTTTAGCTTTCACTGACCAATCGATTTTGAATACCTGAGTTTTCACTGACCAATCAATTTTAAAGACTACACGATGGCTACACTGGCGTCGTGTAACCATCGCGTAGGTTTTTGTCAACGGATGGGCACACTAGCGTCGTGTATCCATCGTATAGGCTACACGATGGGTACACTGACGTCGTGTAGCCATCGCATAGGGTTTTGTTAAATTTTGTCAACGGATGACTACATTGTGACCAACTTTCAGAAGACGTAATTTTTGACTCGGGTTGAACCACGTGACCCGTAAGATACCAAATCAAAACTTATTCAGATATCTACATGTGTAACGGGGTTTACCCGTTGCAGCCTAGTTTAGAGCTAAAAAATACTGTTTTAAGTAATTTTGGAGGCCTGATGCAATTTTGGATTTTTTTCGTATTGTTAGGGTTTTGTCGAGGCTTCCACTACATCAAGTAGTTTACATGATGGCTGCATGATGCCATTATATCCATCGTATAGTCTACACAACGCCAATGTACCCACCGTGTAGTATACATGATGGCTACACGGCGCTAGTGTACCGATCGTGTAGACTACATGATGGATTCACGGTTATCGTGTACCCATCTTGTAGACTATGCGATGGGTATACATGCGTTATGTATCATCTCTATCTCGATGTTCTCTTTCTTTCTCAATAAAAATTAATAAAACTCATTAAAATTAACAAAACTCATTCGCTCTCTACAGTTTCTCTCTCTACGTACTGTCTTTTTCTATCATTTTGTTGTGTTTAGTTGTTGTTTTATGTGAATTTTATTATTTTCCAGCAAAATACATAGAAATTCAACCCTTAGATATTTTTATTATAGATTATGTTGAAGGAGATTTTCGAAAAAATGAGTTTCTAGGTAAAAATGGATTTTTGGGAAAACATATGAGAAATAAATGAAGATGAAATATGAAGAAAGAGTGTGGGCCATGAGTTTGGTAAGAAGGGCAATGAGAAAAAATAAAAGAGAAAAAGTTAAAGGATGTGGGACAGAGGTTAAGGAATGCACATATTAGTGATTGAGTATAATTCTGTAAATTCAATTTCTTAGGGTAGTTCTGCTAAAACCCCCCAAAGAAAACAGTTCAATCAAATAAGAAGAGCATAAGAAAGAACAAGCAAGAGAGAGGGCCGTTTTTTTATGGGCTGGATAGTTGGTTCTTCTAGGTCCTATTCTGTGCATTTTGAGTCGAAAAAGGCCCATTTTAAGCAAGTTGACACTCATTAGCTTCTCACTAAATAACGCGTTAACATATTAATATAGACCAATATTCTGTCCACATTCATATTGAATGAAATTGTACTACAATGTACTACACGCTTGTAGTGTATTATATCTCTGGCTCGAGCCTATAAATAGGCCTCCTAATGTACATAATGCAATTTAATTTGAATATAATAAAATATTTAACATGGTATCAAAGCTCACTGTCATGCCTCAAACCCGGTCACCATCTGTTTTTGTCTGTACCTACCCAATTGTTTTTGCATGAGAGGGGTGTTAAGGGATGTCCCGCATTGACTGTGGATGAGGATATATATGTGCTTATATACCTGTTTGGCCTCTCCCCCTAACACCAATTGGTTTTGAGTTGAAATCTGACATAGTATCAAAGCTGAAAATGAACGTGCTGAAAGAAAACATAGACATGTGGTTGAAAACATTCAAACTTTTCTTATTTCGGCAACATATCTTGAATGTTTTTGGGGGAAGCGACACTAATAGCAGTTTATACTATAAATTGTGTTCCATCTTCAGTTATGAATAATCACTCCTTATGAGCGTCTTTATGGCACTTCACTAGATTACAGTTCTCTTAAAAATTTTGGGTTCGCATGTTTCGTTCTTCTACAACCACATGAACACATAAATCTTGAACCAAGGGCTCGCCTATGCTATTTTTTGGGTATGGGATTAAACATAAAGGGTATCAGTATTAGGATCCTCTTTCTAATTGTCTTCATTCAGTCGCCATGTCATCTTCTAGGAACATAAAATGTTCTCCTCCATGTCTAAATTCGGCTCATCAACATCATCTCTTACTTCATATTTCACAAACTCTTCTACTGATTTATTTCCTGAAGAATGTCATACCACAACTCTTGAGCTTCATACAGACAGTCCCACATCTTCTTCGACCTCGTCTGAAGTACCTAAACCGTCAGGGGTTCCTAAAGTCAGTCCGTCAGTGTCCCCATCCTCAGTCACACAAACATCTCCAATCTTATCTCAACCTCGTCATCGGTCCAATAGGGTAAAAGAACAACCTGCTCACCTCCGTGATTTTCATTGTTTTTCTACCATTCTTTCCTTATATGAGCCTTCAAAGCATGTGTTCAAAATTTTAATATGAAATTTAGTAAAATTAAATTATTGTTGAATAATTTATATAAATATATGAAAATTTCATATTCATTAATGAGACTATAATCTTCTATTAGTACGAGATGATCAAGATTATAGATAATAAATAAAAATGTTAGCAACATATTAAAGAATGAAATCTTTAATGAATGGTTGCTAGTACAGTTCACTAAGTATTATGAATGCATGCGATCTAGATATGGATCATTGATGTGGATATACATCTTAATGAATGTACTTTATATAATAAGATTATATATGACAGGCCCGATGTGAATTAATAACTTTATTAACATATTGTTTATTATAAAGATTTAATACACATCAATCTGATAATCAAAAGTATATCAGTCTGAATCCTAAGTAGTCAAGAACTTTTATACATGTCTACTAGACCTTTTGTTTCACTCATTAAGGTTTGTTTGTAAAACAAGCTAGTGACTTTGTTTTGGAGACTCAGTGATATGGATGGCTGGGAACATGATCTTACAAGATTTGAAATCCAATCTTTCCTAACGGATCATATATTGGTTCTCTTAAGTATTAATTCTGAAACTGAATGACTATTTAACTCAAATTTATAATACGATTATTAATTAGCCATTCATTAGTCAATTAATGGTACTTAAGGATCAAGAGGTAATTAAAAGGGTAAAACGGTAATTTTGATCAGTTATAATTTATGAACCAATAATTTGAGGACATAATTACGTAAAATATTTATATCAATGGACTACACGAGAATACTCTGTAAATACATTATGTCATCTCTAAGAGTGTAATTCTATATTTATAATAGAGTAATAATGAAATTAATAAATATGATTATTTAATTAATTATCTTATTTATTGGAGTTTGAGATTATAAGTCCATACTCTCCAAGTCACATATGTACTATACAATTTAGGGGTGTGAATATTTCAGGACATTATAAAAAAACTGACTTGCAAAAGAATTTTTTATTCTAGAGCTAGTGAATAATTATGAGATAATTATGTGTGATTAATTAATTAATTAAATTATTTATATATAAATTTCAGAAATTACATATATATATATATATAATTATATCGATTAATTTTTTAATCATCGATAAGTGAGACAGAATATATAATTTGTGATATTAGATAATTATAAATTATTAGTAGATAATAATTTGAATCAACTAAATCTGTTATTTGTGAACAAACATATAAGTTAGTTGAAAGGAATAATCATTTTATGTTAATTTTGAATTAACTGATATCTAGATATTTATTTGATTAAAATAAATATTTAATTCGTAGTAATTGCTGTATGTCATTGATTGGGAATCAAACATTGACATGAATTATTATAGTGCCACGTGGCACTCCAGTAGTGGGGGTGCAATACAGTAGTGTCGTGAGCCACTGTGATAGCTCACGGCAACTGTAGGCCCGTGTGGCACTGCAGTTGTGCACAAATTGTAGTGGGTACCACTATAATGATATTTTTAAAATTAAATATTATTTTCAGTTTATTCTTAAAAATCTGATATGTCATTATCTAAAAAATATATAAATATTATTCTATTGGACTCAGTGTTGATAGAGAGTGAAGAACACAATTACTATCAGAAGGAATTTTCTCTATGATAAAAATTTAATAAAAAAAACTATATGGGAATAATCATTGTATTCCCTGAGAAGATTATCTCACAAAAATCAATTTTTTTTAATAGATCTCTAGCTCTCATGTGTTGAGTACATTTATAAACAGAAAAAGTGTCTTTGATTATTCTACATGCCCACACACATCCTAGAACATTTGAGGATGGACTTGAAATATCTTGGTGTGTATCTCAAAGTCTGTTGTTCGTGGAAACACATAATCGTTGATTTGCAAAGACGCTCAATATAGACGATAAGAGATATATGATTCATATTCACATACGTCTCAGATTTAATATGTAAATGTATAATGGATCATGATTGAAACGAGTTTTCAAAAAAAATGTTTTATTTTGAAAACCGTTGTGTTGCGCTTGTTTTTGTTTTATCTAAAAACATACGATTCATTTTTAATAAATTTTTAAAAGACACCCACCTCCGCCGCGTTTGCGCCGCATTTTTCAACAATTGGTATCAGAGCACGATAATTATATATTTATATTTTAAATATTGTGTGGGCGTTATTGCATTGTTCACAACATATGTGGCTGAAAAGATGGTTTGTTTTTTGAATGTATGGTTAAATAATATGCCGTTTAATTGTATGGTGATTATTGAGTTAGACTTTGTTCTTTAATTTTTCCTTAGATATTGTGTAAACCGATTTGGGGCCTAGGAATTTTTATAATTTTATTTTAAATATTATATTGTAATTATTTCGATCGCGTGGGAATGAAGAACGCACGAGACGAACGAGAAGGAAAAGGAAAAAAATAGGAATTCCAGCGCCGGAGACGGTGATGGGTGACGATGGGAGAGTCTTATCATTGGCGGCAACTGTTGTCGCATCTAAGGAAATTTCACAAAAACTCTGATAGCAACTTATCCTATCATTGCATAGTTTTATGATAACCCTAACTCTATCTATTATCTTTTAAATTTTGAAATGTAATTATAAAACTCATTTTTAATTTTTAATTTTATGAAATTTAAAGATTAATTAATTGATTGGGTTTGACCCAAGTTTGACCAAGTCAATTAATTGTTTATTGACTAAGTCAAATTCAATAATTTTAAAAGATAATTATAGAGATTAAGAAAAACATTTTTTCCTAATTAAAAGACTTTTGTTCGAAACTTAAAGATTATGAAGACATAAGATGGAGAAGGAAATATTTTAAAAATATGTAATCTTGAACGAAACCCCATAATGGAATGGGCAAATGGTGGAGCTTATTAATGATAACTCTAAAAATACTCAAAGATGAAACTTGGGGCGAGGATGATGGTAGATGAAATTCAGTACAAAGGAACTGTCAGATGGAAGAACAAAGAAAAATCTTGCCGAAAATTTATCATAAGCAAATCTCAAAACTATTGCAAGGATAAATCTGCAAAGAAAAAGATGGGCAAATCTCGAAAGTCTCAATTTCTCAAGTCAACTGTTGCGATCAAGACTCAATAACCCTCTACCAGCTCGACAGTCAGAAAAGCACATTGAACTCAAAGCTAAGTCTAAACTTTTTGATTAATTTTCTTCTCTTAAATATATTGTTTTATCCATTAAAAACATGAATTTATTGTCTGGTGCATGATCATTCATCAAATTAAAAGCTTTAAGTATTCTCTTCATGCTCATTCATCAAATTAAAATCTTTAAGTATTCTCTTCAATTGAGTGGGACATGATTAACCTAAAATTTAGTATATATCCTCATGCTTCAAGTGTGCAAGCATAAATTACATCTACCACACTTGGGTCAACTGCTATAAATATGTTGGTAGCTCAACTATATAAACTCTAGCATGACTCTATCATAGTATAAATCATAGTCAAGCGTCATGTAATTAACTTAGTACGCCATGCCTAAGTTGATTCGAGTCCTTAAACATTATCAACTCGAAATAACTTTTTTGAGATCATGCATCCAACTCGAGACACTAAAAATAGTGTATTTAACTCAGGCAACTTAACGCTCGATTGTCTTACCGGGATGGCAACTAACGTGAAGATCATGGCACAAATCATTACATGTCAATCACATTCAGTTATTAAACTGTACTGACCAGAATAGAACTACATGACGAATCATACATCATTAGAAATATATAGCAATTAACTTCTCTAAGATTTGTGCGGAACTCAATTTGGAGCTCCTGGATAAAAGTTATGGCAGTTTTCATGCAGCACGTTCGGGAAGAATGCTGCATGGATCAATCAACTTCAATTATTAAACTATATCATCTAAAAATGAATTACATGAAAAGTCATTTTTCATTATAAATATACGAAATTTATCTTCCTGAAGAATTTTACAGAATTCAATTTGGAGCTCTCGAGCAAAATTTATGGTAATATTCATGAAAATTGTTCAGAAAAGAAGATTATGCAAAACAGTCAACTTCAGAAACTAAATTGTACCAACTGAAAATGAACTACATGATGAATCATATGCCGCTTGAAAGATACAGAAGTCAAATTCTTAAAAAATGTTACGAAAATTAATTTGGAGATCCCGAATAAAAGTTTATGGCAGATTTCATACAGACTATTCAGAAAACAAAGATTGTGGAGGGCCGTCAACTTCGACTAGTAGATTGTACCAACACATGAAGAGTTACGTGACAAATCATATGTTGCTACAAAACTACAGAAGTCGGCTTCTTGAATTTTTTACGGAATGAGATTCTGAGCTTCCTGGAGAAAGTTACGACATATTACATACAGACTCTTGAAAATCAAATTTGACCGAAATTACAAGACATAGTATTTTGGTTTTGAAACGGAAACGCTCATCATAACAAATCATGAATGAAATTTGAGACCATAACTCAATATTTATTTCAGACAAAAGAATCTATTCTGAAAATGATGAACAAGGACATCAAATCCAAATTTCCTCGACGAAATTGTGCTTGTTCAACATTTTTGTCACAGATCTTAAAGTATGAGAAAAAGAAAAAGAAAAGTAAATGGGAGAAACTCTACCAATGAGCCCGTCAAGAAGGAAATAGGAGAAACTCTAGCAAGGAGGCGTCATGAAGCATATAGAGCCTCTAAGTTTTGTGAAAAGCTTAAATTTTTAGGAGTAGATATCCAGCAGATGTCAATTCCCAGAAGGAAACCATAGGAGCACATATCCTGCAGATGTTTGTTCTCAGAAACCATAGGGCTATTGAGTTTGTGAAAAGCTTAAATCCTTAGGAGTGGATATCAGTTCTCAGAAGGAAACCATAGGACTTTGTGAAAATCTTAAGTCCTTGGGAATGGACATCCGTTGGAAATCCGTTCTCAGAAACCATAAGGCCTTTGAGCTTTGTGAAAAGTTTAAGTTATTGGGAACATATATCTAGCGGATGTCAATTCTCAAAAGGAAAATATAGGGCCCTGAGCTTTTTGAAAACCCTAAGTCCTTGGGAACAAATATCCAATGGATGTCAGTTCTTAAAAGGAAACCAAAACTTTGAAACAGAAATGTACAGGAACATTCTTGGATAACGAGTCAATAAATGCTCGAGTGATTCACAACAAATACAACTGAAGAAAGCAAAGATAAGATACTTTTCGAAGACAACTAAGCTGACGATCATAAAATGAAGGCATAACGAATGTAAACGCACCATTAAAACAGACATATGATATGACACAACTATTTTTTTTTACAAGCGAGCAAGTGACGCCTAGTGTGCGGAACAAAACATCCGCTGTCAAGAATCTCAGAACAAAATATTGCATGCTAGTGCTTTGTTAACACCAAACGGAAAACTTCTACGTGAATGTAGGTCTCGCCCGATTCAGAACAATTACAGAATAACACCTAGCCATTTTAAATGGTTGTATAACGAGCAATCAAAACGATTGCTCATAGAGGTTGGGACGTGAGCGGCAAACTTGCAAAGTAAATCACAATGGAAACACTCACAATAGCATGATGATCTCTGAACGAGTAGCAGATTGACAGTTAGGGCATAAAAAGCATGAAAAATGCAAAAATAAAAATGAGAAAGCCGTGAACAGAATTTCATCCACTACAACCCCAAAAGCCCCTTAACGATGTTCATTCTCAACTTCATAATTCTAGATCTTAAACGGACAAAATCATCGATAAGATAATACATAAAGTCCACCTATAACATGACTTATCTATTAGAAGTGAAGCTCAGATTGGGCCCGACTATGTATGTCCACAACAACAACATTGAACGAAAATATGGCTAAGAACAGGAAGATATTTATCCCATAACAAAATATTGTATATCGACGTTCCATTAACGTCAAATACAATAGGGGCAAATGAAAGAGAACTATTTGAGCTAGCTGACATGTCATAAAGGAAAAGTCTCAGAGCCATTCAGAGAAGAGACAATGGATTACTGATGTGACAATTGAAAATAACCATCAGATTAAATGAACGAACGAGATCAATTCAAACTGTGACTGAGTCAAAGGATAATATTCTTTTTATCCCTTTTTGTGTTGTAATAGATCAAGCAAATCAGATTTGATGTAACTAATTTATGTTCAAACTGAGCCTATAAATAAATGACCAGTCTTTGTAATCGGTAGATTCTCAACAAGCACAACATGTAGCTTGTATTAGCCTTATAAACATTTTCTCAACAATGAAAATACTACCAAAAGCTCCCCGTGAGCTTTCCTATCAAAGGTTTTTCACGTAAATTATGATGTTTATTACTCTTCTTTCTTTACTCTTTATTTTCATATTATACTATAAGAATTTCACAACCAATTCTACAAACCGTCAATTTTTTCCCTTACACTCACTCACCAGGACGTTTTCGAGATTTAGCATCCATACTCAAAATGACATATGCTCTCCCACCTTGAGTTTGAGAGAGTGTTAACATATTAATATAGACCAATATTCTATCCACATTCGTATTTGTACGAAATTGTACTACATTATACTACATGCTTGTATTATATTATATCTCCCTGGCCGAGCCTATAAATAGGCCTCCTAATGTACATAATGTTTATAATCCATTTTTTGAATCAAAATACCATAACTACCCTGGAAAGAAACATATTTACAATACAAGGTGTGGAGATAGTAAATAAAGGAATCACAACCAAGATGTACAAGAGGCGTTTGGTTTTGGTCAAGTTAGGAGGGAACGATAGATGGATGAGAATTCATGTGACTGTTTTAGGATTTCAACGCAATCTAAAATAACAATCATGATAAAATAGGCAACTTGGTGATACAAATATGTTTGTCACATGAAACTAGGTAAAAAAATTACCCTTGATAATTTTTTTTTTAAAAACTCACATTAGGGTCCTTTTAAAAATGATAAATACTCGCATTTCTATTTTTTTAAGCTTACGGATGATATATTTGCAGTATATGACCTCATAAAAAAAGGAATAATCATTTTCTAGATATATATCTTATGATATATATACTAGCAAATCTTTGAAAATGTATACTTTAGTTTTTAACTTTAAAAATATATGATTTGATCCTAAAATAAATTGTTGTTACTTTCATTAAAAGGAAATCACACATGACCTACTTTTGAAGCAACTAGAAGTTCATGGATTTTGTACTTTTTTGGGGATCAAAGGTAACTTTATTTAACCAAAAGCACAAATACACAAGTATAATGAACACAGCTCACGAAATTACAAGACAAAGCCAGCACAAAGGTAAACTAGACTAGAACTGAAATGTAAATTACATCCAACTATCTAAGAGGACAGAATCAATATTAAGACCTTTTTTCAGTTTGACGAAAACATAAACTCTGCCTCACCATTTTAGTCATTTTGTTAAAGGTAATGTGGGAATCCAACATTTTCCCCCAGAAAACCCTCATGTTCCTTTCAATCCAAGTACAGTAGATAAAGACAGAAAAGATGAGTATCACACTAAGAGTAATGAAAGATTTAGGAGATTTGACTTGAAGCCAGGAGCAAAAAGGCTCCCAAGATAGAGCATTGCATCTGAGGTTGCATCTGTCAAGTAAACTCCTGATTAGTGATCTTGTATGCTGACATTCATAAAATAAGTGAGCCACTGATTCCACTCCAGAAGTACAGAACATACAAGCAGAGTCTGAAGAAGAACACCATTATATCACACGATCCTTAGTTGCCAACTTATTAAGCAAAGCAGGCCAGGAAATATATGAACACTTGGGGATGAATTCTGAAAACCAGATTAGCATGCACCAAACGATTTTAGGTTTCTATTATCTTAATGCAGTGTAAGTCTTCCTGATGGAGAAAGTTCCTCTAGGATCTAAGGACCAATGCCAAGAATCAGCATGTAGAGTAGGAGCCCTTAACTCAGATGGAAGCCCCAATGATTCAGATCAGTGGCAAGGGCTTGACTAGGCTTAAATCCCTTTATTTTGAAACATATACTCTATGATTCCAAATTAAGCAATCTTCCTACTATCATTCATTTTCAGCGACCTGCAGTTGTTCTCAATTGCATAGAAACCAAGTGAGTAAGCTATGAATGACGAAATTCAAGCATATTTGACGGGAGTGAGAGTGACGGAATGCACAAGAATTGTGTACTCCTCGATAATTTGAAAGTTAAGATTGAGAATGTCACAAAAATATATAGTCGTCTCCATTTACCAAACCAAATAAACAAATCATAAGATTGAAGAAAAACCTTAAGCAATCTTGTAGAGCCTAAAGCAAGAAAAATCGATAAATAATCGCAATCTATGGTTGATGTTGATAAAGAGTATTTAATTTGAAATCATTAAATACATGTTTTGAAAGTTAAGGGACAAAAATATACAACAACCAAAGTTTAGGAGGTTCCAATGTACCGAAATGCACTCACATGCCAAACGTCCGCAAATTTCCATCAATGAAAGTAACGAAAATTTAATAGGATCCAAAGGGTATATGTTTAAGTTTTGAAGGAAAGAAAAAAATTGACGATCATTTTGTCAGTTTGTCTGATAGAACTTCACTAGCCGGTCTGGTATGACCATTACTAGCTTGAACGAGAGAAAAAGAAGCAGTTGAAGTCCTTCAAGGACAGCATAGGCTTCCGCACTCTATTTTTAACCGCTTTTTGTAACCTCCTAAAGCGAGGGGCTGTCTTCTCCATCCTTCAAATCCAGATTTGCTTGGCCTTTTTTTTCTTTTGATAATCCACAAATCCCCCTATTCACTTTTTATGTGAAGTCAGGTTCAAAACTAGAGCCCCAGTGAACCATACAATCTTTGGGTAGGTACCCTTGAGGGGAGTCGAACCCCAGACTTGTGGGAGCAAACCACAGGCCTGACCATTCGGCTAACGGCCTCATTGGTTAGCATGGCCAGGTTTGCTTGGCCATTTGACCAAACTTTTTCTTCTTCTTTTCCCTTTTTTTAGCACACAAAGGGATAAAAAAGTGACATCCATCTCATGAAAATAGCAATGGCAATAAGGAAAACCTATTGCTTTCTATATTTTTCTCCATATTTATCCAAAAACATTTTTTTTTCGCAATGCATAAGCCATATCATGAATAAAAAGAGTAGCTAATCTTCGCAAAAACAATTTCAAGCCATAAGCAGAGAAACCTAACCCGAAATAGAAACATTTCCAACCCCCAATTCAAAAACAGTTAAGGTAGCCTGATACACACCAAATATGTCTTATGGAAGATGATGACAATAGTTTTTATTGAGGATAACAGGTTCTGAACACCTATTCTAATACCGACTGCTACACTAATGTATAAACTAATGGAGAAAAACATACCTCCGCAATGTTGAGCTACAAATCATTTTTGCGCACTGTAATATAGACCCCTGCAAATTACAAAGCTTGACATCTTGAAGAGACAGCGGGATTTCTTCTCATTATGCAAGTCAAACGTACATGTAGTTCAAGACATCATGGCGAAATAACCCGCTAAAAATAAAACTATTAGAGATAGTCTTAAAGGTCGTATTTTTTACATCATAATTCCAAGTCCATCTTAAGGTCGATCTTTTTCCCCTCCAGACTCTATTTCTTTTACCTTGTCAACCACAAACTGGACCCTTTTGGATAAGTCATGCGTGTGATCCTCGATGTGAGTGAATAAGAGGTCAATGATTCTTTTGAATGAAGCAGAACGCTTTCTCTCAGCAACTAGCTGTTTCGTTAGTTCTTGAATCTTTGAGTTCTCCTCCTACAAAAAAAAAAACAAAAAAAAACACGTGTGGGAAAAGTGAGACATGATAAATTTGGTGATATCCATATTTACAGATTTGCCAAATAATGGCATGTGTGTGAAGAAAAAAAGTTTGAAATGAAACTTCATCAAGAAAATTTGATAAAAAGGAAAAATTAATGCACTTGTGGGAACCCATGCCTTGAACATATCCAACAAAGTAATATCCAATGCAAAAAACCTTTGATTTCATTTTGCACACTTTCTTCTGAACTGGGACAGATGATACAACAAATAAATATCATTTACAAATTGTATACTTCACCTCACATTACACCGATCAGATTCAAAGTGGACAGATGGTACAACAAATAAATATCATTTACAAGATCTATTACTGTCAGAGATTGGATTCCTTCAATTGAGTACTAGTCAAGAGAGTTAGGTGAATGGTGAATATAGAAATCACACACTGATCGTGAAATGAGTATTTAAAGAAATATGCATGTAATAATCATCCATAACCTTGAATATTTAATCACAACAAATTCACAACTAGTAGGGGAAAGAAGGCAAAATAACTAACCGGGCTGACAAAGGCTTCTGTACGAGTGCAAATATTTATTGATGCCACCCCACTGTCACAGGCCAACACATGACTGTGCTCCTTCACAAACTTCGTTACAACCCATTTCCCAGTTTTTAGTCTTTTGAAGGAGAGCATTGCCTTGCAACCCATCCTTGTTGGAGCCCGTAACCTCAATTTCTTCCTATCACCCCTATGAGGCCGTCTGTAACCCTCTCTATTACAAACCACACTTCGACTGGTGATCGATCCATCTTTAGCGCGAGATAGATCGTGCATACGAGTTATGAACCCCATTCGCATACCATAAGCACTGTAAAACGCACTTCCAGCTTCTTCAGAGTCAAATTCCTGACCCACGTACGGTTCATTAATTTCAACTACACTTGGATCCTGTTTAGACGAATTCTGAGTCGTCTCATCAGTTGAGCACACCCCATCAGCGAAACTTTCTACCATTGTGCCATTATTCACAAGGTCAAGTTCCATTTGAGTTGAATTATCTATAACCTCGTCATTAATATCAATACCAAGCTCAGAATCCACTGCAAAAAGGATAATAAGCAACCATACACGGGGTCAGGGAATAACCATTAATTATCCTCACATTTCAGTACTGACATTTTCCAGAGAATAAAGATGAGAAAAAGATCAAATAGATCAGATTAATACATCAGCACAATTAAATATCCACCCAGTTCTAAGACATATGAAGGGTGAGTTTAAGAGTTCTTTTCTTTGAAAACGCTTATATGCATTCAGAAACACCATATTAACCGACAGTTTTTTAAGATATGATTTTCTTTAATCATTTTTATCCACACGAAAACATTTCTCAGAAAATATTTGGTCAAATGCTTCTTACGAAACGCCTTCAGATGTAAAGAAAATATGTTTTAAAGAACATAACAATGTTTCAAACTAATGTTTTCACGTGTCTAAAATAATTTCTAAACACCAGAACTCTCAACATACCCGAAAGGAGATCAAATTAACCAAAAGCCAAAGCAATTAAAACTCATCTACTTCAAGTATACATAATAACCAGACCCGAGCTCCGAATTCAATTAACTTAAACTTCTAAAAGAAAATCGTTTGCAAATAATGAAGAAACTCAAATCGCCAATTAGGAATCGGACTGTGGCTAGAACCATACAAAAACGCTTCCCCACCCAACCCTTCCACCACACAAAAAAGGGGATTGAGAAAAATGGTGGAAAAAAATAAGGACCCCGTGAAATTGTATTACATTTCCTAATAAAACGAAAGAAGTCATGATTATATAACAGTCAGAGCGCATATTTCTATAGACCAATCGAAAGCAGCAACCAACAGAACATACGAACAAATTTTATTTTGCGGCTTCCGAAGTTTACTCCTTTTGGGGAAAGTCCCATTTCAAGACAGTGGAATACTGAAGGACAGAAAATTGACTTGGCAAACTGGAAGTAAAAGAGACATGAACGATTCAAATTAAAAGTGGAACTCGATATAAAAGGACTGGGAGTTCATCTGGAGAATCAATCAAACATCGAAATTTGATACAAATTGTGATATAAGAATTGCAGAATGAAAACTCACTCATTCATCGATCTTGAGCAGAAAAATCTTGGTGGGTCACATTGATGGATGTTGTTCCTTAAAAAGTTCCTCCGTTCGTTTCCTTTCTAATACAACCTCCCAAAGAAAACAAATCGGAAGAAGACTAGAAGAACAGTACAAGCGAGAGGGAGGGATGTTTTATGGGCTGGATAGTTTCATTCCGTGCATTTTGAATCGAGAAAGCCCATTTGGCCCACTATTACAAGGAAGATGAGATTTTTGAAGTAAATAATTCTATTTACGTAATTAGTTAAAACTTACGGACATTACATGTGTATTGAAAAATTCACGTACATTATACGTGTATTAAAACATGCTAATATTTAATTGACTTTGAAAATGAAATGACCTTTTCATGATTCTTATGATCACCATCCATTAAAATGTCAATAGATGTTAAATTTTATTTATTTTTTAAATACAAATTTTATTATGAATGAATATTAGCATTATTTACATATGATAGATTGTGATTCACAAAAAAAAGAACAAAATTTATTTTTAAATTGTTAATGGTAAAAATAGTATTAAATAAAAATAAATTTTCAATGTATAAAAGAATTAATGAAAAATAAGAGAAATTTATATTGTATTTGTGTGTGTTTATATATATATAATCCATGATCGTTTTAACGCCACTATGTGGGTGAGACAATAGTGGGTAGATAGGTGGTGTTGGGAGTTTGTAAATTATTAAATTTATTAAAATATTGTTTATTAATTTAATTAACTCAAACACTAATAAATTAGTGGGCAATGGCGAAAAGGGCGAAAGGAAGGGAGACGAATGGGGTGGTGGACATGAGTCGGGTGAGGGGTGGGGGTAAAGAAACAAAATATTCACTGAATATATCTAACAAACCTAATCATTCTAACTATGCAAGCAAGAACTTTGAACTTCTTCTGATTTTTTCCTTCAAAAACTGTAAACAAAACATGTAAATAAAACTTTGGTCCGGGTTGGATACGACTTGTCCCGGTTGGGTAGAGTAACTATTAGGAGTATCGGCACAGTAACCGGTGCTCGTGATGGACAAATCAACAGTCTAGATCTGTTTTGATTTAAAAAAAATTTATTTATTTTTTTATCTACATTTTCAACAAATCACACCCGTTCTAATTTAAATTAACGGATCATGATTTCTGTATATAGAACCCAAGCCACAATATGACTGACACATCTCAACTTGGCTTTGATATATATTTTTCCTCACAAAGCATCGATAAATAGATCTCAATGGATTTTATGTCGTTGATACAAAAATCACAGTTTTGATTTGTCCCAAACTCCATTTACTCAAATTGTCCTTAGTTGTCAGGCTTTTTTGTCACATGGCATTGGCTACTCAGTACTCAGACGAGAAATTGTAAAGACTAGCTATCATAATATGATCGGTAATCGTGTTCACTAGATTAAAAATGAACGATTAAGATTTATTTTGATTTAAAAAAATATAAGTTTACTTTTTTGATTTTCATGTTAAACAGAACAAAATCGTTCAGATCTAAATCAATGAATCAGAATTAAAAGGTATGAGTCTCATGCCACATTGTGGCCGGTATATACAATAATTTATCCACTCACACAAGCGTTTAAAGGAACTATTTATATTTTTTTCTTAAGTAATTGCATCAAATAGACAAGTTTTGAAAGTCAGTTTAAGAAATATCAGTTTTTTTAAATTTTAGGTAAATAGAAGTTTTTCTTGCCACGTCATCAACCAGCTATTAACGAAATTATAGTTTGACGATTTTAACATTGAATATACAGATTTCGTAATCTGATTTGGTAGGTCCTTTTAATTAATTAAAATATGATAATTAATTATTTCTAATTCAAATATTATTTTATTGATTTTTCTTTTTAATTAAATTAAGGGATACTTAATGATTAATTATATTTTTCTTAATATCAGCTAAAGTTGTTAAGAAAATATTCTTTCAAATTAGTTACATTATCAATACCTCTGATATACCCGAAAAATCATCATTATTATCAAATTTCAAATTTTGAACGATTATAGTAAATCAATATGTTTATTGTTGAGCGGTTACGGTAAATCAAATTCTAAATCGATATATCATCTTTATACCTATGATATACCTAAAAATTATCAAACACACCATATATAGATTAAATAATTCAAATTTTAAATTTTGAACAGTTATGGTAAATCAATATATTTCTTGTTGAGTGGTTATGGTAAATTAAATTTCAAATTGATATAACATTTATATACTTCTGATATACCAAAAAATTATCAAATGCACAATATATATAGATTAAATATTTCAAATTTTAAATTTTGAGCATTAATTACATCCTTAAGTCTAACATCTTTCACATCAGTATATCATCTATGTATCTCTGATATACCCGAAAAATCATCAAAAACATAGTATATATATATATATATATATTAGGTATTTCAAATTTCAAATTTTGAGTATTAATTACATCATTAATTCTAACATATTTCGAATCAGTGTATCATCTATATACCTCTGATATACTGAAAAAATCATCAAACGCATCATATATAGGTTATGTATTTCAAATTTTAAATTGTGAGTGTTAATTACATTCTTAAATCTAACATCTTTCAAATCAATATATCATCTATATACCCAAAAAATATCAAACGCGCCATATATAAATTAGGTATTTCAAATTTTGAGTATTAATTATATCTTTTATCCTAGCATCTTTCACATCGGTATATCTATACACCTCTGATATATCCGAAAAATCAACACATCATATATAGATTAGGGTTATTTTAATAAAAAATTATGGACAGATTAGAAAACCTACTATTTACCTAAAACTATTGAATACTTGATATTTCTTAAAACAACCCCCAAAACTTATCTGTTCTGCAAAAATTTCTATTTTTCTTTATGGTAGTCCATGATCGAGAATCAGAAAAAATGCACACGAGGAAGAGGAAGTTGGCTGGTTGAGACCCTCCACCAATGCTAATGTGTTAGATTCTGGCCAATGACACACCCTATTTAATCACTACACTGACATTGGTTTTCAAACTCCAACCTATGTATGTCATGAGGGATATGCCACCATATTTATTGAGCACAATATATCTTTATAGACACTCACATTTCATAGGAAACAAATTCATTAGCCATCTCCTTTTTGCTTTTAATAAAGAAATGTAATGAAGGGTTTGCATGCATGCTGGAACCCTCTTGCTCACCAGTTCAAATTACAATAACAAAAAAAAGAAGCAAATGATAACACAAGTTGGCATACAACTTTTGTTTTTGTTTTTTTAAAAACTTTTTAGCACAATTTCAAATACAAACAAGTTAAATATATGGTTCGTAGACTTTAATAACATGCCATGCATACCAAATGAGCTCAAATGACACACTTGCTGCTTCTAAATTGGCCCTGAGCCCAGATGACACATCTCTTTCCAACATGATACATCCTCATCTTACGAAGCCATAGTCTCCAAGTTACTCATAGGCACAGGCAGACGTGTGTATCCATCAAGTCTTGAGACTCCAAGACAGATATTAATGCACAAAAGTCAATATGGTTCATAGACTTTATAACGTGTCATATATATGATGTAGTTTAGAAAAGATATAAGATAGTTGATGATTAAGAAAATATGATATATTCAATCTTAAGATCTGCTGTTTCATGGAGAGTTATGACTATCAGTTACAAGTATATAAAAACTAATTAAGCAATTAAATGTATACTAAAGCTCATAGTGCACCAAACCATAGATATAAAATCTCCATTCTTTGTACGATGATGAAGTGCTATTCAAAGTTATAAAGCCTTGATCCAACAAAAAATTAATAAACCTTTTTTCGAAGATCAATGAGTATGTCAAAGTTCCCAAAATTAACGGAACTCATAACATGGGAGAAAACACACACCTCAAATGCTTTTGATGAACTTCAACTCAAAAGATCCTTAATTATTAAATCTACCAATTCCCATAGTTAGATGACAAACAAAACACATAATCTTCCTTTTAGGTCATGATTGGCAAGTAAATAAAAGGATGAAGAGAGAAATTAAAGATCAAAGTTAGCAAAATCAGTTGAGCGGTATACATAAAAACACAAACCCCATTTCTTATTATTCTTCTTCACAAAATCTTCTCTGCCTCATTCCAAATAGTGAAAGTTGGAGTTACCTGACAAACAGCAGCCATGTTAGCAGACCTTGGAGAAAGAGCAACTACTGTTGGAATAGTTGCTGAAATATTTGAATTGTTGCATCTTGATCCTTGATCGTAGTAGTTTATATTGAAGACAACAGGTTTTGCACACCAATTCTAATATTGATTGCCACATTAGTATAAAATGTAATGGAGAAAGCGTACATCAGCAATATTGAGCTACAAATCATTTTTGTTTAGATCCCAACACTATCTACAAAGGTGCTTTGCTATTCATGATTAGAGCAGCACTTTGACAGATACACGCCTGGAATTACAAAGCTTGACATCTTGAAGAAGCAACGGGATTTCTTCTCATTAAGCATGTCAAACGTACATGTAGTTCAACAAGACATGATGGCCACTAAAAATTAAACTATTAGAGAGTCTTAAAGGTTGAAATTTTTTACATCATAATTCCAAGTCCATCTTAAGTTTGATCTTTTTCCCCTCCAGACTATATTTCTTTTCCCTTGTCAACCACAAACTGAACACGTTTGGACAAGTCTTGTGTGTGATCATCAATGTGAGTGAATAAGAGGTCTATGGTTTTTCTAAATGAAGCCGAGCGCTTTCTCTCAACAAGTAGCTGCTTTGTTAGTTCTTAAATCTTTTAGTTCTCCTCCTACAAAAAAATGGATGAAAAGTGAGAAACGATCAATTCGATTGTAAAGCTTAGTAATCGATATCTACATAATTACAAAATAATCTTGTATGTGTAAGCAAGAAAAGTTGACAAAAAGGAAAAAATGCACTTATGGGAACCCCATGCCTTGAAGTTTGAACAGATCCAACAAAACTAATATGGTAAAAAATAGTAACTTTATATCAAAGTTGAAATCCCTACTCAATAACGCATCCATTACTTCCCACTTTTTACAGCAACATTTTTCACTTATACTATAGAGAATCCAAATTTTACTACGCTTCACACTACAATGATCAGAGCCATGCTGGACAGATGATATAGAAAATATAAATCATTTATGACATCTAATAGTATCCAAGTTTGGAATCCTTCAATTAAGTAATTTAAAGAGAGTTAGGTGTAGAAACCACGTTGATAGTAAAATGAGTGTTTAAAGAAATATGCAAAACAATGATGCATAAACTTAAATATTTAATCACAACAAACTCCACAACTAGTAGAAGAAAAAACCAAACCGGACTGACAAAGGATTATGTGCGAGTAAAATTATGTAGTGATGCAATCCCACTGTCACAGGCAGTCAACACATGACTGTGCTCCTTTACAAACTTCGTAACAACCCATTTCCTAGAATTCAATCTTTTTAAGATAAGCATTTCCTTGCAACCCGTCCTTGTGGGAGCTCGTAACCTAGAATTATTCTTATCACCCGTATTAGGCCGTCTATAGCCCTCTTTGTTACAAACCAGAGCTCGACTGGTGATGGATTTATCATGTTTAGAGCAAGATAGATAGTTCATACGAGTTATGAACCCCATACGCATAGCATAAGCATTATAAAATGCATTTCCAGCTTCTTCAGTGTCAAATTCCTGACCCACGTATGACTCATCAATTTCAATTACACTTGGATCATCTTTAGAAGAATTATGAGTCGTCACAATAGTTAGTTTAAAATAACACACCCCATCAGTTGAACTTCCTACCCTTGTGCCTTAATTCCCAAGGTCAAGCTCCATTTGAGTTAAATAGTCTATAACCTCGTCATTAATGTCAATATCAAGCTCATAAACCACTGCAAAAACAATAACAATTAATTATTCTCTCAATTTAGTCACCTTGTCCAAAAGAAGAGAAATGAAAATAAGATCAAATAGATTAGATTAGACCATCAAGACGACTGAAAATTCACCCAGTTCCCAGATGGATGAAAGCTGAGTTTGAGGGTGTTTTTCTTCGACAGTGGAATAAAAACCAGCTCCGAACTCCGAATTCAAGGAACATAAATTTCTAAAATTATATAGTTTGAAAATATTGAATAAAACAAAATTCATTAATTTACGACAAAGATTGGGGATATAACACCACAAAAGCTACTTCCACAACCTTGCCCTTCGCCCACAAAAAAAATGTGATCAAGAATGGAAAAAACTAAAAAGGACCTCCATTAAATTGCTCTATCTTTCATAATAAAAACAAAAGGAATCATAGTTAGAGAAGGTTCAGAGCAAATATGTAAAGGGAAATCGAAAGCAACAAGTCAGCACCCAACAAAAATTCATATTGAAAATTCTGAAGTTCAGTCCATCTAGAGCAAATCCCTGTTTTAAGAGAGTGGAATAAAAATTGCATAAAAAACACGAGCTAAAAGAGATATGAAAGATTCAAATTGAAAATGAATATGTTACAAAAGACATAGAATTGAATTCATAATCTGGAAAATCAAAATTGAAAACAAAGTATGATATAGAAGTTGAAGAATGAAAATTCACTCAAGTCCCCCCCTTCTTTTTCCAATGCAACCTCTCTAAAAACAGTTCAGATTTTGGAAGAAGACTAGAAGAGAAGAGACAGAGAGTTAGTAGATTTAAGAAAAAATGGTGGACAGTACTATTCATTTTGCAATGTGAAAGCTCATCCCATCGTGGCCATTATTATGTTTTTTATAGAATATTGTTGGGTGGTATTATATTTTCTCAACTTCAAAAGTTAATTTGTGAGTTGAGAATTTATTCACACTTATAAATTGATTTTTCATTACTTTTCAAAACCAACGTGGATAATTAACAATTTCCTCTATCACACATCATGTCCAGAGTCACATAACCATCGACTAGTTTAACCTGGATTGACCATTCATCGGCCAATGAGTCCAATAATCAATGATTTGTTTCACCAGAATTCATCACACATCAGCCATGAGTTGAACAATCATTCACTCTCTTCACATATATTCATCACACATCGGGCTCTGGCTCAGAGAACCAATGACTCATTTCTCTCAAATTGTGCTGGAGACTTGTTGGCTAAACTTAGACATGGATCTTATATCAATATTGTGGTGTATTTGCATTCTCGACCTCAAAATCTAGATGGAAAATTGTCGGGTAAACATAAATTTAAATTCATAATTTCAAAAATCGAACATCTGAAAAGAAAACAAATTATAATATAGGAGTTGAAAAGTTAAACATTCTTGATGGATCATATTTACGGATGTCATTCCTTGAAAGCTTTTCCTCATTCTTTTTCCGATTTCAATTTTTTTTCTCAATTTTACACTACAAATTCTTAAAGAAATTTAGGGGAATATGACTTGAATCCACGGTCTCTCGGATATGGGTATGTTGACTAAACCAATTACACCAACCTGACTTGTCGTAAATACTAATTACAATAGGGAGAGCTGTAAAAATTGGTCAAACTTTCAAGCTCAGGCTGTGAAAATGGCCGGAAAACTTTTTTTTTACAAAAATAGCCGAAAATGGTTAAAGTAAACCACTTATTTACAAAAACTACATTGATATAAGTAAATTATTTACATTATTCCAGCCATTTCTGAAAAAAAATAAAATTTCCGGCCATTTTACAGAGGTGTTTACTTGGTCGGTATACAACTATTCTCAAAATAATTGCTTTTCTAAATGTCTCATATGTATCCATATTTCCAATACTTTTGTATAATATACTCATATAGGTTGATTATGCATATTAAAGCTTAAATGAGAGAAACTTTTCATTTCTCTTTAATTAAAGCTTGTAAAATGATTTTCGAGATACTTTTACAATAATTATTTAATTTTTAGTTCATAATGATACTTTTGTCACTAATTTAATTATGATTAACACGCATAATAGTAAAATTTATATTCTTGAATTTCTTATTTATCTGTAGATAATTAATTCTATATATCATGTGCAACACACGTTGCTTGGATCTAGTTATAAGAAATGAGAACTATTTGTGTTTGAGAATTAATATCATTATCCGATAGAAGTACAATATATACAAATAATCTTCATCTCATGTAGAAAACAAAAACTATTAGATTTCTTCTTAACAAACTGTAAGATTTAATGATTTCCAATGGACTGTATTTAATTTACGATAAGCAAAAGAAGGAGTTTGCATGCATGGTGGAAGTCTTTTCTGGTTCCTCTATTTGTCACTAAATTTTCAATAACTAAAAAGATGAAAAAGAAAAAAGAAAAAGAAAAACAGTACTAGCTAGTTCTGGCATTTGATTACTTAATTTTTAACACATTTTAAATACTAATTAATACTTGTTATCATTCAAAGACTTGAAAATGTGTGGGTAAACCTTTGATCTCGACATAAGTGCAACGAGATACATTATAGACATAATGTTAGTAACATACGATAGATGCTCCCTGAAAATTTATGAAATAGAGTATCTCCATACTCATCTTTTTATCGAAAAAGCATACATTTAGTTGAAAATTGAGCTAATTCTTATGCATTTTACAGATAATTTGTTTTGAAATTGATGATATCTTAAGATCTGCATATTTAGAGAGATGCTTATCAGTCAGATACGTAATTAGATGTATCATAATTAATATAATCCCATTCTTTGTGTATGATTTTTTGTGTATCGGGCAACAAGTAGTTCACACTTCACTAAACATATAATTAATATAATCCCATTCTTTGTATCATAATTAAATGCTATTCAAAATTACAAAGTCTGGCTACAACCAAAAAAAAAAACTTTTCCGAGGATCAATTCTTATGTCAAAGTTCCCAAAACTCATAGCATCTGAGCAAACAACATATCTCAAATGCCATTGATGAACTTCAACTCCTATGATCCTTAATTATAAAATCTACCACTTCCCATAGTTAGATGACCCAAACAAAAAAAAGTAAAAAAAAAATTACAACAAAAAATAACACCTATTCTTCCTTTTGGGTCATTGGCAAGTAATAAAAGGAAGAAAAGAGAGATTAAAAATCAAAATTAGCAAAAATTAGTTGATCAGTATACATAAACAAAAAAGACCCAATTTTCTAAGTATCATTCCAAATAGTGAAAGTTGGAGTTGCGTGACAAACAGCAGTCATGTTAGCTGACCTTGGAGCAAGTCCTGTTGGAACAGCTGTTGGAATATTATTCCAATTATTGCATGTTGATCCATGATCATAAGGACTCACCTTATTAACCGCATGATTGTTCCCTGTTGATGATGCTTGTTGTGATAGATAATACAAATTCCTTGCTTGATATGGATCCATTGATGATGATCCATACACATTTTCACTCTCCCCACCCATCCCATTATTTCCTTGACTTTGATTATTATGATCACCACCACCCATGATTCCCATTGGAATCAAATACCCACTTCCATCCCCACCGTAGACGATCGAGTTAGACCCCGCTGAGCTATGTTCCATCGACGCCGAGTCAATCCCAATTAGGTTATGGTGGAATGAGGGGTTATTGTGTTGGAAGAAGTTGTGGGTGTTTCCTAATTGTAGTAATTGGTGATGATCATGAAGTTGATAATTGTGGGGTGCGTCAGAGTCCGGCTGTTCTTGCTTGCACCAGATTCTTTGCCCATATGGGTAATGAAGGTTATAAGATTGTTGAGGTTGTTGGAATGCTAGAGAAGGCCATGTTGATCCATAGCTATTGATCCCATCTGTTAATTGTGAGACACTCTCGTCGTCTGGTCGTTGTCCGTCGATTATAATTTCAGCTTGCTCGACGTCTTTCAATCGTTTTGCGGCTCCACCAATGGGTAATGTGCTGCTTTCTAGTATCGATTTGACGTCGTATCGGCTCATGTCGAAGTTGGTCACCGCATTTAGTCCTCGGAATTTTATCGCGGCGATGTCATATGCCTCCGCCGCTTCTTCTTGGGTGCCTATACAAATTTCAGAAAAAGATATAGTTGATAAAAAAATCAATAATATTAACTTGTGCAATTAACAATAGGTTAATAGAAATTCAAACTCAGATGTTATCGTATGATTTAAGAATGGTCAGAGCCTCCTTGATTTTTCATATGATGAATGAATTCTGTTTAATGTTTTGATGTTAGCAAAATGAATTTTGTATAAAATAAATTTTCTAAAATATATTTCTGTTTAAAATACGTTTTTTTTATGTTTTGAGTCTTCTTTAATTAATTATATAGTTAAAATTAACTGTAGCATATAAATTATGATAAATGAAACTTACTAAAAGTTCCTAAATAGAGGTCTTTGTTCCCTGCAACCCTTCCGATCCTTGCTTGCCATCTTCCATGCTGATGATGTCTGTCACCATAAAATAAATAAATTTAATTCTAACACAAATATTAATTAGTTCACGTTAATTTAAAATTTTGTCACCATCACCAAATTTAAGTGATGAAAAAAGACGTTGATATTTTAATGCAAATTTTTAATTGTCTTAGAATTTACTCGTGTAATTTTATTGTCTAGAATTGGATAAAAAAATATAAGATGTTAAAATTAATTAATTAATTACCTAGTTACACCCCGGTAAATGGAAGCACCACGAGAAAAGCCACTACTCTTCCTGCGCCACGAGCATAAAATTTAGTAGTTAATATACAATTTGATACATAAATATATTCTTGGGAGAACTACGAAAATAACTGAAAAAATGAGTGAATTACAAAAAAAAATGTCTTTAAAATTATAAAAAATGGTTGTAACATAACTAAATTTATTTACATCTGTAACTAACTTAGTTACTCCAGTCATTTTTTTTTTACTATTTTTTCAATTTTTTATCCAACTATATTCGTAGTTCATGCTAGAAAGATTGTTTTTTTTTTGTCAAAATTTTCGTACTCTTTAATAATTCTTCTGTTACTTATTACATAGGCAATTAGTTAATTAGAGTAATAAAATGTCAAAAATTGCATTTTGTCTACCATACCTTCGTAGAGACGCAACGTACTCTTGCCTGGTCATATGCTTCATTTCTTCCACCTCTTTTTCGTAGTTGTTAATCTACAATGGACAATTAATATAAGAGAATAATTAGTAAAAAAATATTTCAAAATATTGTGTAACCACTAGTAGAACTCAACAGTTGAAATAAAGGAAAGACACAAAAAAACAAAAAAAAAACAAATTATCCTATATATTTGGACCTCAAAATTAATAACAGAAATAAGCCAAAAATTTAAAAAAAAATACTTATTTTTTCATTTAAAAAATCATGAGAAAAAAGAATTTCTACCCATTCGTCATTTCTTCATTATCGACATATCAATTTCCTTTAACCTTTTCTCTCATAATCTTATAATTTGAGATCCAAACAACATCCAATTAATCTTTTAAAAAAGAATTTAACCCACCATTACATACATATATATAATCTAGGAGCATAAGACACCATAAATTAAGTGAATATTTATTTATTTAATATTGTAATTGCAACATAATTCCCCAATTATCTAAAGCAAAACAAATGCATGTCACTACAAATGCCAACATTAGGAAACATTAGTGATTTTTTACCCAAAATATTGGTGCAAATGACTTTGCTTTTGTTAATTATATGTACTTAATAAATTGGGCAAATGAAAATGGGTGAAGAATAGACAAAAACTTACTGGGAAATTTGTCGTGGTAGTGGTACCCCAATATTTCAGTGCTGCTAAATCATAGGCTCTAGCTGCCTTTTCTTCCTTGTCATATCCCCCTATCCACATTAATCAAATAATTAAATTTAATTCTACTAAACAATCAATATTAGAGAAAATATAATGAGATAATCTCAAATATTTTCATTATGTAATTTTTTATATCAAAAGTTTCCATAAATGTACAAAATCTAAGTGCTTTTTTTCTTCAAGCAAAATAAAATAATAAAAAGGAAATAGGTCGAAAATAGTGTACACTCACCTAAATAAACTACATTAGAGGTTGAATGAAGCCCCCACCATGAAATAGAAATGAGCAAGGAGAAAAAAAACAAGTTAGTATCAATTATCACATACATTTAAAAGTCAAAATAAACAATAAATAGTAATTACTGTCAATTACTGAAAAAATATTTTTCATCCAAATTAAACAAAAAATAGGGTTTTTTTTTTCATTTACATACCTTGCCTTCCCTTTCTAGTTTGCCCTTCTCTTCTACAACTATTATCCCACAAATGAGCCTCATATCTCCCAGTCCACCTATGCCTGAAAAAAAAACAAGCCACATAACCCTAATTAAGGCCACTTTCATCCCCAAAATATCCTAACTTTGTTACACAAATTACAAAGCCAATGCCATAAAATCAAAACCTGGTAACTCCTCGGTATATAGAAGTCCTTTGTCCAAATGTGTCAATTGACTTTCTTGGAACTGACTCAAGACAACCTGTTTGGCTTTCAACCCCAGATGTTACCTTCGCCACTTGCTGTTTGTTATTGTCCGACGAGCACCCCTCTCCGGTTGCTGCCATAAGCGGCAAGGCCGAGCTCGACTGGGATCCTGTGCTCATCGAGAGCGACAATGTTTGCGCATTCGTTATTGTTGTTCTGCTACCGTGGTCTCCGTCGGTGACATCAGGAGGTGACGTTGTCGGTTGGTTTCTAAGCCATGTTTTTATCATGGATAAACCTATGGAGCTATTAGAGATGTTAGGATTAGGGTTAGGGTTTGTGTTATCATGATGAGCACATCCTCCACCTCCGGCATCGCAACTGGAGTCACCGCCGCTGGGGAAAATGTAGTCAGGGACGGTGGTGTAGGCGGTGGAGTTGTTATCATGGTCGGTGAAAGAGTGACGGCCGCCAAGGAAATTTTCTAGCTTAGGTTGATGATTATGGGAATCAATCATATTTTGGTTACTGCATGAAGTACCCATCAACATAGATAGCTCCGAAGCGTTCCTTTTGTAGTCACTCTCTGAGTTCATCTCTAATCCCTTCATATTCCAATCTACAAAAAAATTATTATAGAAAAAACCCATAATAGTATTAGAAATTTAGAGTAAAGAGAAGAAGATTTTTCATATTTTTACAGAAATATGACACAGAAATAAAACTTGCTATTTTTTCTGCAAATAAAGGGGAGATTAATCTGTTGAGTTCCATTAAAAATAAAATAAAAACATTTAAAAAAAACCATATTTACCTTGAGAAGGATGATGGGAGCGGTGGAAAGAATCAAGAATGGAGAAATTAGATGGGGGAGGGAGGTTGAGGGAAGGAGAAGGAGCACAAGAGTCAAAGCAGTCAGAAGAAACGACAGCGTTTTGGGATTGATGGTCAGCAGATGATTGTGAAGAGAGTTGATCATGTGGTGAAAGTGAAAAACCCAACCAGTTCATTGAACCCATTTCTCCTGCCTATAATCTTTCTTTATTTCTAATGACTGAAGGAAAAAAAGAGAAGAAGCTAGAAGAAGAAGAGTTGGTGTTGAAGTAAAAAACTAGAGTCAGAAGTTAGAAGCAAGATGAGGAGTACATGCATCAAAGTGAATGAGAGAGAAGTAGAAAAATAGAGAATCCATTGAAGTGATTTCAACTCAAAACAAATAGAAGAAAGAAAGGGAGAGAGGTAATAGAAAATGAGAAATCATTTCTCCTAACCCCAAAATCAACATTTATATCTCTCTCTCTCTCTCTCATATTTAAGCAAGCGCTTGATTTTTATCTTTTCTTTTTTTGTTTAACTAGAAGATGAGGGCTAACAATGTAATCTACATGGTGTGTCTATTTATATAATATAAATATTTAATTTCTCACCTTAATGAATAAATAATAATTGCTCATACAATTGAGTCACTATATATCTCTATTACTATTATATTAATAGAAGTTTAACGTGAAAAAACTTTTAATTTCTCTTTTTACCTCTTAAATTCCAATAAAATATAGTATAGATTTTTTTTTATAATTTTTCATTTGATTCATTAATAAATGGTTTATTAATAATTTATAAAATTCAATATTTTCTTATGTGAATATGAAATCTGTTGTAGAATTTGTGAGATTCCAATTTGTATTCTCATTTTTTTTTTCATCTCATCTTATGATATATATTTGTTGCACTTGTGCTTTCTTTAAATAAAAAAAATCTTCATAGACAATTCAAATATGTTTTTATGTATGATCATTTTTACCATACTTTTATTTTAGTCTTACAATCAATTTTAAAGTCATTGTGTTTATTTCAACATCCATCCCAATTTCAAATCATATTTTATATTTTTAATTTGATATAATAAGTGCAAAGCACATGTTTTTTTTCGACCATTAAATATAAATAAACAATATAAGATCACGCATATAGCATAACTAACTTAATTATTGAAAGAAAATATAAATGAAGAATAGTTCTAAGGTCACAAATCGTATTCTCCGTCATAATTGATGTGACATATTTTCATTATTTTTTAATAATGAATTACATTGTCATCTAATACTTAAACGATCAAGTAGTAAATTAAATTTTATTTTATCAATGTTGTGTCAATCATTCATCGATTATTTGATAAAATTATTATAACGAGTGTTAAAAAATACATTTGAATGACGCACATTATTTAGTTAGATGAAATTTGATCAAACTTAATTAGACTAAAATTATTCGGTACAAAATTATAACGTCTTCAATAATGTTTGAAACCACGGATGACAAATATATTTTTTTCATACCTAAAAAAGCAATAATTTTAGCTTTTTGAAGTTAGACCGTAGTACTAGTACTCTAGTGATATTGTTGAAAGCTTGTGCTTATCTTGATCATTTGAATTAGCTTTTTCCCCTTTAAATATATATAGAGAGAGAGTTTTACAAGCTCAACACATGGTTCATTAACCCTAAAAGCACGTGCTTTCGTAATCTAGAAACAAACTTCTCACCTCCCCTCCGTTTTTTAACTAAAACTAAACGTCGAGTCTTGATCGACTACCCTAATGAAGGATCTTACTAAAAATAAAAAATTAACGTCATGTTTCAAAAAATAATAATCAACATTATTATGAGATGTTAGTAATATATCATCACAATATAAATAGGGATGTCAATTTTACCTATGGGTTTGGGTACCCACGAGTACCCGACTCTAATGGATAGGGTATGATAGTTTTAAAATGAGTTTAAGTAGGGTACGAGTATATAACAAAATATCCATGAGGATATGGATATCGACCTATCCATTTTCATTTACCCAAGCACCCGACATAGTATGATATTCATTAGTAAGTTTAGATTTGTAAGTTTACTAGACTTTATTATGTTTATTTTAAGTTTCGTAATTCGAAACTCATTATTATATTTTGATATGAATATATGAAAATAGCTTCATACTATTTTACATTTTATTGTCAATTATAGATTACGGGTATATAAAACCCACCGGATACCCATACCAATATGGGTATTTCCTATATCCTACCCTTAAAATTTTTGTGGGTATGTAAATAAAAAAATATTAATGGGTATGAGGATGAGTATAACACTATCCATATCATACACTACCCATTGACATTCCTAAATACAAATAATCAATAAGCAAAACCATTACTCTCAAGAATGGGCTCAGCTGGTTAAGAAATAAAATGTCTTGGTGGAAGTCTAAGGTTTGACCCTCTAGCTTGGTCCTTGCATAGGTGCGGTGGAGGGGATATTGGTGGGATGACCCATGAGCGCAATGTTCCTAATGAAGTCAACCTCTCCTCCTACTCATTCTCGCTAAATGAACAAAAAAGAAAAAAAAACTATGTCATGTACATTGTGAGATTATAATTTTCAGTACTCCTTACAATATTTTTATTATTTTTTGCATGGTCTGCCTCGTGAAAAATATTGTAATTAAGGGTTCACTTTACGCTGAATTGACTCTTATATCATATCAAAGTCTTTGTGTCTATCTCATACTCAAAAATTAAGTTATGAGTTAAGAATTATTTAAATCTTTATTCTTAATTTAATATATATTTTCAGTCGATTTGTGAATATTTTTCACATAAATATAATATTATTTTTTTAAACTAGTGATAACAGCTAACTCATGTGTACTAAAAAAATACCTAAATATGTAATGGAAAATCAATCCGACTGTAGAATTCACACTAATTAGTTTGCTGTGAACATCTGTGGAAGAAGATGGATAATAATATGTCTGACAAAAAAATGTCGCAAAGATTAAAGGAAATCAAACCCACAGGCAGGCAAATTGTTAATGTTAGCCTCTCTCCACACCCAATGATTGAATGCCACTTGGACACTTGTCATTTCATGTCAGATTGATTCATCAGAACCCATTTTGTTCTCTCTCTAAAACTCTCTCTCTCTGCCTTCAAACGAAACACCCATAACTCACCATCTATATCATGTTATTCTACTATTATCCCATTGTCCTAATCATCAACCCTTCTTCTTTCCCCCGCTTCTACCGGGGGTTCCTCTTAAAAAGTGAAGGAAGACTATGTTTCTCTCTCTCCTCTGTTCACATAACAATAATTCATGCATGACTGACCTGACACTTTTTTTTCATGAAAGAAAAATGAAGAGGGGAAGAATCCTGAACCTGAATAATATTCTTACAAGAAAAAGTGAAAATTAATTTTTTTATTACAATTATGGAAAAAAAAAATTTAAAAGAGAGATAGAGATGGGTTTGCTTCTTGCATCCTTATGAGAAGACATTAACCCTTGTCTTCCGGGTCTCATTTGAGGTATATATATTATTGTTTCATTCTTAAATTTTCTCATTTGGTGGGACACAATATTGGAAGACAAATTAATCTAATTCTCCAATCGACCCAATTCATATTATATTTTCTTGACACTTATTAATTACCTTCCTCTTTTAAATTGTCACACTAAATGTTGATCACTGAACTTATGTACAAATCATTTATAATTGACACCCTTCGTCAAAATTCGCTAGTTGTTTTGTTATTCACATGTTATATGCACATAGTTTATTTATGCAAAATGATATCAATCCTCAATGAATAGGAAATCCAATATTTTTCCCACATTTCTCACAAAATTTAGTTTAGGTCTAGTGTTATTTACTAATGATTTATAAATTCAAAGACTAAGTTGACACGAAACTTAAACTTCACTGACTAAATTAATAACGATCATAAAACTTCAAATGTATTTTACCTGCATTTTTTTATTTACTAGCTACTTGAATAACTATATGGGTCGTTTCGATTTTACATGTAGAGAGGGAGATATCTATAGGAAAATTCAAACAAAAAATTTAGTTATGTAAGCATTTATTGCACATAATATACGAGATCAAGTATTTTCACCTTGAAAAAACTATGTACGACCCACAATATTTAGTTTTCTTTTAGATTACATTACACTAGCGCCAAGTTGATTACTCGTATAAGTTGATATTAATATTCAAATATTATAAAAATGTACTCAATGTTGTGTTTTTTAAAATCAAAATATTCCACCAAACCAATCCTTCAACTTGTATGAATTAAATTAGTAAGATTTAGTCTAAACAAAAGGGTTATATTTCATGTTTTTTATTCTCCATCTTGATAAATTAGAAAATACTATTCTAGGATCTCAAATATAATTTTAAAACAAATTACTCTTCACTAGTAATTATTTTCTCGAAAATATCTTAATTAGTTGTCTCACAACATCAAGAAGGAAGACCAAACAGAATGTTTAAAGTTATTAAGCAGATGAAACTAGATATCAGCTTTTGTATAGCTATTACATATATGGAGAGATAAAGACAAAAGACAGTGGTATTTAATTAAACAAATGCACATAATTAGTCCTTAGATACACGTACACAAAATGTGTAGTTATATATAAATAAATGAATACATATATTGGTACGAAACTAAGAATATTTTAAAAGCACAAAGGAAGAGAGAGACACTAGAGTAGAGAGAGAGATTCATCTCGAAGGTTGCAAAGAAAAAAATCACTGTAAGTTTGACCGTCAAAGAGGGAATCAAAGGGGTTAAAACACATGGCTTTTAAAGTATTTGTTTTCTTAATTAATAATAATAATAAAAAAGCCTGCCTCTCTCCACTGTAAAAATTTATTATTTTACTTAGTAAAAAATTAAATGTTCTTCGGTAATCTCATCATAATTATGCCCAACGCTTTTCTTAGACACAAGTTAATATTTTATATGTTTAGTGAGAGAGAGGGAGGAATAGAGAGTTGAACTTTTTGACCTAGCTAGCAACCATCAGGTCTGGTCAGGCTAACCCTAGTTAATTATTTCAATAAATATTCTTCAATATATATTAGAATTTTAGTAGTTTTAGAGTATTGAAAACTAATACACATTTACATTTTCTTTTACATATTTTGTATCTCCATGTATGATTTTTCAATATTTTTACAAAATATTAAATGAATATTATCATGACATATTAATTCATATACGCCATCGAAATAAATGCGTGTTAAATAATGAATTAAAATGCAGTATGAAATAGAGTGTGAAAGGGGGTATTTTTTCAAAAATTACTGCTTTCCCTTTAAATAGTGAAGCCATGTGCATTGCATGCGAACCCTTTTGTAGACAGCAATAATATTCATATGCACTTGCATTATGAGAGAAAAAGACTGTTATAATACGACATCGGATGCAGTGTTGAAATTGTTTTTTGTTTGTATTGATGAATAAATATATAAAAATATCATGTGAATTGTGAGATATTTTCATTTTCTTTGTATCCAAACAAAGGGAGCGACGTGTTTCTCATGCTGGTTAATGCTTACACAAAGTTATATATATTGTTCACATATATTAATTATAGTATTATAAATATTTTAATTAGATTGAAAGGGAGATTACTTTTGTTGTATGGACTTATATAGAAATTAGCCGATAACTATGTGTTTCGCATATGTGCAGCAAGTTAATATATATGAAAAAATTAAAATTAATAATAATATTAAAATAAATATATTAATTTTGAAAATGGTTGTAAACCTAAATTAAAATTAAAATAATGTAATAATAACTATATTATCATGTTCATAATATTGCTGAAAATTTTACTATATAAAATTATTATTTTAATAATATACAAAATGATTATTCGTCAATTTGTTAGATTCTATCATATTAAGACATCATTCATCTTTTCCAAAAATATTTATCTTAATTTATTTATATGAATTTTCATGTTCTGATAACATAAAAACATTATATAATATTTAATTTTATAAGTATCTAACGAAAACCAAAAAATAATCTCAAAATTCATATTATGGATATTTAAGTTTCTATTCACATTATGTTACAAAAATGTATTATTTTACAAGCTATTCATAAGAAAATATTATTGAATAAAAATAATATTCTATTATATGAATTATATTGAATGAGAAAATATGTGAAAACCCTAAATTATACTATATTTTAATGATCATTGAAAGATTAAAAATAGTATAAAAAATTTCTCTACTTTAAACTCATTTTAATATATTAAGATAAAGATGAAGTTTACATACAACAAATTATATACACGTTTTTAATTAGAAATTTTGGTATGACAGTGTAAATTTCGCTAAATGTGTGGGGAAGTTAAATGTGGTAATTCTAAACCATCCAATAATAATAAAAACTTTAATAACATAAATTTATATGTCCAGTATGATATATAAGATGTTATTTTATCGTCGTTCAAAATGATTTATAATTTATAGGTCAATTAACCTAGTTCTGAATGTGCACATTGATGGTTGACTGTTGTGATTTTGACATGTCACGATGACATATGATCACTCCCATTAACTATTGTCAAGTGTCAGATTGACTTTTCAACGTGTTTGCTCGATCCATGTTAGTGACCGACCTATGTTATCATCTCTTATATTTTTTTATGTATTCGTTCATATCTTGGTACCACTAACTCAAGTGACAAAGACGTCAGCGAGTCCCTTGTTTGAGCATATTTCTAAGGGTTGTGGTATGGTAGAATTGGGGTGAGGTTGCTGCATTAGAAAGGACATCATTTCGCCAATGTGCTCTCCTTCAAGGTCGTCAATGTGTCGTCTTCCCACAATAAAAAGACCTAGCTAGCTAGTTGTTAGGTCACTCTTTATGGGGCCTCAGACGAAGACCGTCTATCTCATTGATATAGTGCATAATGGATATTCTTCCATCCTAGATTCGCGGTCATTACACGTGACACACGGCGCAACAAAAGAGGTGGTATACATGAGAATCTCCTCATAGATGCTTCTAGCCCGCGTGACTATGGTTACAGTGAGTGATGACTAATTAAATGTTATCACCTCAGTAAGGTTTGTTGATGTGGGATTATGTAGGGTTCACTGCCAACTTGTCAAGGGATGGTTGAAGTGGACTCGTCTAGAAGTTCTCTATAAATAAGGCTATATCTTATTGTTCAGGATTTTTGGCACTTCATAATTTTTTATTCATTTAGATTTACTCACTCTTTGAATTGGGAGAAATTTTCTCTGAATTTCTCCTCCCACGAACACATTTTCGCTTTGTATAGGGTGACTCAAAATGTTCTTCATTTATCATTCAGATCCCAACCTCCACGTTCCTGGGCTATATTTATCATTTATTAAGATTAAATTACACTTGTAACTACACTTGCGTGACGTCACGGTGAGGGATGACAAAACATTTGGGCCAAAAGGCTAATACCTAATATATGACTTACAGGCAAAGACCAAAAGGCCTTTATCAAGACAATGTGTAGACTAAGCTTAATCAAGGGTCCTCTATTTTAACCCGAGGACACCAAGATGGCTAAGGTTTTCTGACACCTCTTCGACGGGGGCCACAATGATGGTTGAGCTCCCCCGATACCTTTATAACTGAAGCCACTATGATGGTTGAGGTCCTCCAATACCTTTATGATGTTCAAGTAGTTGAGGTCTCTATACCTCTATGATTGAGGCTACCTTGATGGTCGAGGTCCATCCATCGGCTTAACCATGTATGATAACCCCTTTATATATGGGAGCATAGCTAGCGAATCTCCCTGCAAGGAAGGTTCTGAATACCATAAGAGGAACTGAGCTATAGAAGGAATCACCACGATTACGGGAACTCTCCATGAATAGTCTTCTTTCACTACAAAAAGTTTTGTGATGGTTCAAAAACCACCGTCTTATCACACTGCCGCAAAGTTTTTTTACGGCGCTTTTTCCAACCGTCGGAGGACCACCGATAAAGGGGGTCTTTGCCGGTGATTTTTTTTCTCTTTAGCAGCGGTTTTAAACCGCCCTAAAGTTAATTTACTGGCGGTTAAAACCTCCGCCAAATTCCCAGCAATTGAAGGCAATTTATGGATCTTTCCGACATCTTTAAACCGCCGTAAAAGCCCAGAAAATAGAATAAAATATACCTTCCGGCGGTTTTGAACCGCCTCTATAGCCTCCAAACCGTTGCTATAAATTGAAATTTTAGAAAGAATTTTTTCTCTTTTTTAAATATCCCATATTTTTCAAAAATACCTGTTTCAGAAAATATCTTATATCACAGATCTCAGAATCTATCGATACAAAAATTTCAACAGTTCAGAGTCCATCAATTTAAATATTTATAAATTCTTGCATTTTAAACGCTTACAAATTCAAACATTCACAAATATTTAAAAATTCAGAATCAATCAATTGAAATATTCACAAGTTCTAAAGATAAAGCTATATAAGTTCAAACTTAAGCAAATATAGTATTTTTCATCATCACTAAACTTTATGCAATCGTGAAGTTGAAGAAGAATCTATAGAATCCTATAAACACATAAAAATGAAAAAAATTAGTATTAGTATTGGAATAAACATAATTTATAATTACATAAAGTATATATTCCTTAGAAATCTTACATGATCACCGCCGGGGAATGAGAACGAAGGATTTTGTGTTTGCATCATTTTCATAAGGTACACCAACTGGGATTGAAGTTGAACTTGACCATATGGAAGTTGATAGAGTTGTGACATAACTCTCTCATGTTCTGCATGTGGAACGAACGCCTCTTCAAAAACTGGCTGCTGCTCTGTGATCCAAATACACTTGTAAGAGTTGGACCTAGTCCCATTCCACAGACTTGTCCAGGATGCTCTAGACTCATAACTTCAGAAAATGAATCTCTAGGGGTGATATTATTCTCATTCTGCGTTTGAGTTGCCAGAAGTTCTTGCATTTTCTCCTACAATACAAATAAACAATTCAATCGCATATGCAACAAATATAGTTGAAATAAATAACAAAAATATTGACAAATATAGACTTACAAATAATTCTTACAGTTCTAGAAGTAGATTCTTGATCTACCCAATTCCCTTCTTTGCGTTTATGCGTTTCTATAAATAGTTCGACCGCATTGGGCTCTCTCCCCAACACCTCCGTTTATCATTATGTTTAAAAAAATTATACTTTGATCACAATACTAAAAACAAAAATATCACTCATAATAAAAAAGATTTATGTACTATTTTATCTAAAACAGAGTACACTTTCTTTGCCAAAACACCTCGTACTGCTATGGGTAAAAATTGTTGCATGATAATGTGATAATCATGACTTTTAAGACCTTGAATATTGCGTTGTTTTAAATCGATGCAACAAGAAGTGTTTGATGCATATTCATCAGGAACTCAGATACTCTTCAACACATTAAAGAATATGTATTTTTCATCATTCGTCATTGAAAACAAAGCAGGAGGTACGTAAGTGGTATCACCTCGAGTCATTGGATGAAGTTATCTCATTATACCCATATGTGGAAGGTCAAGGCGAGCCTTATAATTATCTTTACTCTTCTGTGGATCGTTAAGAATTGTCTCTAGTATGTTATCACATACATTTTTTTCAATGCGCATTACATCAAGATTATGACGTATAAGATTAAACTCCCAATAAGGTAGTTGAAAAAATATACTTCTTTTCTTATAATATTGCACATTATCACCACTAGTCTTTGTTTTCGGCCAGATTCTTTACTTTTCCCAAAAGTGACATTAAGGTCTTGAACTTGTTGTCAAACATCTGAACCCGTAGGAGAAATAGGAGCCGATCTATTCTCAATTGCACCGTTAAATTTTTTACTATCATGACGAAACCTATGACCAGGCTCTAAAAATCTCCTATGGCCCATGAAATAAATTTTGTTACTATTTCAAGCTTTGATAATGTGTTTCATAATTACAATGAGGGCAAGAAAAAACATGAATGTATATTCTACCCAGACAAATTATCTAGTCCTGGAAAGTCACTAATAGTCCACAACAATACCATACGCATCTTAAAAACTTCATTCCTTGATGCATCATATGTATCGACACTTATTTCCCATAATTCTTTCAATTCTTCAATCAAAGGTTGTAAATACACGTCAATATTATTACAAGAAATTTTAGGCCCGGGAATAAGAGTAGAGAGAATCAATGATGTTTGTTTCATGCACATCCAAATAGGCAAATTATATGGAATCAAAAGAACATGCCACATGCTATAACTAACACTCATTGCTCTAAATGGGTTGAAACCATCACTAGCCAAACCAAGTTTGACATTACGTGGTTCAGATGAAAATTCAGTATGTCTAGAGTCAAATGATTTTCAAGTACTTGAATCAGCAAGATGTCTTAAAATATCATCTTCAGTACGCTCTACATGATGCCATTTCGTCTCGTCAGCAATTTTAGATGACATGAATAATATCTGTAACTTTCATTTTAAAAGAAAGTAACGCATCACTTTAACAGCTTTTGGCTTCTTCTTGCTTTTTCCTTGTTCTTTGTCTTTCCAATATAATACGTAGTCATTTGGACAAGCATGTATCTTTTCATACCCAAGACCCAACTTTTTTATAATCTTGGCAGATTCATAAATTGTTTTTAGCAACTCCCATCCAGCTTTACGCAATAATCAAGCAATCCCGATAGTGCCTCATTACTCAATCCATGAAGACACGTGAGGTGGTAAAGATGCACAATAAATGAGAGTTTTAAAAAACTTTTACATCCTGGATATAAAGGTTCATTACTATCTCTAACCAAGTCAGAGAAATCATTCACCTCTGCGCGTTGAGCATCACTCAGTTGCTCATTCATATTATTAGCAGTTGGTTCTGTTTGCAAATCATATGTTCCTCTCTCATCATCCACAACTCTAAATGCATCACACAACAAGTCATGCATATTTTCACCACAAGCTTTATACACATATGTATAGTTCACATTTCTGTCATTAATCTCTTCTCCATTTGAATTTTGCAATATGGATTCACCGTGGAAAAATCAACGTGTATAACCAACGCCAAACCCATTACACACCAAGTGCTCATGCACACTCTCCTTATTCATCCTCAGTGTATTTACACAACGTTTACGTGGACACAAAATCTTACCCTCTACAGAAACTCTTTCAAAAGTAAAATTAAGAAACTCCTCAACTTCATTAAGGTAATCTTGACTAACTCAAGATTTTCAAATCCAACTTTTATACATATTAAAATCAATCTGAACACATTATAGTAGATAGTTCAATACAATGAAAATCGAGCTCACGATGAAGTCACAAATTAAGGTACAGAACAGAGACAAACAAGTTGCAATCACTACAAGAATTGAATAAACTAAAAAATAAGGAAAATTACAATAAACAATTAACTAAACAAATTAGCTACCCATATTCTAACTATTCTATTAAATTAGTTATCCATATTATAAATATTTAACTATTAAATTAAATAAACTAAAAATTAGAAAAATTACAATAAATAATTAACTATATTCATAAACATATTAGAATAAACAAATTAACCATATTCTAACTTTGGCATTAAAATTTGAAAATGGGGGAATCAAGCATTGCCTTTGGCATTTATAATAGAAATATATAGATGAGAATCACCTAATTAAATTTATAATAAAATTTACTTTGTCTCTCCCTATCTATATACTCCAATCAACATTTTGAGAACTTTAAATAAATTAGTAACCAATAATGTGCCAAAATTTGTTGTAAAAAGTTCAAAGGGGAGATGGGAAGAGTGAAAAGCATGTTGCAGAGAGAGAGATTGTAGAGAGAGAGGGAAGAGGGGAAGAGAGAAAATCTTGTTGCAGAGAGAGGGAGAGGGAGATTGCAGAGAGAGAGCGGCGAGAATCGAGATGGTACCCGTAGATCGTGGAGGAGCTCGCAGTGGGGGAGCTCGCGTCGCCTGTTGTGGAGAGAGGGGGGGGGGGAATCGCACGAGTCTAGGCGAAAGGAAAAATTAGGGATTTAAAGGTTTTTTAGCGGTCGGTTTTAAAACCGCCATAACATATCTTAAAACCACAACTACATGTAAACTATTTCTCGCGCGTTTTGAAAAAAAAAAAGAAAAATAAGGGATTTAAATATTATTTAACGGCGGTTTTAAAACCGTCGCAACGTGTCCTAAAAACCGCCGCTACATGTAAAACATTTGGCTGCGGTTTTTAAAAATCACCGCCAAAGGTTTTGCCGATTTTTTTTACCGCGGTTGGCATAACCGCCGGTGTAAAACCGTTGAGGAAAATTATTTTTCTTATAGTGTTTCTTAATTGGAATAAGGAAGGGAAGTACACTAAACATGGACGATATACTATTCAGGAATTCTTATAAATAAATGGTGCCATCTCTATTTATACACATTTTTCCAATGTCCAATCCATTTTCTAAAAAAACATACTGATGTGAACGTTGGCATGTATTATATTAGACATCATACTGGTGTCGAGTTCACACTATCGTTGAACTCATTTTCTTGCAAGTTAAAAGTTCATCATCAAGTGACTTATGACGATATACTTAACTGTAAATTTTTCACATCTACAGTCACAACCAAACCTCCTTAGCACTTTTTGCGAAATGATTTGTATGTTATATTGTTAAACATAACTACTTGGTCTAGAGATCTTGATACATAGATAATTACTCTTTTAATTTGGTTCATAAATAAAATATTTGTGTAGCACAACGTGTATATAATGATTTAAACTCTTGTATTCAATTATAATTTTAGTGACACTAATAGTGTAATATTTTGAGTTTTTGGTATGAATTAAGAAGTCCGAATATAATTTCATATATTGTTGAAATAAATGAAAAGAAAAAAGAAAGAGGGCAACAGAGGGTTTGTAATGATTTTTTTAGCTAATTACATGGAGCAGAGGAGGTGGTTAAATGCATATATACTTGAAAGCACAGAAGTCTAATGCATGCATATATAACTCATTATAACTTACTATTAAAAAAAATTCATTATAACTTCAAAGCATTACACCCCATAACCTGTGGGATCCACTTCAGGTGTAGCTGCCATTTGGTATGGGCAGAGAGAAATTTGCTGACGTGTTATTTCAGAGAAGTAACTTCAATCAATAATTCTACACGGATAAAAATCTATACTAAATTTTAACTAATCAATTGAATAATTTATAGGCGATGTTTGTTGAGAAAATAATTAAACTTTAACTAAGAATATATTTTAGAATAAGAATATAAGTTTTTGACCGCCATCAACTCATGAGTTAACTTTTAGTTATGAGTTAGATCAATAGATTATAACATAGTATCAGAGTCAACTCTAATACGAGTTAGCCTAATACTATTTTTTTCATGACAAGGACTAGATAAAAAATTGGTATGCACGTGACGAGGTGTTAAGAAAATAATCTCACACATCGACTGATAATATATGTCTTGAGGTATGAATATAAGCTTATGACAACTCTCTCAACTCAAAAATTGACTTTTGGATATGAATTTGGCTCCAAGACTCTAGGAATATTTTATCTGTCATTTATTGATCAATTAAGATATATGAATGATTAACACATTACTTGGTAGCTTATTAAAATTTTATTTAAATTTTAAAACTTTATTAAGGACTTAACTTGGATTGTTGTCATTCTCTCTCTTTTTTAGATTTTCTTTTATAGCTTCATCTTTTCTAATGGAATTATATGTTTATGTTTTGACTTAGTTATAAAATGAAATAAAAGTATATATTAGGCAACTAGCAGAAATTGGGATGAATAGAAACCATTCGTTTCAAAATAACCGTTTGTGTAAATAAAAATTATGAAAAAAATACACTTTTGACTTTTATATTTCAGGATAAGTTTAATTTTAGGCTCCAGATTTTAAAAAAAAGTTTAAATTAAACCTCAAATTTATACAAATGGCTAAAATTTGAACTCTCGTGACTTCGGTATGAAAATCTTATTGAAAATTTAAAACACGTTAAAAGCGTAGAGTCTAAAATGAAACTGACCCTAAAATTATATACATGAAGCAAAAGTGTTTTCTTTTTCCTTCAAAATATTTGGAGGTGGGATAACAAAGTAGGAAAGATTTAAAATATTGAATGAAAAAAAATCAAATTTTCTCCCTATTTTCTTATTCTCTATAAATCAATAAACCAAAAATAAATGTGCAATTTATTAGCATTTTTATTTTTATTTTCCCCTTAAATAATTTATAAGATCCAAATTCCATGCATAGCTGCATAGATGAGATCATTTATTATTTTTGTAACATAATAATTAATTGGTACTATACTCTGATAGAGGGTGGGACAATATTAAGGGAAAGCTTATTTTTCTTTTCTTTTGAACATTTCAATTACCTCACGTGTCGTAATGAGACATAATAAAACCCCATAAATAAATAAATAAAAAGCAAAATGCATCCATCAATGCCTATTACTTATTTGTTTGTATTCCCACAATCATCAGCTATTTTCAAATTAGAGTAAGAAAGTGTTTGCATTAGCTGACAATATTTTTAGCATTGAGGAAAAAAAATTCTACTTACAAAAATTAAAAACTCTTTTGAATTATGACGATAATTTTGACATAAAACACGAGTTGATTCTTTAGGTTTTAACCACGTTGTAGATTTAAATTAATCGCCCTCAATACTCATTAATTTTAGAATAGCTGTACATAAATAAGTAATTAATCAAAATTTAAGTGAACTTGATTTTTCACTCATTTATAGGTTGAGTTTTAAAATATTTTAATGAACGTAAAAACACTAATTAATTAATATATTCTGCCACTTAAATAAGTGATTTTAAATCGATTAAGTTTTATTTGACTGTTAACATTTACATGTTCGTATATTTAAAATTATTAATCATTTATAGATTAAATATCTAATTATTGATTAACACATCAATTTATCAATTAAAATTTAATTTATAATCAATAATTATTGAGTACTTCAGATTTTAAAAAAAAAACAGTTTGAAAAAGACGCTTTCAATATACTCTTCAAATCAATCTATGATAAACTGCCAACATTCAATCAATTCACCAACAAATAATAAAGAGTACATTCATGACTCAATAGTGTACAAATTTTTTGTAATGACAATTAATCCGACACACAAAATCCTAATCAAACGAAAAAAACGTAGAATAAGAACAAAATATTTTTCAAAAAACAAGAGAGACCGTAATAATTAATCAAATTATTGATCAAATTTTAAATGACTGAGTGACGCGATAATTATTTATATATAAGTTACTTTATCAAATCATTTTAATGAGTCATCAAACATCAATCTATAAATGATTCGCACATCACTTGATTAGTTAAAATTTGATCAATTACTTGATTACTCTAAAATTATTCAATAAAAAATATAAATTAATTAATGATGAAATAGAAGGATTTATATTTAATTAATTATTAGGGTTCGATAATGGTATGGATATGGGGTAAAAATGTGAGAGAACAAAGAGACATGAAGCCGGGTAACAAGCATGAGAAAATGACGGGAAAGAAAAAATTCATAGCTATGCTCTCTCATGCATGAAACGCCGCCGTCTACTGTGTATGTAGATGAAATGTTATTGCCACGTGGCAGCATTTTGATTAAAATTCTCACGTAAATTATGGTAAGTAGATTAGTTAATGGCCAACCAGTTTTCCTGTAATTAATAGAACTACTCTTGGCTCCATCAAGGGTCAAAAACCCAAGCAAAGCAATACAATTTTTTGTTTTATAATATTCATGCAGACAATTTTTATATTAATTAAAATCTATATATTTTGAATTGTATTTAGATGGCTTAGCAAAACAATAAATTATTTATTTATTTATCTTTGGATTTACATTAGATATATGTTACTAGCTATGGTTTAGGATCGATCGAGTAACTACTGTTTTTGTGTTTAATTTTCAGGATTAATTGTAGATTACGTTCGGCAAATTCCATCCACATCATATATAAATAATTAGGTAAACAATTTATATACACATACGTTTTAGTATAATTTCAACGTAGATTATGTTAGGGATAGATGTTGATATAGCTATAATGTGAATAGCTCACATACAATTTGGATTTTACAAGAAAAAAATGTTTTTATTGTATAAATTTTTAAAGAGTAATTATATAACGGCTAATTAATTAACTAATTAAGTTTTAAATGATTAACTGATGATCTATCAGCTATTTATGGGTTGTTATTTTATCAGTCAGTAATATGATTTAACAAATTAATTTATAAATACTTGATACATCACTTGATCCGTTAAAATTTTATCAATTATGAGTAGAATTATTCTTTTCTAAATTAGATAGTCGATCATTTGTAAAGGATAGTTTATTTAGTGCACGTAGTTGTTTGCTTGTTTAGTATGCCCTTGTTTTAGTGTGCCTTAGGGTTGCCTAAGGCTTTGGCTCAAGATATCTCAAAATCACAAGTATGAGGGGTTGTTCATAGGATTTGTAAAAAAGTGCTGATAACCAATACATGATATGGCCCCAACTTTCTTACTTCCTTTGACAAAAAAACGATTCAATAGTCAACTCCCATGATATAGTTGAAATTTTTTTTTCTTTTTTTTGTCAACTCATTTCGCTTTGACAAGTTTGCAATATAAATGGCCTCAAGCATTCTGCATGCAAATCAAGACTTCAATGTTGCATTTATACCCATTGTCATTTGTCAAAACTTGATACGAAGTTTATTAAACTTATACAATTGATATCAAAATTTTAGTCTTTAAAAAACTTTCATATCTTTTAAATATGTAAAAAAACAAACAAACTATGACATTTTTGTTTTGAAAACTTTTCAATAAAAAAAAAAAGAATTCCCAAATAGATCATTAATATCGAGTACAAGGTTTATCCAAAAAAAACTAAGAGATTTTCTTTCATACTATGGAATGAAGGAAATAGTTAATTATTTAAATCAATAATTGATATTCTTTTTGTTAAGATACAATAACAGATGAATGTAAATAAAATATAGTAAATCTGTAGATGCATGAGTACAAGAATTAAAGCCCACACAAGGTTATAATAAGTAGCATCAAAATCGAGGAGGTTAATTGATTAATATTACTATAATTATTTTCATTTGTTATTTGTTATTTGTTATTTTGAATTAAAAAAATTAAAGCCTAGTTTGGGAAACTGGAATTTTTATTGGAGAAATCAGCGGAGCACCCGTGCCTCCTTGGAAAGAATACCATTTTTACCTATTATTAGACTCTCCCACTATCTGAATATTATCATTATTAATTCAATTCATTGTTGTTTTTTCTCTCTTTCTTGCTTGCACTTTAATCCACGCACACCCTTCCTTCATCAAAGAAGAGATTTCCAAGAAAAGTAGACTTTATTAAAGTAAAAAAAAAAAAAGATCAACCCCATACCTTTGTAGTTTTTGCTTTGACCCCAATTGTCCTTCCCTCTATCTTAGAGTTTTTGAAATTTATGATCAATTGCATGCATGGCTTTTAAGCTAGCTTCTTCACTTCAAACAATTTTCTTCGTTTAAAATAAATTGTTAATGTTAATCTCAACGACTGAGATATTAATTTTTTCGGTTGTATTTTTGTTGGATCACGATAAATGTTTATCGATCGGTTTATTGATCACATTTAATGTAATTGCTTCAGTTTAATTATAAAATGAGAGGGTTTAACTGATCTTTCATGTTGAAATTTATTTTGTACCTACGATTTGTAAGTTTATTGTATTACATATTAGAAATTGATTCATTGGATTGTATTAAAACATTAAATTAGCAATTAAATGATTAATAATGCTATGATGTGTTAGCTTAAGTGAGAGATACAACGTACTCATGTTATAATTAAAATTGCACGTAATGTTAAAACACATATATTATCAACTCATAATAGTGATGCGTATTATTGTACTACCTTACAATTTTATAATTTCAATTCATGGAGATATTAATCTTATCGGTTACATTTATTTAACATGATTGATTGCTTATCATTTTAACGTAATTATTTCATGTTATTAACTATGAAACTTAGAGAATTCATTTCACGTACCCAATTCTCCTACGTTCACATAGAATAGCTTCAAAGAAGCTAGAGAGAGAAAGAAGAGTGAGAGAGGGTTTCATTTGTGGCCAATAATAACATAAAAAAATGAAAACCTCATGCGTGTCTGTGACTGTCTCTCTTGCTAATCTCAAGCAGAATCCTCTCATAAGCTAAACAAACCCTAGGAATGCTCATTCTCCTCTCTTTTCTTGGGGTATTCATTCATTATTTGATTTTATCTTTAAAAAAACCCTACTTGGATTTGGAAATGGAAACTCTGTTTGGGATTCAAACCTTTTTGACTTTGACCATTCTCCCTTATACTCTCTTGTAGCTTTGAACAACATCAACAATAATAATTAACAACTACAGAGTTATTTTTACAGAATCCTTCTTTTATTTCTGATGACATTTGTAATTAACAGATAATATTTTATGTTTTATTGACTTATTTTTATATTATTTTAAGATGCTACAGAGTTACCAGTCTAAATAGGATATCCTCATACATCTACTAATTCTTATCATGAATAACCTTACTTAACAAAACAATAACATAACACTTTCATAAAATTAATTAATTAAGAGAATTCATGCTCTTAATTTCTTGGACTTTACCATATTTTTTAATTCAATTTTTAATTATTTTTTGTAAACCAAAGCCTAAGTTGATCTTGTACATTGGCATGTGTATCTATTATATATAAATGTGACTCTAATGCATGTATTTACTTCTAGCTACAATTTAATTAAAGTACTACATTTGCTTATGACTAAAGCTACTGATTATTTCCCTTTTGTAATTGGATCCTTTGCATTACATTTACACTATACAACTGTAAAATTAAAATTATGTAAGTGCTTCGTTAATTTCATGTTTCTCATGGCTTTGAGTAGCTAGGCTAGCTTCAAACTGTTTTTAATAAGGCTAGTTGCACAGTTAGGGGGTTCTTTTTTTGTTTTTTCCTAGATTGTTGCATCAATTATGAAGGTTATCTGCGGAGTTTCATTCGCAGCCCAATTCCCTAGTAAAGTTAATTAGATGTAAGAAATTAATATGTTAAACAATGTATTGGTTTTACTAGAGTTTTGAAAAAGACGATATTTGTGCTTTTGATCATGGAGTTAATTACCAAGTGAATAATGTGTTTAACTACCGATGACAGTGAAAGGTCTTTTCATAATGGATGACACTCAAAACTATAATCTGTTGATATACGACGTAGATCCAGATTATTGATGGAAGAAACACCAAATATATCCCAAACTTCTCGTTCCCATTGACCTGCTGAAAGAAATAGATTGGCTACAGGAGATATTCGTGTTATTTCGTCTGCACTGGTGTCTACACGAATGCGTGTATGTTACTCTAGTTTCTCTCTTTCTCTGAATACACTCACAATAACGTATATGAACCAAGAACAATGAAGTTTTGTTCATACGGCTCTTCATTAGAACCGGTTTCAGCTACTAATAATCATCAATTTATTATGACTAGTGATACATGTTTTTCTTTCAACCAGAAGGGAATTAACATTACCTGTGGATTGAAACCCAAGCCGGAGCGTGATATCCTCAATTATGACCATTTAGGTCAAAAGCTCTAGTACTGAAATGAGTTGACAATGGATTATACAATCCAAAAGTTCTGTTTGTATTACTTGTTTTATATTTCTTCTGCAAACCTTTTCTCATCTGTTTGTTTTTTCTTGTTTGACATGAGACGATAAGCAAAGCCAAGCCACGTAAGTTCAGCAAACAGTGTCACCATTTTTTCCAATAAATAGATACCTACAACTAGTCAGTATTTAATGTCGAAGTTATCTGCTTAAAATGACTAATTCACACAATTGTTAGGAATATAATATTGTTTTTAACCTTTAACAATGTAGAGAGAGAGAGAGAGAGAGAGAGAGAGAGAGAGAGAGAGAGAGAGAGAGAGAGAGAGAGAGAGACTCAAATTCGTGGACTCCAAAGTCAAGAGGGTTACAGCCCTCAAATTCATGGACTGTATTATATAGCCCCAGAGTTAACAGCCTAAAGGCTAAAACATGTAAACCACAGATTCCTATTCTTCACAAGAAATATCAAAAGGGGAAGCCTTTATAAGGCTAGCCTGGGTTCGCTACTACTCAATTCTGAGGGAATAACTGTACTCTTAAGTCCCGTTGTAATCAGGAGGCCGAAACATTATCCTCAACTTACAGCAGTCACAAACAATGTCAAGAGGTCACTCACCCCCCCTCAAAGTCTTCAACACACAAGAAAGTGCATATTAATATGATTGAGTTTACTGGTCTTATATATATATATATACAAAAACAAATATATATTATATATGTTTCGAATATCCTCGATCATAAATAAATGAATAAACAGACCATTAAGAATTTGAAGAGGCATCAACTACTTTGGAAGTCTTTGGCTGCTTGTTGACCTTTTGATCAACTCCCAACCACTTCTGAATAAGTTGAAAAACTGTTTCATTCCTCAACAGCTCTCGATGACTTGCCGCAATTCCTACCCTCTCTACAGCTTCAAATCCATCAGCCTTAGCATTGGAAAGGAAACAAGTATTTGTGTTAGAAGATTAGCGTAAGAACAGGGAAATAACAAGCAGAAAATGGCTCAAATACTTGTTCAATGAAACAAGGAGAAACTAGAATTCTCGGGCATAAACAGATTATCAACTTCTCTCAACTGATGTAACCAGTCGACAGTTAGTTGTAGTTTGAAAGTTTGAAAGTGGGATGAAACAATACAGAATTGACATTAACATCCTTGAGTAGGAAGTAAGTAGCGCATCACAGAAGCAGTGACCTTGACAAAGTAGTTTCTCCAAGTTTGGAGGAAGTTAAAAAAAAAAAGTGAGGCTGCAAAGGTATTTGCCAGGTGTTTCTTGGTTAGGTTGTAGCTAGTTGCATGCCCATGATTATTAGCACATTTTCGTCAAAGAATAGTCGGTGAAAAGCATCAACCATTTGACTGGCCTAGAATGTTATGAATCACAGCTTAAAATTGATATCTATAAATTGTTAAGCACGGTCTCTACTCTAAAGGCTGTTGAAATGAGAAGAAATTCCTATTTGATGAGTTCGGTACAATTTATGTTCAAGTTGAAGTTCGCTAATGTGAGTGGGTTGTTCTAGCCCAACATCTAAGTTTTTATCTTGAGGCACTTTGATGGAGATGTAAATAAGTTTTCCCCTTTATTCTGGTAATGTTTAATATTTTTTACCAATATATAGGGGTTTGAGTAATATCCCGCCCAACGTGTTGAAAGTTGTTTGGGCATATTTTGTGAGTGCTTATCGTGCTCTTTTGTACTCTCTTTCGTAAGATCTCTTCTCATCTTTGTCAATGACATGCGACAAAATGTCGACCTAGACCAAGACAATTGTTGTTCTTTGCGATTCGGTCCTCTGTGTGATCAAATCTTTCTTCCCTATAATGATGACTAATGCTAGTCCCTATCCAAAATCGGTTGAACTAACAAGTGAACGGAAAGATCAAGTAACAAACCTTAGCTGATTCAATGGGAACTGCATCATCTCCATCCACGAAAGAATACTTGGGCTGAAGGAGGGGAAAAACAAGTCACAAGCAGATACAATAAATAAATAGCGTAATGATGACTCGACATTTGTGAGTAATCAAGTTTTTTCTCCATGACTGTAAGAGCTATCTGTGAAACTAAGGTTTTTTATGTCCCGGGGTTCAAAAAGTGTAACAGAAAGCTTAACATGTAGTTTGCTAAATATAAGCCATTAAACATATACTGAAAGTAATGAGTACAAATGGGAAGGATGTTAGACTCTCGAGATTAATTTGTTAACTACCATCCAAGGTGCAAAGACTAGAAAAACTAAAAAAGTTATTCTCAAATAGATTGATGAAAGAGAGTACATGGGGTATTTATGCACATAAACAATAAAGCTAAAAACACTAAAATACCCTTAAATACTAGAGAAGTAAAGACAAACAATATTATCCAAAACTCCCCCTCAAGTTGGCGCATAGACATCCATCATGCCTAGCTTGCGAAGAGTTGACTATAGAATAGTAGGACCGACGGGTTTTGTAAGGGCATCAACAACTTGCTCAGATGAAGTAACAAACCTTGTAGAGATAACTCTTGATCGAACTTTCTCTCGAATGAAGTGAATATCAACCTCGATATGTTTGGTTCTTTCATGAAGAACAAAATCTGATGCTAACATTAAGGCCGACTTATTGTCACAGTATAATGTGGAAGGTAAACAGGGCAAGAAACCGAGTTCCCCTAGAATAGAATGGAGCCAAAGAACCCCACATGTCCCTTGAGCCATTGCCCTGTATTCGGCCTTAGCAGAGGACCGAGAAACTACATACTGCTTCTTGCTTTTCCAGGAAAAAAGATGATTACCATAAAAAATACAAATACCATATGTAGATCTCCTATCTGCCATTGACCCAGCATAGTCAGCATTAGTAAAGCAGGACACATCAGGTGTATTTTTTTAGGAATAAAAAAGACCGAGGCCCGGACAAGACTTCAAGTACCTCAAAATGTGGTAAACTGCATCCAAATGTGATGTACGGGGAGCATGCATAAACTGGCTCACAAGGCTAACAGAAAAAGGTATATCAGGACGTGTGTTGATCAGATAAATAAGTCTCCCAACCAATCTTTGCTACATACTCAGATCTGTTAAGAGTTCACCTGATTCAACTGAAAGTTTGACATTCGGATCCATATGTGGAGATGCAGGTCTACATCCCAACATCTTAGTATCACCAAGAATGTCAAGAACATACTTCCGCTGAGAGAGAGATACCTGCCTTGGAACGAGCACCTTCAATACTCAAAAAGTACTTAAGCCCCCCCCAGGTCGTTAATATCAAAAGCTGAACTAAGATCCTTCTTGACCTTAGTAATGCCGATATTGTCATCACCAGTCAAGATAATATCATCCACATACACAGAGAGGATGACACATTGCCCTAATGAATTCCGTCTGATAAAACAGGTATGGTCAGAGTGCATCTACGAAACCCCAACTTAAGCACAACTGCACTAAACTGAGCAAACCAAGCCCGCAGAGACTGTTTCAACCCACACAAGGATTTTCGCTGACGATAAACTTTCCCTGAATATTCCCCCTCAGCCCGAAAACCCAGAGGCAGATCCATATAAATAACATCATCCAAATCACCATTCAAGAAGGCATTCTTGATATCTATCTGCTGCAAGAGCCAAGAGTGAGAAGCAGCCAAAGAGATAATAAGACGAACAGTAATAAGCTTTGCAATAGGGGCAAAAGTTGCATTGAAATCCTTGCCAGGAATCTGAGTAAAACCCTTAGCGACTAGACGTGCATTATACCGATTAACAGTTCCATCCGCATTATATTTTAGATTGAATACCCATCGACATCCAGCCGTTTTTCCCCCTGAGTCATAGCAACCAAGTCGCAAGTATGATTGTCTTGCAAGGCTTTCATCTCAGCTTGCATGGTGGCCACCCATCGTGGGTCTCGTATTGCTTCCCCAACAGATCGTGGAATTGCAATAGAATTAAGGTGACTGGCAAACCCCTAAAAGGAACTGGACTGAGCACCATACGAAATATGATTCTTAATAGGGTGGTCAATAGAACATGATAAAATGACGGTCCCGCAACGGATACCGTCGAGAGGGAGGAGGATCAGTACCTTCGTTCGTAGAGGAGTCCAACACAGGGAGATAAGATCAACGACTATACACCTTGGTAGGAGGACCTGCAATAGGTGGCAAAGAAGTGGGAGAAACAACAGGACAATCAATATTAAGGGGGTCAATAATAGGGATATGACGAGAAAGATCCACAAGAGATGGGAAGCATGTCCTAATATCAATGGAACTAGAAAAGAATGGGGTATTCTTCCAAAAAATAACATCCAAAGAGGAAATAAGCCGTCTAGGTGAGGGATCGTAACATCGATACCCTTTGGATTGAGATGAGTAGCCCATAAATGCGCAACGGATAGACCTTTCGTCTAACTTTGTTCTAGTAGGACTCCTCTTTTGAACAAAGCAAACACAGCCAAAGACACGAAGAATAATAGGGAAAAAGAGTTTTTTGGGATGAAGAATACCTAAAGTAGCTTGCACTCTCAAGACTCGACTGGGAACTCTATTAATAAAAAATGTTGCAGAGAGAACAGACATGTCCCAAAAAATTTGAGGGACTGACATTTCCTTCAGAATGCATCGAGAAATGCCCATAAGGTGGCGATTTTTTCGCTCGGCTACCCCATTTTGTTCAGGAGTATATGGACATGTAAGCTGCTGAAGAATCCTAAGACTGGAAAGATGAGAGACAAGATCACTCGAAATATACTCCCCCCCCCCCCCNNNTCCCCCCCCCCCCCCCCAATTATCAGAACGAACTAATCGAACAACAGTTTGATATTGGGTTTTAATCATGGTAAGAAATTGTTTAAGCACATGTGAGACGTCAGATTTTTTTTAAGTAAATAAATCCATGTATATCTAGAAAAGTCATCAATAAGTGTGACATAATATCGGTGTCCAGACATAACATTAATAGGAGAGGGACCTAAATATCTGAGTGAATTAAATCAATCACAACAGCAAATAGATTCATGCGAGAAATATAAGGCTTACGACAATGTTTCGAAATCACATATTTCACATTTAAACTGAAAGTGATTACATGCACCGACAAAGGAAATAACGAATAAAGATATTGAAAATTGACATGTCCCAAACGAGCATGCCATAAGTGTAAGTCTCTAAAAGAAAAGGAAACAAGAAAATAAAAAATAACAGAAGAGGTACGAATAATAGGATCTGATGGTTGAAGGGGAGGTGGATCGCCAAAGTAGTATAGTCCATCCCACTCATACCCCTTGCCAAAAATTCTCTTCGTATGACGATCCTGCAAAAAATAGCGGTCAATCAAGAAAATGATAGCACAAGCTAGAGTTTTGGCTAGGCGACTAACAGATAAAAGGTTCATAGCAAATTTTGGCAAATGAAAAACAGATGTAAGAGTAATTCCAGGAGACAGCTCGAGAACCATCACCCAACTGTGACGAACCTTTAACAGGTTCCAATGGCGTAGAAAAAACTGATAACTCACCAATCATATGATCATCTTCCCCAGAATCCAAAGATCCATGTAGGTGACTCAGTACGAATATGGAGAGCGGTGGGAGTACTTGAGGCAATGGAGGCAGTAGGATCAGAGGCAATAGTAGGAGTCTACTGAGACATAAGACGAGACACCAGAGCCTGTAAAGCTGGTACTTAAGAGAGGGCATATGACTTGGCCGAACTACTGGGGACAACAGAAGTACTAGCTACCGCTGCCGTTCTAGTGGGTATATTAATCTTCTTCTGGAACTGAGCACGCGACTCCGGATGAAGCTTCCAACAAGTATCCTTGATATGACTGTTGTTCCCACAATGATGGCAAAATTTCCTCTCAGGTGGACGACGAGAACCAGAGAAACTACGAGCAGCAAGGACCATCTGATCATTATTACTAGCAGCGGCAAGGATGGGAGTCAGGACCGAGATAAAACGCCAACGCTCATCTCCATCAACCATGGCAAAAGTCTCAAGCAAGGATGACACAGGAAAGGAATTAAGGATTTGGGTACGAAGTGCCTCAAATTCAGGCTTGACCCCCATCAGAAATGCATACGTGTGTTGACGATCTAACCTCTTTACTGATACATCAGCCATTGTCCTAAATTCACTGGTTGGTTCATATTGCGCCATCTCATCCTACCAAACACGTAAATATCTAAAATATTGAGCGACATTCAATCCAAGTCTCTCTTGATTGACACTAACAATCTCCTGATACAACTCAAAATATCGGGCATAATTCCTCGAATGGGCATACATTGCAGTCAATGCACTCTACAAATCAACAACCGTCTCATGATACATAAACATATTAAAGACTGAAGACTCCATAGATCCAAACATCCATCCCAATATCAAGCAGTTAACAATATCCCACTAGGCTTTCTTTGCATCATCATTTTTAGGGCGAGGAACACGTCCTTGAAGCCAAAGACTCTTACACCATCCAATAACCTCAACGATCGAGACCAAACAACAAAATTTCATCCATTCAAAAGGACGCTAGTAACTCTTCCACCGGATACGGGATAAGCCAAATCTGGCTTAGCAATAGCACTAATAGCAGCATCTGAAGATTCAGATATCATCCAAGAAAGCAACATAAATTGCCAAGAAAATCCGATGGAAAGATGAAGAAAGATTGAAGACAACCATTCTATATCATAAAAAAGTCACCCAACGAGTGACAAAACTGTGGTCTAAGCCACAGCAACCTGAAAAACACGGAAATTCCTAGGTCTGGTCAGCACACAGCCTAGGAAAACTCAACCACTTCGAAAAAATGAAGCTGGAAAGAGTGAAAAACGAGCTTCGGCGATCAGAGATGGCGGCGGTGGGTGGAGGCAGCGGTGCTGTCTGGTGGTGATCGGAACTATTTGGTGGCTGTGGTAGAGATAGGTGGCAAACTAGGGTTAGGGTTTTTTAGGCTTTGACACCAACTAGAAAAACTAAAAGAGTTATTCTCAAATAGATTGATGAAAGAGAGAGTACATGAGATATTTATACATATAAACAAGAAAACTAAAAATACTAAAATACCCTTAAATACTAGAGAAGTAAAATAAAGACAAACAATATTATCCAACACAAAGTATATATATAATTCACATGCAAGGTATAGTATGCGACCTAGGATGAGGTTAAAAAGATCCCTAAGACATTCAAAATTGCTCAGGCTCAGCTCTAAGGCATGTACTTCAAACATTTCCCATGGGCATATAAAGCTGTGATAATTCGAAGGCATAATTAGGAAGTTTCTTGTAACATTGTATGGTAAAGATAGAATGTTAATGGAATTTAAGTAATGAAATTTTGATCCCCGCACTCCAATTACAGGATCTTCTGTTATTGAACCAAGAGCATTCTACTAATGCAACTCAGAGAAGGTTCATGTCATGAAACAAATCAAATTACTAACCGTAGAGTCGCATACTTCAGACAAGTCCTCAATCGGTGATGTCTCTGACCCATAGCTGCATCAAGGACAAATGATTCATATCTATGCATTTCGAGAAATAGTATTGCCACTGTTTTGTTAGAAATATTCAAACCTATAATTTTTCTCAAGGGTAATCCAAGCAGTATAAAAGCTAACATGACATGTCACATGATTATAATGCTGAATTGTCATATGAATCCTATCGTCATCTATCATCATATTGATAGTTATGCCCTATAGCGGTCAAGATTCAAGAAATTATCTGAATTAGAATACCAGCTGCTTGTGTCAATATCAGCTTCCTGGTGAATTTAAAGATAGAGTAGTTAACAAGTAACATCATTTCAATTTAGATGCATTTTAAAAGTAGTAGTATCAAGATACTGCATTGCTTTTCCATGCATAGAAAAACACATATCAGTATAGGCAAAAGTCATTAAAAGAAAGGTAAAGATTTTCAATGATGGAGGCATATGTTGGTCTTAAGGATACCGATCCATCGTTTAAGCTTTTGGAAAAGTAAGCATGGGGGCAAGTTGTTTCTAGTGCTCTTGGACTAGGTACCTCCACATGGTTTAATGCTATGTGCCAATCTTTTTCACTTCTCAAAACATCATACGGCTTAGGAGTAAATCTAATTCATATATATTTCACTAACGTACCAGACATCAAAAGGTGTATCAAATGATGTTCCATAAATATTATAGAAGGAGACTCCATCTGGTAGTTTAGCATCACGAATAACTTGACGAGTACCAATCGCCCACTTTAAAATAGAAAAGTTGAAGGGCAGGGCTATCATCTTTCCATCATAATTTATCTGCAAGTAACAAGAATGATATATAATCTGGTGCTTGGTAGAAAAAAAATAGGTAAAGAATCTTGATAAACTTTTTATATATTGACAAGTTACGAGACTCAAGTTGTAATGACATAGTTGCTCAAAAGTCAAAAGGGGCCTATTATCACATAATTACAAGTGCAGTAAAAGGCTGACCATGTCATATACCAGCCAGACATGAACAATCCTTATCAAAGACACTCATCATTCTGTTACATTGCAGAAACATTGAGCAATGCACTTTTTCCCGGCCTCAATTGATAGCTTCATGGTGCTAGCAAATTCGATGATACATACCCCCATGTGATTTGAACCAATGCCTCAAGAACCATCCAATTATTAAGAGATCTGAGAGTACTAAACCTAATATCATTGGCAATCATATTATCGTGATATCATTGCATATAGTTCTGCTTACCTGGTTTTACAAAATGTAGATCAGGTTAACATAAATTAATTAAAACGGTCAATGAAAAGTATCTGTTTACTGAGGCAGACAGATTAAAGACAGGACTGCACTATGCGTCAATGCTGCCTCGTAACTCAAACAGTATCATATTGAATTAGCCTCAACAATGAATGTCGAGCTTATAAAGGTAAATGCTTCCCATCCAGGTCAAATAGAAGCACATTGTTCTCGAGCTTATTCATAAAATATACTCTTTTATCAAACCAAACCCAAAAATAGTACCTCATTATTCCTTAAGGCCTCTTCAAACAAAGTGCTACTTTCAGTTGGGCTGTATGTTTCCAAGTCAACCGTAGTTTCCCCATTCATTGAATGTTTGAGCCACACTTGAATCTGAGGTGGCCGACTCCACTTAAACTCTGGATTTGGCAGCATCTCATAGATTGATGGGCACTCAACTAACTACGCATAAAAATAATGATACATCACCTTAGAATCTTTAAAATTGAGCAACTAACACTGTAGCAAATGATAATGCCAACGATGAATACAGAATTTTGAAAAAAATGATTAGTCTGAAGTTTGCAGGGAAAAATCAGGTACACCAAAAAAAAATTAAAACTAGATATGAGGGAGAACTAATAAGATATTAAATTGAATATATGGAATGTAATTAAATTAAGTTAAACCTGATAGGTCTTGGGATTAGTGGTAATTTTAACACAATTTAAGAGAGCGCTATGCAAATTATGTAGTGTGGTGACCATGATCCGAAGTATATACCTAACCTTATCAAGTCCGTATTTATACTGACACCTCAATGCAATAATAGCCAGGGAAACATTCATACTCTAACATGAGACGTTCTATGAGAATTTGACGACAGGTATTATAGTTCCATATAGTCAATTTATTTATAATACTTCTAATAAGTGTAGTCAACCATACTATCACCAAAATCCATAAATGATCACATTATGCATCAACTTGGAAATAATGGTTTAACATAAGCTCTAATAAATTCCCACTTATAGGTTTGAATAAACCATCTAAGCAAAGTAACTTAGTAGAAGAATTACCAACTGGTGAAATGTCCATCTAGATACAAAAAGGTAGTTTGCAATGCCTTCAACAAATTGCAAGCCAGTTAAGAGACAATCATTGATGCATCCTGGCGCACCTGTTATTTTATTCAGAGTCAACATTTATATACATTAATGATGTAAGAGTTATCCAATCTTATATCCAAACATAATTTATTGAGTAAAAAAAATTCCAGAAGGAAAACAAATCCAATGTAAGACAATGAAACTCGCTACTAAATGGCGTTTTCCATTTGAAAGTCCAGTAAACATGTCCAAGAATCCGTTCCAGCAAAAACCAAGGGCTGAAGTAACTAGTAAGTATTTAAGTAGAAGGAATGTGTAGCAAAAGTTGCTAACTGTAGAAATGAGGATTAACATGTTACTTGCACCATGAGGGAAAATGTTAAGAAAAGTCCTTCGTGACAAGGATTTAATACTAGCTGAATTTAAATGCGATGGAGGATTTAGTGGGTTGATCAGCTTGAAGGGCCAGATCAATTTAAGTAGAAGGCTGTGTTAAGGAAGAAACTTGACGTACTCAGGCAACCGAACTAGATTCATATTTAGATACTTCCTGAATTATAAAACTAAAAAATGAAAAGCTTATTGAATATAAAAACACATGCTAAATTTTAATTTACCTTGGAAAGGACAAGCAATGCATATCCACTTATTTACATATTTGGAAAAAACCTGCCAAATAGTTAGCGATACAATGACTCTTATGCTCATAAAATTTAAAAACTAAATACTATTTTCAGCACATAATCAGCAGATTGATGCATGTTTCAACTAGACACCAAAAATAGAATTACACACATCATGATGGAGTGACATGAAACATGAGACAAGCAGTCCACCCATCGAATGTGATATCAAATTGACTTTTTGACCACCAGAAGCTTTATAAGCAGTTTCCAACTTCACTTTGAGACCTTCCATTGACTTGTCAATTCTGCACCATAACACAATAATAGATTCACAGTTGTTGCAAACAACATAAAGGAACATAGAACTGACTCGAATAATCCGTCTATAACAATTCAAAAAGTTTGGCTATTCAACACTTACACAATAATTTTTCATAGACGTCAGCTTTTAGACTGAAACAAGCAACCTCCGTATCAATACTTACCTGTTACTTTGTCGGAAGTCATAACCATAGCCAAACAGTGTGGTTCCCTTTTTGTACCCACATCTAACAAGCATATCAATCATGTCATGAAAATGGTATACCTCACTCAAATTGAGACATTTTATCACCTGGAACATCAGAAGAACATGATATAAAAGTTACTTGTTAGAGGAAACAGAAAAACGAAAATAAGTGGAAATTCTGCAACTATAACATTCACGATGCCAAAAGATTAAACAAAATGGATGCATTCCTTTGAATCCGTAAAAAGTTGATAAATAATGAACGTAAATGCCCTCCCCACACATAAAATGACTACTTCTTATATCAATGTATGTGCCACGGACGGACGCGTGTGAGTCTCAGTCCATTGGGCCACATCTAATTTATAAGATATCTCACACAATAGTTAAGTCCTTATTGTGAAAGCATAGTAGTTCTGATAGAAGGAAGAATAGAGACAGTGGTGGAATATCAAGGCACACAAGGTCATAGTGTGTTCATCAGCTGAAGAGAATACAAATAAGAGTGCTTCAACATTCCTATATTGCTTGTCTTAATTGTCAACTCCGGATCATTAACAAGCATCTATAATCCACGTGAAGACTCAAGAAGGGAAGGCAATCATTAACTCCATTATCATAATGTCAAGCACGTGAAAATACCAACAACAAACATAAGAGAAGCTCCTTATTATTGATAAGTGGAGAGGTATTAAATATTTTTCTCAAAGTTCAGCACAGAGAGAAGGACGATAGAAGAAAACAAATTCCCTCCTTACGTACTAGGAACAAAACAGCTAACAGAGTCATCACTAAACTTCTAAGGAAGTCCTTCAGTTATTCATTCTCTTAATTAAAAGTTGCTTACAGATGGGGCAATATAATTTTTGGTCATATATTATGCTCTTATTATGTATACCAAAGAAAAAAGAAGTCCAATTATTCACATCTTGGAAGATCAATATGAATCGTCTTAAATCACATGGTCCTCACAGTCTCTTATGGCTCAACAAGAATTATGCTGTCATATTAGCACTAAAAAACAATGCAAGTTGGTATAGTATTTCACAATAGAAAACATTAAGCGCCGTCAACGTTTACCAAAGATGGATCTAAGATATCGATGGCATATAGACCGGAATCATCATCAGGGACCACAATTTCTATGTGATCATCTAGGGGTTCTGTATAACCTGAAAACATAGACAAGTTTGATAAGGATGACCAGAGATAATCAGATACTGAGTGGGAAACAAGAATGCAAATATGGTTCATTCTCCATATACCTGAAATGAAATCACTGCATTCTCCAAACAGTGTGTAGTGAAATAAATTTATCACCATACTTCAGCAACAATTGTTTAATTAAAATAATGATGCTGGGAGATGGCATATGAAGCTACTTTTCGTGGTTCAGTACATTTCAGATTTAAGCAATGAATGCTTCTGATTGTTAAGAAAAGACCGAAATGAAATTCTCCAATTTTATGTATAAGATCATTAACCAGTTAGGAAGAGATCAAATTATTATCGGTTAATACTTAACAGTTCTGCTAATGGAAGAACAGGGATAGTGTTATGAATCAGAATATTTCAAATGCTAACGTGATGAATAACTGAAATCTCCTTATATGGCTCTATAAAAAGACTTGACAGTTGAGAAGCCAAAGCAAAACGCAGTAAAGCGCACGCACCCACACACACACACATATATAGAGATATGGAGGGGGAGAAGGTGGAGGCGCATATTAAGCAACATTGTGTCTGCATACAGTGTATAGAACACACATCTGAAATGGGCTTCCAATCCACCTAAACGATCATTACAATTGAGTCATTGCCTCTCTCGGCAACCGAACAGACATCAGACTAAATTTCGTTTCCCTCAATTCTTCCCAGCAGTGAAGTGATCGCACAAACAACCAATAGTTTTACCAATTCACATCTCAATACTCTTCTCCAACTTTTTGCCAGACTAAATTTCCTCCACTTCCTCAACGAAATAAGCAAACAGAGTAACAGTAACTCACCTGTGCTAGGATTGTAGATAGACATGAGTTTCTTCTTGAACTCCAATTCGGCCAAGAACAAGCGTACCCATACCCGAGTCTCAAACCCGAACCTTTTCTTCTTCGAGTGGAGAATGGAGCCTGCGATGCCGGAGACGAGCAGGACCGGTTCGCGATCCGGCGAGGAGTTCCGGTCGCCAAAACAAGGACACGAAAGCAATCCTCCAAGCATGGCACCGTAAAAAAATTGTTTACCAGAGCCGTCTGGCTTTGGCTCCGAACTGAGCGTGAACGGACCTGAGTGGTGGGTGGTAGTTGGGAGTTGGGTAGCGAGTAACCGTTGCTCCTGACGCGGTTTTGAAGAACGATAGCCGAAGAAGCACGTGTGTTGGCTCAACGAAATCGAAATCCAATAGAATAATTTTCATTTGACTCCCTTTTATTTTTATATTTAAATGTCCATTATTCATCATGATTCATGCACATGTTTTTTTTCGTAAATATACATTATAATTTAAAAATAAGATTTATAATTTCTCCAATACATCTCATTTTGAGAAATTGGCAGGGAGACTCAAATTATTAGACCAACTTTACTTTATTTATTTTCTTTCCCTTATAAAAGTTATAACAAAGATATTAATATCAAAGAATTTTAACATTTTATCATGTCGTGGATATGTTTTTTAATGTAATTATGGATTAAACATGTTGTAGATCATATTTTCTTACTTTTACCGATCGATGTGTGAATCATATTAGTTAAGATATGTTTAACCAGAGGTTTTGTTGAGGGTTATTACGTTATTCACATTGACGTATGTTTTACTTTTGAGGTTGAATTGACTGGTGCGGTTCATGCGATTATTTATGCTTCGACCTTTGGATGAAGATAGTTATGATTGAAAAGCGATTCTGTTTGTGTGTTGTATATTCTTCGTTTTAGATCTCGAAAGGTCCCCCCTTGTTTTGACGTACTACTTGGGATAATTGTTTAAATTTAATCGATCAGATGAACCATGTTGTCACTTATATTTATCGGGAGGGTAACCAAGTTACAGATTGTTTGGCATCCAGAGCTACTAGTATGGTTACTCCAATTTGGTAGTGAAATGCTCAAAATTTTTGTTCTTCGTTTATTTTTTATAATATTTATAACAGGCCTAATTTTAGGTTATGCTGATTTTTTTTCTTTTGTTGACTATTTTGGGTTGGGTTAAATGATAAGAGTGTTTCGGAGGTAGATGTCAATCTAGTTTTGATGTCTTGGTGCACATACTGATTTTTATCACCAATAACTTTATATAAATTAATTTATTCAATTCGAGATATATTTTTGGAGTGTATCTATTTCTTAATAACAATGTTAAGTTAGACCATAGCTTAATGAATGAGATTTTGAAATTGGATATAACTGACGTAAACCACCAACTGTTGCGAAGATGTAGTTCAAAGAGTTTACCCATCTTTATTCACAGATATTTTATATGGGTCTTTGGGATTCTTTAATTTGTGTTCGAGTTACTACTGGGATAGCAACTTTTGCTATTACTCAAGCCTTTTTTTTTTTTTTTGAAACTGCTAATACTCAAGTTGGTTCTCGAAAATTCGCTTCCAATATGGGACTTTGAATATCTAGAGATGTTTATATACCCAATAATATGGCTCTTTAATTTTCGTACTTATCTTAATTGTAGATTCAGTTTATGCATGACAAAAATGAACATTAAAATTAGAATGGACTTAGTTTTTAAATATTTAAACTGTAAGACGTATTTTACCCTATATAAATATTAATTAATTAATATGATTTAATAAAAATTATTAAACTAAATCATATTAGTTGATTATGTGAGAGATAGTTACTTTAAAGTAAGTAACCATCATCTAAATGGAGAAAACCACCACCATGATGGAATGTGGTATAAATACAATTCCCTAAGAGATTGGTCCTCTCTCAACCCTAATCAAGATTCATTTATACAATCATTAAATGTGCTTGAAGATCTAAAGGATAAAGAGGGAGAAATCAATTCTAAATCAAATGATTCAACAAGAAATAAAGAGGGAGAAATCAATTCTAAATCAAATGATTCAACAAGAAGTAAAGAGGTTCAACAATGACTAACGGTATGTTCTTTATAACTATAGAATAGAATGCGAAAATTATGAAATTCTAAAAATCTAAATAAAATATTTCATACATAATTAATTAGTTGCATGATAAACGTTTTAAACTTACATGTGGTATCAGAGCTAAGATCTCATGATTTTCCATTAAAGTGTTGTTCCTCTTCTTCCATTATCAAACCATAATTTATGATTAGAAAAGTAGATATATGTTTATGAAATTTCTGCATGACAGATGTGTAATTTTCAAACCGTGCCTGTTGTTCATTAACATTTTCAAACCATTTCTGTTGTTAATTAACGTTATGGAGCCGAATTATAACTGTTGAATAATATTTTGTATGTTGTTCATTATTGTGAAGCCGAATTATGTTTTCTTGTTTGTGCCGATTAACGTAAATGGGCAAATGTTAAAGAACTGTGTTTTTGAGTGGGATATTGAATGGGCAATTCTAATGGATATTGAATGAATAAACAAATAATGTGTTGCTTAGTTCTTTTTTTTAGATTGTGCCCATTAATGCGTTGGTTAATGTGTTGCTTAGTTTTTGGATTAGGCATGTTAGTGTGGTGTTGGTTATTATTTTACTTATCCTCACGATTTGTTTGTTCCACCTTTGAGTATTTGTTAAGAAATCGTGTAAATAGGCTAACCTGCATTGCCCACTAACACTGCTTATATATATTTTTCTTCTTTTTGGCTTTCTATAATTGCCGAATTTTTGAAATTTTGCATGCCCATGACTACTGTATTACTAACGTGGCTTACATGTGCTTTAATGTTAAAAAAAATTTCTCAGTTGAAAATTATTCATGACTAACTTAACGATTCTGTCTACTAATAAACATGTCTATCCGATGGATATGATTAATTTATTTACCATGAATATTCTGTAACAGATAATTTTCTTTTATAGTAATTATTTAAAACCATTAGATAATGTGTATTTTATGTGTTTATGTGAGTATTTATATGATCTGAAATTTTATATTATGTTTGGTTTATTTGTCATCAAAGTGGCTAAACCGTAATGATTATAAAATTTTGTATTGTCTAATTAGTATTCAATTACCTATAAAATGTTGATGCTTATAAATGACATAATGTTATATAATATATATCTTATGGGTAGATTGAAGTTAATTATTATAAGACATTTAAGAGTCACACCCAAAAGTTGATTAGTTGTTCTAATTTGGCACCATATATACACCACTTAGATATATATACTATCTCTGGATAAGAAATACAACTAATAGAGCATACTAGTTACCAACAATTATGTTTTATACTTGTATGTCATTGTATTACCCAAAGGAAAACATTGATATGCATTTATTGTTTATCTGAATGTGTGTTTGAATTTGTATAATATGGTTAACTTTACAACTCAAAGTATTAATGCATGAGCATAATGTTATTCTTGCAGTACATGTTCCCGTTTCTCTCCATTCGCATGCTTCGTCTGTACTAGTGTTTAATGGGATTAATTTTCTTGATACACTTAGATGTTTTGGATTTGGATTTGTCACTTCAATTTGACAAACCTCCTGCTATTACCAATGCTAGTAGTGATGAGGATAAGACCTTCTATGATGCTTGGGAAAGTTCTAACAGACTAAGCCTAATGTTTATGAGAATGAGTGTAGCAAACAACATCAAGTCTACTCTTTCCAAAACTGAAGATGATGTGGAATGCATGAAATTTGTGGAAGAGCATTCTCAGATTGTTGATAAGTCACTTGTTGGGACATTAATGGCTACATTGACCACCATGGAATATGATGGCACTCGTACCATGCATGAACATGTCATTAAAATGATAAATATTGCAGCAAGACTTAAGTCATTAGGGATGAATGTGGATGGAAGTTTCCTTGTGCATTTTATCAATAATTCACTGCCTACTCAGTATGGTCCTTTTGAAATGAAGTATAACACCATGAAAGATAAATGGAGAGTGAATGAACTTTACAACATGCTTGTTCGGGAGGAAATGAGACTTAAGAATTAGAGAACTAATTCCATTCATTTTGTATGTAATCAAGGAGCTGGAAAAAAAGCTGGAAGAAAGCATGGAAAGGGCAAGCGTTGACCACTTAAGATTAATGAATCCCCTTCCCAAATCAACAAGAAGGAACACAAGAATGATAAGTGTTGTTTCTGTGGGAAACCTGGACACTTTCAGAAAGATTGCATGAAATGTAAGGCATGGTTCGAAAAGAAATGTAAGCTTAGTGCTTTTGTATGTTTCGAATCAATTTTAGCTGAAATTCCTTATAATACTTGGTGGATCGATTCTGACTGTACCACTCATGTTTCAAATAAGATGCAGCGATTCGTTACGACCCAAACCATAAATCCAAATGAAGTATTCGTTTATATGGGAAATTGAGTTAGAGCTCCAATTGAAGCTATTGGAACTTATCGATTGATTTTAGATACTGGATATCATTTATATTTATTTCAAACCTTTTATGTACCTTCTATTTCTCGCAATTTAATTTTGTTGTCTAAACTTGATTTAGCTGGATACTCTTTTAAAATTGGAAATGGATGCATGAGTTTGTTTAAGAAAAATCATTTCATTGATTTCTGGTATTCTTTGTGATGGTTTATACAAACTGAAACTTGATAATCTTTTTGCTGAAACTCTTCTGACATTGCATCATAAAATTGTAACTAAATGTGGTTTAGAAAATGAAAATGCTTACTTGTGGCATATAAGTCGAGGTCACATTTTCAAAAAAAGATTGGAAAGATTAATAAAGAATGAAATCCTTCCAGACTTGAATTTTACTGATCTAAGTATTTACGTGGATTGTATTAAAGGAAAACAAAGAAAAAACACAAAGAAAATAGCTACAAGAAGCACACAACTTCTTGAAATAATACACACTGGTATGTGTGGGCCTTTTGATGTTCCATCTTTTGGTGGAGAAAAGTATTTTATCACATTTATTGATGATTTTTCATGTTATAGTTATGTCTACTTGTTTTATGAAAAATCTCATTCAGTAGATGCCTTAGAGGTGTTTATTAATGAGGTTGAAAGATAATTAGACAGAAAGGTGAAAATTGTCAGATCTGATAGAGGTAGTGAATATTATGAAAAATATAATGAATGTAGATAATGCCCAGGTCCATTTGCTAAATTCCTTGAAAATCGTGGTATATGTGCTCAATATACTATGTCGGGTACACCACAACAAATGGTGTAGCAGAAAGGCATAATCACACCTTAATGGATATGGTTAGGAGTACATTAAGTAACTCATATTTACACGTATCATTGTGGATGCATGCATTGAAAACTTCCATGTATTTGTTAAACAGAGTTCCTAGTAAGGCAGCTTTTAAGACTCATTTTGAACTGCAGACTGGTAGAAAACCCAGTTTAAGGCACTTGCATGTTTGGGATTGCCCCGTAGAAGTAAGGATATATAAACCACAAGAAAATAAACTAGATTCAAGAACAATCAATGGTTATTTCATTGATTATCCAGAAAAATTTAAAGGGTAAAGATTTTATTACCCTAACAATAGTACAAAAATTGTTGAAACTGAAAATGTCAGGTTCATTGAGAATGGTGAATTCAGTGGGAGTTAAGAACCACAAAATGTGGTGATTCAGGAAGTTAGGGTACAAGTTCATTTACCCTTAGCTTCTTCCAAAGTCATCGTTCCTCCAATTGTTGAACAGTTAAACAATGGGCAAGAACAATAAGTTAATGATCAAATAACCCACAATGAGGATAATATTGATGAACCACAAGAAATAGCATTGAGGAGGTCTCAAAGACAAAGGAGATCTATTATTTCTGATGATTATATAGGTATATCTACATGAATCAGAATTTGACTTAGAAATCGATGAAGATCCTTTTCACGTGCCACTGAAAATGTTAAAGCCATGAAATGGTTAGATGCCATGAAAGATTAGCTTAAATCCATGGATGACCTTGTTGAATTGCCTTAAGGTTGTAAAATGGTCGGGTGTAAATGGTTCTTCAAGACCAAACGTGACTCTAATGGCAATATCGAACGATACAAGGCTAGACTGGTTGCTAAAGATTTTACTCAGAAAGATAGTATCGACTACAATGAGACATTTTTGCCCGTCTCTAAGAAATACTCCTTTAGAAGTATCATGGCTCTGGTAGCTTATTATGACTTGAAGTTACATCAGATGGATGTGAAAACTGCCTTTCTAAATGAGAATTTAGATGAAGAGGTTTATATGGATCAACCTGAGGATGTTTCCATTGAAGAAAATGAACACATGGTATGTAAACTGAAGAAATCAATATATGGACTTAAACAAGCTTCCCACCAGTAGTATCTTAAGTTCAATGATATCATTACTTCTTTTAGATTAAAGGAATGCATCATTGACCTGTGTATATATCTGAAGATCAGTGGGAGCAAGTTTATATTTCTGATTCTGTATGTTGATGATATCTTGCTTGCAACTAATAATGATCTTGGCTTATTACATGAGATCAAGAAATTTCTCTCTAGTAACTTTGAAATGAAATATATGGGAGAGACAACTTATGTGATTAAAATAAAAATATTTTAGAAAAGACCACAATGATGGTTAGGGTTGTCTCAAAAGTCATATATTAATAAAGTTCTAGAGAGATTTAGAATGGAAAAGTGTTCATCAAGTGTTGTTCCAATTCAGAAATGAGATAAATTCAGCCTTATGCAATGCCCAAAGAATTGTCACCTAAGACATTTATTGGACATGTTGAAAGGATAGGTATTATTGGATATAATTATTGATGTTATGTAATGAATTTTATGATGTTTATGTATTTGATACTTTGAACTCAATTATATGTTTTATTTTTTATATTGTTTATATCTTGTGATAAGTATATGAATGAATGAAGAATGTTAACAAGATTTGTCTTTAACAAGGACAATAATGTTAGACCATTGTGTGATTCTCACTTATAGATCATGTTAGGTGAAGGCTAATGTTATGGTATATGGAAAAGAGTATGTCAATTAATGATGTACAACTGTCATAACTCTCATTAGTTTGTACTTAATGATGATATTATGTTATCACCGTTGAATTGATGATTTTAGTTTTATACTATGCCCATTATGTTGTTCTATTAAATCATGGAAGAATTATCGTCTGGGCCAAGTGGAAGAATGTAAGACTTATTTGACCCTATACGAATATTAATTAATATGATTTAATAGAAATAATTAAACTAAATCTTATTGGTTGATTATGTGAGATGTGGTTACTTTGAAGTAAGTAACCATAATTTACAAGGAGAAAATCACCACCTTAGTCGAAGGTGATATAAATACAATTCCCTTAGAAATTAGTTCTCTCTCAACCCTAATTAAGACTCATTTACACCATCACTAAATGTGTTTGAAGATCTAAAGGATAAAGAGGGATAAATCAATTCTACATGAAATGATTCAACAAGAAGTAAAGAGGTTCTACAATGTCTAACGGTATGTTCTCTATGACTATGAAATGAAATGCGAAAATCATGAAATTCTAAAGATCTAAATAGAGTATTTTATGCATAATTAATTAGTTGCATGATAAACGTATTAAACTTACATAAACAACTAAAAATATTATATTTGATTTTCACAAATTTCTTTTTTAACCTTTACAAATAAAAAGACAAAGATTCAGTTTGAATTTAGTGATACATACTCCGATAGATGGTGGTCTCTATCAAGCAGAGCGTCAAATATCTCTACTAAATATATCAGAATTGCTTCTAATTCAATATTCTGATTCTTCAAATGACCTATTCCACATCTCTCTCCCTCTCTTCTCTCTCTACTGGAATGGTGTTGCTAGCATTCCTCTTATCATGTAAAATTAAGTTTGGATATTACATACATTTCTCTAATAACTTAACAGAGGTTAACAGAGTTAGTAACTTTTTTTAAAAACTCTTTTAAGGAAACTAAATGGTGTTCGTGTACTTTTGCTAACTGAAATTATAGCAAAAATTTCAAAAAATCGAAACTAACCATTACTCAATTTATCGAAATTCCAGAATAGCTTACATATAAAAAAGTCTAAATACTGATTTCAACGGCCATTTCAACACTCACACCCTAAAATAGTGACATGCGTCATATTTTTGCATTTCATTAAAAGGATAGTCTTTTACCTAAGAGATGCTAGCAACACGTATTTCAACAGTCATATCAACACTCTCATCCTCAGTTCACTTTGACATCTTTAATGAAAATAAAAAATGACACATGACATTATTTTAGGATGAGAGTGTTGAAATGACTATTGAAATGGGTCTTGCTAGCATCTCTCTACAAAACAAATATCTTGCAAATATTTTGGATTTCAATTCATCGGGTTAATTAGTGAACAAAATTTCACCCAAAAAATATTATAAGAATGACCAGAACTAATTTAATTGCGTAAGTAGTACAAATGCAACAAATTAAGTTACCTAAATAAACTAGTTACACTTGATTACGTAAATAAATTAGTTACTCAAATTATTTTTACAATTTTTTCTCTTACAAATCACCATTATTTTTTATCATTTTTATAGTTCAAACTCAAAAGAAAAGAAGTTAAGTATAAAGGCGATGACACCAATGATGGAAGATATTCATTTTGATAATTAAATAATAAATTTACTTGTCTTGAACTTTTTTATATGAAATTTCATTTCTTTCTTTAAAACTTGAAAGTATGATAACTATACTTTATATTATGTTATTTTAAATGACTTGATGCTATTTTTAATTAATAGATAGATGATTTGATTGTAAGAAAAAATATAAATGTTAAGTTCAAAAATAATTGCACCAAATAGACAAGTTTTGAAAATCATTTTAAAAAATAACATATTTTTCAAATTATAAGTAGATAGCAGATTTTTAATACCATGTCATCAACCAATTGTTAAGGAATTTGTTGTTCACGATTATCACCTTCGATTTAAACATATTATAATCAGATTTGGTGGGATCCTTACATTTAATTAACTATTCTAGAATTTATTGTCTTTCAATTTAGACAATATTTCTTATTTTATTTTTAATTTAATCAATGATTGATTCTAGTTTCAATGATTGATTCTAATTCTGATAAGATAAATAACAAATTTTTAGTGTCACAGCATCAACCAACCATTGACAAATTTGTTGTTGACGATTGTAAACTTCGATTTACAAATTTCATAATCAATTTTGATAGGATACTTACATTTAATTTAATATTCCAAAATTTATTATCTTTCACGTTATTTTTCATTTTTACTTTTAGTTAAATTAGATGATGATTTTCAATTTAATTAAATATTTTAAAATCTATTATCTTTCAATTTAAATGTTATTTTTTAATTTTTATTTTAATTAAATTAAATGATAGTCAATGATTGATTACAGTTTTTCTTTTTTAATTAAGTCTGATAAAGAATTCTAGTTACAATAAGGAAATTTAATTCAAATAAAGTAAATAACAGATTTTTAATATCACATCATCAACCAGTTATTGATGAATTCTGATCAGGTAAACGTTTTATGTTTAACTTGTTATATATAGATGAGGATCAATTTAATCTAAAATTATTATCTAATTAAAAAACCTACTTTTTACCTACCTTAACGCCTATTATACAAAATTTTCCTAAGTTCAACCACAGTGATTCTAAAAAAAATTCTCGTAGATGGCTTTTGGTAAAAATAAAAGGTAAGCTATCACATTAATCAAAACCGCACTAAAATGTAGCCAAAGTTCACACGACAGACTCATAGGGACAAAATATTGTAGGATGCTTCAATAAATACCATTATGGCCATACAAGTAGGTAGAATTAAAAGAAAACAGACTGATCTTGCTCAGGTCTGGATCACATCCATAAGAACCTCAGCAATAACGAAATTTCTTCAAAGATCTTGAACACTCAGACCTACAGTGGAAAAAATGTACGAATCACTGGCTGTAGAAAACACATATACCAGGATGGCCATACAAGTTCAATTAACAGAATAGAATGAACTTGCAGAAAATATCCCAAGACATTCAACGGAGATTTATTGAGAAAAAGTACTTGTAACCTATACTTTATTGTAGCCTTAATTCATAAGAATGAAGTGAGATCTAAGTCAATAATGAGAGAATTTAATGTGGTCAGAAAATTTAGGAAGAATATCATCTAAATATATTTGAAATACCTGGAGGAAGGGATTGCTTCAACTTGTCAGCCTTCTCAGAGTCAAATACACACAGTGTGTACAAGTACTTGGAGCAGCGGACCTTGAACTTGACTACACCTTTGCTTCTCTTGATTTTGACAGACCGTGCATCCTTCCTTCTTGCGGTGAGAAGAAAATCCTTAATCTCGTGGATTTGCTTTGGCTGTTAAATAAAACATGGAGAGCACATTGATAAATACAGAGACCAACTCGAGCGAAAGCGCATTGACACACACCGATATCCTAAAAGACACAATGATGAGCACCTAACTTATAAGGCATGGAACATGCACGTTGAGGAATCAACGTATTTTAGAATCAGGGTAAAATACAAATAATAGGCCAAGATACATTCGGTGGCTTGATGAGGTCAATGTGGGTACCATTTTTTAGCATGGTAAAATAGCTAAGTTACTAAGCGAGACAATTCTAAAACAACAGAAAAACACAAAAAATAAACATCAAATGAACTGACAGAACACATACTTGTAGAGTGCCTTTATATCTCTATGGATAACATCGAACACCCAAAAAATGTTAGAATGAGAATAAGATTATAGAACTAAACACCATATTAGGAAAAGGGTCCTAGAAAAAAATAAGATTTTGCGTAACGTTTCATCATATTTTTCATCTGATAGTGAATATCTTATGTAATAAATCAAATGGTATATGTTAAGCAGAAAAACCAAATCCCTTAAACCCCTTTCCCAAGTGGTGGGAAGCTTAAACTATGTGCATCAACGCATCTGGTTATGATAGACACTATTGATTTCCCAAACTTAGAATGAGAAGAACCCGAATTCTTCTCGACCAAACACTCGTATAAAATCATCAATTCAAAAATATACGATAATGTGCAAAACCATCCAAACCATATCCAACAGAACCACAAATCAGACCAGAGAACAAATCAATCCTACTTAGAAGAACAAGCGAGCATACGATTTTCCGCCATTCTAAGCACACTAAAATAATGCCATTACACTCCACGAATGTTAAATCCTCGAATTATCAGCGACCGGCAAAATTAATCACGATTGCTTAACAAGAAAATAAATTACACGCTCAGAGAGAGATAGAGGAAATACCATGTTTGCTCTTGCTAGGAGCGACCTGGAGCCAAAGTTCAGATTTCGTGCCGCTCTGAAGTATGCAGTGGCTTCTCGTTGAAAGAGAAAGTTGGGATATATATGAATGATGGCTGCTAGAAGCCCTAATTTCAAAATGCTGTGCAATTTTCATTTTCTTCGTGGGCCATTTGTTTTAACAGATGATGATAGACTTGTGGAGCTAAATTGGGTTTCGATAGTAGGCTCTTCATTGAACTATCGATTGGGCTTACGTTTCACTCTCTTTTTTGGGATTTTTTTTAGTGAAAATTACAAATTTCATAACTTTTTAAGAGCATTTTACATAAATGTTCATTTTTTTTATTTGATCGTTTTTTATTTTCTCTTTTACTTTTCTTAAATTTTTTAGATAATTTTCCCTTTTTGTCCTTGTCTTTCCCGAACCTTAGCCGTGGGTTTTCATTTTCAGTAGTTTTCAGTTTCACTTTTCTCCTTCTTCGAGCTGAGGGTTTCTTGTTTTCAATCTCTATTATTGCTTCGATTTTTAGCTTCAATTGTTTAGCTTTTCTTCTTCTCTTTCTTTTGATTTTTTCCCGTTGTTATTCAAGCTTCGCCACGCCCTGTTCTTCGTGTTTTCAGCTCGAGTTGCTGGTTATTGTTTTTCATTCTTCGATCGTGATCGAGGTTTGTTTTCTTTTCTTTTTTTCTTGATTTTCTTTCTTCTGTTACTTCGTTCAACAAGATCATCTACATATTATTTTTCATTCATTTTATAATATTTATAGCCCTTCTTTTTCAATCGATTCATATTGTCTTCTTTTTCTTTCGGTTCATATTGTGTATGTTGTTTCATTATTTTTCAATATCCATACAATTAACGAATGCCAACGTTATATCCATCTTCTGTTTTGAATTTGTGAATGCAGCTATTGTTCAGTTTGTAGTCGTTGTTTGTAGATATCTTAACTCGAGGCATCTATTGTTTGTGGATATCTTAACGTCATATCCACCTTCTGTTTAGAATTTGTGAATGTAGCTATTGTTTGTAGATATTTTAACTCGAGGCATCTGTCAATCAGAACAACATAATTTAAGCATATACACATTTATATTCTTAAACCAGTATTTATATTAGATACTATCGGTGTCTAATTTATATACATTATGGGTTATATGGATAGAATTTGTAAACAAAACCTTCTGGGAGGATGATTCTCTGTTTCTACATTTAATTGTTTTTTGATTAAGGGTTTATATAACATTGTTAATTGTTCTGAAACGTACATTGTTCTTCAATTTTTTGTTCATCGATCTAAAATAATGTACCATAGTATTTTCAGGTATGTCGAATCTTCCTATTATTTTGTTCTTGATGGTAGATGGTGTGATACCAATACATACGTAGATAACAAATTAAAATTGAGTTTTTATGCGGATTCAACATTTGGTGTTCTATTGGATTTGATTATAAGTGAATTATGTTTGTCTGCTACATGAGAAAATATGCATATGAAGGTTGTTATTGGTGTTGGGATGACATCTTGTGAAATTTTAGAGTTAAAGAATGATAATGATGTTTTATGGTTTCATTTTCTTTGTAAAAAATGTGTATTGTCAATTAGTTATCAAGATTGGTCAATGTTTAGAAATTTCAGCCACGGGCAATACCATTTGTTCTATGGCCGACACTGTATTTTCTTCTGCTAGTAATGTACTTGTTGAGCAACCGTCTGATTGTCATTTTTTAGACTGTTGATGTTAAAAATGCTCCAACTCATTTTCATGTTAGGGATAAAGATTTCTTTGGTAGTAAGGTTGAGTTGAAGAAAGCAACTCGAGTTGTTGCGTTAAAAAAATTTTCAATTTAAGATGAAGAAGTCGAATGGTGAACGTTTTCTCGTAATATGTGTCAATGACTTTTGTGGTTGATATTTTTGCTTTGAAGTATAGGCATAGTGAGTTTGGATGGTGAGAAATTATATTAGTGAACATTCTTGCTCATTAGATATTATACAAGCTAGTGCTATCATGATCAGTGAGTGTTTGAATGGAAGTTATAAGGTTGGTTGCTTACAAAAAAGTCGTCCAAAGGAGATTGTTGACCACATGTGTGCGAAACATGATGTTCGTGTTAGTTATCATAAAGCTTTGAGGAGGAGAGAAATCATTATGGATTTTGTTTTAGGATTTCCTGAAGAATCATATATGCCATTCCTTCATTTTTTTAGCATTGCATGAAACAAACTCTTGTATGATATAGTTCTTTATTGATCAGTAAATTTGTTACTGTCGATATATAATTAGTTACGTTATTTTACTTTTCTTTATATGTTCCAGGTTCAGTTACTAATTATGTTGTGAATTTTGATGGGAGATTCAAGTATTGTTTTATGTCTACTATGACGTCCTTAGATGGATGGAGATGTTGTAGACCAATTATATCGGTTGACGACACATTTTTAAAGGGCAAGTATATGGGGATTTTGTTATCTAATTGTCTTTTAGGGGGAAATAGCCATGTTTTTTAGAGAATCGCTATAGTTGATTCAGAGAATGATGATTCGCGGATTTGGTTCATGCATAAGTTGCATTTTTATATTGGAGATGTTGATTTAGTTATTGTGCTTGTTCGACACACTAGTATTTTCAAGGTTATTAGTATTGGTTTTCATGATGTTCATCATGGAGTGTGCATGTACCATCTATTTCAGAATATAAATACTAGATTTAAGTTACCGAGTAGCATTGATCCTATTTTGTATGCATGTGCTAAGGTTTATTTTATGACTGACTTTGAGCGTCACATGTGGAGTTTGGACAAGGTATATCCATGAGTTCATTCGTATTTGAAGGGAGTTGGATTTGATAGATGGGCACGAGCTTATTTTTCTAGTAAGCGGTATAACGTGAACATCTCTGAAAGTATTAATAATGTTTTAATTGAAGCACGTGAACTTTCTATCATACGGTTATTGGAATTTATACATTAGTTATGTTTGATATGGTTTATGACCATAGAACGACGACATAATTTTGAAAATGAAGCTTACACCATGGGTTGAGGATCATTTGAGGGACGAATACGTAGTTGCTTGAACTATGTCGGTATATATTGTGTACTTCAATTAGTTATTATATGGTTCTATTTAAATTAATGATTATTTGTAGTTTTTTTTTACTATTTTTCATGCTGGTTCATCTGACATAAATGAATTTCATGTTAGTCATAGTGGTATTGTATATGTTTTGAACTTGGCTAGTCGTACATGCTTGTGATGTCTTTTGCAATCAAAATTTGAGTTCATATCCATATGTTGGTGATTGATTTTTGTGTACATAATACGTTTCAACCTATAAACATGTCGTTTCACCCAATAGGGAATTGGAGCATGTGACATATTCAGCATGAAGGACACTTATAGATACTACCTCCAGATGTGAGACGTTCAGTTGGGAGACCAAATAAGCAACGTATTTTCTATATATGTGAAACTAGATTAAGTTTGAATTTCATGTCAGTCACAATCGGAAAACGTGCAAGAACCCAATTCATGTTACATTTTCTAGGAATAGCAAGAAAACACAACATTAATGCAACATTTGACATTGTTTTAAGTTTGTAATTTTATAGTTTATGAACATTTGTTATCTACAAGTTACCATTTAAGATGGTTTTTGTATAAACAAACTTATTCTTATGCATTTGAATTTGATTTGTTGTTTTGGAAATTGATCTTTTGAATATGCTATTATGGTACTGAGGTAATTGGCAGTCAGTTGTTTGACTGTACTGTCTTTGACAATTTTATAAATAAATGTCAATAAATCATCTACATCGTGTAATAGTTATTTATGCTCATTTTATTAACCGAAAAACGTTCCTTATTTTTATATCATACCCTAATTTTCCAGTACCTGCATCAAAATCATACAGTCCAACATTCAGTTACAACAGTAATAATCAAAATACTAAATTTTGTTTCCATCCAGTACAATGAGCAACCATTAATCATCTTATTAGTTATAGCGTAGTCAGTATCTACCATCCATGCTTCAGCATCCAACATAAACAAAACCAAGTAATATAAAGCTTATCCTAAAAAATAACTATTTAGCAACTAGTTAGCAGCTCTATAAAGCAGTTTCAAACAAACCATAACAAGTATCAACATAAACAAAACAAATGTTCAGCAGCCTTGTAAACTAGTCCTATGACATGTTCCCACCGATCCTTGTAAACAATACCAAGTATCTAGTTAAACTGTGATCCAAGAGAAAAGCTTGGTCCTTTTTCAAGGGATGTTGGCTTCTTCATCTTTTTATTTCCCTCGACCACGTATGGTGATTTTAGAACTTTGCTTTTCTTTACCAACTGTTTTCTTTTATCCTATTTTGAAGAACTATCTTTTTTCTTCAGATCCTTAACTAGTACTGTATCTTCTTCTTGGCTAAGGTTTGCTCATTATTCAACATCCATATTGTCTTCATTATTATCATCACCCTTATTAGCATCTTCATTTGCACCTCATGGTTCTTTCCCTTGTCAACACCATCATCATTGTCCTCTTCTTATTGTTCATTGTCTTACACATCAATTTAAAATGTATCAGTAGTCATATTCATATTTTTGTGAGTAACACTATATAAATTTGTTTTCCTTCTGTTGTTAGTCAGGTTCTTTGTCCAGTCTTTCAAACAAAATTTTTATGTCATTTGAAATGTTAGTCAAGGTTGCGTATATCAAAATCAATTGCTCTTTCATTTCGACATCCTCCCTTTGTTTGCTTGTCGCTTATTCTTTTACTCTCTTTCCTGGTTTCTTCATCAATTGTTCAAATGAGTTTTCTTCATCTAATTGACAACAGCTCGCTCTGTATTTACTGGTTCTTTCCCTTTTTTTATTCGTGGATTGTGGTATGGAATAGAGCTATGTACGATACATCCAATTCTTACTTTGTCGATATCATCAATGTAAAAATCATGCGTAGTTGTTTGATCATTTGTTCTGAAAAAGGTTAGTAAGAAGCAGATTTTAAAGGAGAATGTAAATAAATTTAGTTACTGGTAAATAGACATTCATACCCAATTTGTGATAAATACATTGTTGGCCAGGTCTTTCTATGATGGCTGCTTTTGTGATTCAAGTTGCATATTCTCGGCATTTTTGTGACAATTCTTTTTTCATATTGGTTTATTTTGCTTGAAATGATTAGGATTACCTCATATGCCAAAACAGTTAAGGCACACAGGAATCCCCCTATCCCATATCCTTAGGCTTCCACATAGTTTCTATAATCCTTGATAAATTCAATGGTCAGCTCATATGACAGCCTCCCCCATGGGTATGTCTCAAACATGTCGTCATCATCAAGCATGTCGATGTGTTGTAGGTCAACTTGATGTTCTCTTGCCTTCCCAAAAGAAAAATTTCCAAGAAGTACAATTTTGTCACTTTTAGCTTGTATTTTTCCTTTGTTCCTTGCATTGCATTGAAAGAGAAGGCAATGTTTTTGTCTTGTGATCAACTCTCTCGTTGATGGCCCGTCTTTCTGAACGAATGGATAATAACCACAATTAAGTAAGGGTGAATTAATAGTCCAAAATTCATGACGTTTCCATCTATTTTGAAGCATACTCCATCAGTTTTACTGACATTCTGGCACTGCCTTCTAAGTAGATGCATCAATAACTGCGATGGAAAGCTTTAAATGTCAATGTCGAGTAAATGACCAAAACATGATTCTTTGAAGGCTTTTTGTTGTTTTCCATTCAAGATCTTCTTTATCGTTGATATTATGGACATGCTGGAGTACATATTAACCCTTTGCTTCGTTTACCACTTACTTTGAAGTACAAGCAGTGCATTGTCCTACAATGGTAAATAAATTATATCATTCTTGTAACTAATTTATTGATAGTTATTAATTCTAAATTTAGAGATAGTTTACCTTTGATTTGTAAGCATCGTCCGCATCGTCTTCATTGTCAGATTCTTCTCCTTTAGGTTCTCTGTATTCCTATTCTTTTTCAGATCTTCTCCTATTTTTTCTTCTTCCTCATCCTCTTCTTTATCTTTCTCTTCATATTCTTCATCATCATCTTCATCCTCTTATGTTTCCTCTTCTTGTGTTATTTGTTGTATTTCAAACAACCTTTTTTATTCTATTAGCTCTGGTAGCTGTTGTTCAATTTTTTTGCTTTGCTACTAATCTTTTCATTTATTTTTCTTTTATTTTACGAGTCTGTGATCTTGTTCGACGTGATGGTCCTTCTGGTTCTTTGGTTTTTTTTCTAGATATCTTAACTTGAGGCATCTGTCAATCACAACAACACAATTCAAGCATATGCACATTTATTCTTAAACATGTATTTAAATTAGATACTATAAGTATCTAATTTATATATTACGCATAGTTAGTATAAGGGTGTTTAATGTTAAAGATTATTCTAGTGTTTATAAACAAAAAGGAAAATCATACTACTTCAGGTAAATTTGTAACTACTACAATATTCTATACGTTTGGCCTATATTTTTTGTATTGAAAACAAAAATGAAAAAAGCAGAGTTAATATGGATATACCATACTCAAATTTTCATTCTAGTAAAATGAAATTAAACATAAGAGGATTAGATAACTAAATTAGATAGTAGTAAAATGTACAGATGAAATTTCTTACTTTTTATTTGCAGAATGATTATGAAGCTTCGAGTTCGTTTCATAGATTCTTGTGGAGGTTATCTTTCTTCTTGTTCGTGCTTTCGTGGAGGTTGGATCAATGGAGTTGTGGGTATACATGGATTCTATTTCGAAGAGAAGATGTTTTGAGTTGATGATTCGTGTAGTTGTAATTAGGCAATCACAATTCCAAGCTTCGTACATGTGTCAACGATCAGGGAATCGATTTCTTTATTTTTCATTTTATTTTTCCACTATTCCTCCTTTCCGTTAAATATGTCATTTCATTAGACCTAAATGTTTTAAACATATCCCAGCTGCAGTTGCGCTTGTTTTGGGCCATTACATGCATAACTGTAGCACGTTTCTCGGTCCTTTTCATAAGGGCCTAATGGTAAATGGCTTCGCCATTTACTATTAACTACTAGGCCGCCCGATCATTTTTGTAATTTAAAAGTTGGGCGGTCATCTGTGTAGTTCTCCTAATTTTCTATCTATAAGGTCCGAGCCAAACTAATTTTCTGGATCGAGAATGATTAGGTCTCTCCAGTTTGCATGGTGGCCATAATGTGTAACGAGAATCTCACTGCAAAAGACAAATAAAAGACAAACTTAATCAAAATTAAGAAGTGGTGGTGTGTCAAATTTTGGTAGATTAATGTGACTGCTACCTATCCTCTAAACTTTTCTAAAAAATATACTCCACAAACGCTCATCTTTGACTTTTAATGAGTCCTATAACGTGTACGAACCCACTTTAAATATCTTTCTATTGTGTTTAGTGGTCGGTATACCCTTCAAATAGGGTGAACTAAGTAGATGATCATCTCTCCTCTCCCAAGTGTTGCGCAATTGATCGGACATTTGCTTTCAGTAGACACGGTCAAGACTTGTTTGCCCTACCAAACGCAACCCCAAGTAATGTGTTAGATTAATAGTCAGGTTATACACATTATAATAATAGAAAATATTAAATAGGAATAAATAGAATAATACCTTTTGACGTCCTTTAGACGTTCCAGTCATATATAATTTCCTGACCAATAACAGGTCAACGAATGATTTATTAGAAGCATCTAGGTGGATGTAAAGAACATCCTTATCACCTTTATATAAAGGTGGTGAAATGTCTGGTAGCTCTTCTTCTTGGGAGGAACTCATCAAAACCTCATTGTTCTTTACCTTCAGTCTGGGTGACGCATGGCTCATCGTCTTTATATAAAGGTGGTGAAGTGTCTGGTAGCTCTTCTTCTTGGGAGGAACTCATCAAAACCTCATACTCGCCAATGTTGTGCACATCTTCTCTTAAACGACCACCGTCTTTCTTTACACCTCCATTAATTGTGAAATATCCACTCTTCTAGAGTCGCCCTCATGAGCTGGACTCTGCATGAAGAACGATCACTTGTGCACTTAAAGCACCTAGCCCGACGACTTGCTCTCCAGGTAGATCTGCACACACATCCTCGCCAACGTGCTTACACTCACAATCGTCCCAAACCTCGCGGTCGCCCGGAAAGGCTTGAGCGACTGTATCAATCTACATAATACAAATATATGTGAATTAGTCCAACCAAATTTATAGTATTCTAAAATGCTTACCGCAAAGCTTTTAGGCCCACCTCCCCTTGACCTTACCAAATAAATAAATTTTATAATGGCCTGGTCGTTCCACCTTACCAACGAAGGCTGGTTCAAGTGAACATAGTTGGCAGCACATGCCAACTTCTCCAGATAAAAAATTTGCATCGAAATGAACTTATTAGCAGATTTACGTATGTTATAATGTGAAAGTAAGACCAATGTACACTAAATCTATTACCTGGATAAATAACCAGCATCCAGTAATGCTACCATTGTTGTTTTGATAACTCGCGACACCACTACAAAATCTTGAAAATGAGCAGAAGCCCAATTCTTATGTTGGATGGTTGAGGGTGACTTCACAGCGTGTAACCACGAATGACTGACGATTGGTTTTTATCGAGGAGATAACAAAACCCTGACGGTGTACAATATAAAGATTTGCCTCCATTGTCATCGGCAGACTCCTCAATCAAGAATTTCGACAAGGTGTTCACCGGAATATCACCTTGGGCGTTCATCCACTTCACCCTTAGATCTTTGATTTCATTCACATCACCATCAAATTTTATCTCCTCGCTCTTGTCAAAGATGCCCAGTATAGAAGTCACATCATTTGCAGTCACGTTGAATGTTGACCCATGGACATTCAACATGCAAGTGACTAGATAGAAACAACCTAATAGTTGCTATAAGAAGTTCCTCTTCAGCTTACGGCATTTAATATCCAACAACTTTTTGAATCCCATCTCCACGACTGCTTTCCTCTTCCCCTCATCAAAATTTACAATAAGATCCATAAATTTCTTAGGTACAATGTGTGAGCAACTTCTATTTAATGGTAAACTTTCTCGGATGACTAGGACCGGGTTGTTCAACTTTGCTTTCAAGGGCATGGATTTCATTATCCTTGAAATAATTTAGTTTCACTTCCTTCGTCATACTTGTCCACAACTTACCTAGATCTCTTCATGTCTGCATATCACAAACTCACTTAAATTACAATCAAAATTTATCAATTTCATATTATAATGTAATGTTTGGTTAAATATACTTACTTCTTAACCCTTAATCTCTCCACCTACCGACCTAATTTTAGCACATTCTTTCGCATTATTTTAATTATAAAAAAATAACATTAACATTGCAACAATTGATATGAAAATATGTAACATTAAATTGATGATCTCATTACAAGTATTCAAAGAAACCATTTTGTGCCTTCTTCACGTTCACATTTATGGTAGCCATCTGAAATATATGCCAGTATAATCAAATTTAGCCCTGTGACAATGTCTTCCTATCATGATTATCCCTGATACTAATTTATAATGGATTGAGCATCATCTAGTAAGAATAAAGAAAATCAGTAAAACTAGCTATAAGATACTTTCATAAATAGAAAACACTTGGAAACTAAACAACTTAACTAATAAAGTACAAATAAAGAATTAAATTAATAAAAGTAAGATGCATCACATAAAAGTGAGGGGAAAAGATCATGCACATAAATTATGAGTAACTTTTAAATCTCATTCTCAATAAAAGAAATATAATATTTCAGCACCAACTATCCAGATTACAACCAAACATTACATTGTAAACCAAAAAACTAAAGATTGAATAACATATTAGGTGACCATGAAACCATGATATTGTTAAGATCTTCCTAAGCAGAATTCCAAGGATATTTCTTCAATGCCAACAAAGTCCCCACTCTTTAAATCCAAATGAACCTTATCAATCATTAAAAGTTGCGTAAGCCTTGAGATATATGAACAAAAAATAGAAGAAAATATTGATATTGATATCAAATTTATTATGCAGATGTTACACTAAATGCTCATGCTAGACAGATAAATATGTTTCTATCTAATGCACCAATAACATTGATTATATGTCCATTTTACTACATCTCAATTAAGATGAAAATATCCACGATAACATATTTTTAGGCTTCAGACAAAAATATATGTAAACTAAACTGAAACTAAAACTAGAATTCTAGCTCAAGACAAAACTTATAAAAAACATGTAAAACAAAACTCAAGCATGCTCAACAAAATGAAAGTGAGACTCGCGACAAGGTTCAGAATAAGAATTGACATCGATATCTAGTAACATAATAAATACACTTATAGATAAAAATGAGGAAATACTTGAAATGTTTATACCACCTGAAGGACATTAAAAAACATCTTTATCAAGAATGAAATCAAATATTAATACCAAAGCAATTTGACTTTTAATCACCAAGAACAATAAAAAATTTCTAATTATATAACTAAAAGAACCCCAACTCCAAACTAAAATAAAATATCAAGCATAGCTCTCAAGCTTAACAAAATAAATTTAAACGATATCTCACCTCAGAAATGGAAAAAAAAACTCTAGAAATAACAGCTCCAAGCAGTGCGTAACTGAAAATGTCAACAAATAGTGAGTGTCTGAAACCCCAACTACAAGGCTTCCTTAATCGTATAAGAATAGTCTAGGAGTGAAACCCTATAAGCTAGCCATAATCGACAGACGTTAAAAATCTTCATCAAAAGAAAATCAAATATCAAAACCAAAACATCACAAACTTATATGACTATGTTTTTATAGGTCACAAACTTATATGACTATATTACCAAAATTAATCATGTAACTCAACTTAGCTAACTGAAACTTCCAAGTGATTGAACGTGGCAACTGCCAAACTTCAATGCTACTAGTTTAGTCTATGGTAGATGAGAAATTTCCTAACACATAATAATTCATAAAATATATTACATCTTCACGAATCATCTTTACAGTCTCGTAAGAAGTTGATATGCAACATAGAAATTTCATTCACAAAATAGATCATTAGAAAACTTTTAGATATCATATTTCAAAAATCATATTGTAGTACATATGTGTTTAATGGAATGTAAGTGCGATGAAATTTTCTTTTACTTTTCACATTTTAAGCAACATAGCATGTAAAAATGTATAATCAACTCCACTTTTCATATACAAAAGTCATGTTGTACTATAATAACACTGTAAGAAGCGCAAAGTCAAGTATAGTATATTATAATCCTTAAAGAAAAAGAGTACATTATGATCTTTCAAGGAGCCTCGTTTCTTAGATACGATTAGAAAGACAAGTATTTAATGCGTTAGATCACGTGAAGCCCTGTTTCAGATAAGACAACTATAAACCAAATGCCAGCTCCAACTCCGTTAAAGTGAAGAGATAATATTATATTTTCGAACTCGGGCAATGGTTTTACAGTCTATTTCGTCAGGCTTGAAGACTTGTCAGCTAATCTTCCATCATATGTTAATTGCATTATGAGCCATGGAATTCCTTCTAAAATGCTCTTTTTTCTAGCTTGAGAAGTGGTTATTGCATTTTAATTTTTCTTTCAAATCTCCCTCTGTCTCGTAAGTGATTTCAGTTTGTGTATGGATTCTAAAGTAGTTTGAATCTAAAAGCATCATTTAGAAGGCTATGGACATTTATTTCAGCAAGACTTGATTATTTTCTCAATGGCATTTTTCTATGATAACTTCAGTTAGGTTTAGATGCTACCAACTTCATTCCCTAGAAATTTCGAATTTATGCCTAAACCCTAAAAAATATACATGCAAGATATTACAATGAAGAGAGATCGTTCTAGTTTTAGTCTTAAATTTTTAGTGCCACAAGCTGAAGGAGGGATAAGGAGATAGATAGAGCACTCATGATCGAGAAAGACCATCGATGAAAGAGAGAGAGAGATGATGACGGAGAGAGAGCAACAATGATGAAAGCAGAGAGAGCTGGTGATAAAGAGAGAGCTGATGATAAAGAGATAGCATCAATGATGACCGCAAAGAGAGATACATAGAGAGAGCCTGGACGACAAACGTACAGAGACGAAGAGAGAAAGTCTATACGACGAAGAGAGAAAGTCTATACGACGAAGAGAGAAAGTCTATACGACGAAGAGAGAGAGAGCCTGGAAATTGTGGTGAAAATCACGTGCCCTAGAAAGCTTAATGTTAAGCTTGAGTTTGATGCAAAGCTTGAGTTTGATGCAAAGCTTTCGAGTTGAACGAAAAAGAAGAAGGAATCTTTCCAAAAAAGTTTAACTTGCAACTGAGGTAACAGGTAAAGACATTTTCCCTACCCTTTTATGATCTAACAGCTAGGAGTCTCCTTATCTCATCTAACTGTTAGGAAGACTCTCAGCATTAGTGCAAGAAAAAAATTTCCTGACATTGGAGAGGGACCCGTATAAAAGTTGAGGATTTATAATGCGTGATTAGTGGGAAGATTTTCTATCAAACAACACAACGGGAAGCGCAAATGCTGGCGTGGTAATATTTAAGCGCTAAATAAGGTTTGATGCTGGCGCGTTGTCTAAACCTGCTATAGGGTCACTCTCCAATGCTGGAGTTTTTTTCTTAGCATTGATGCTAAGGTTACCTGGCCAGGACAAGCCCAACCATTAGATGACTTTGTCATTTTATTTCCTTTGTAACCTGCTGAATAGGTCTCCCGTCTCCATCTGCTTCTTCTAGTTCTCCCTTCTCCTTTCCTCATCTCTCATTCCACTTCAAATCTAGGGCACGCGACCAGAGCTAGCAATTTTCCTACCCTTCAATCAACTCCTCCACCAGTCACTCTATTACCAGTGATTCCTCTTTCTATTGTGACTTCATCATCTCCAATCACATCTCCCCCATTGAGGACTCGGGCTCCGTAAAAAACTGCTTCACCTGGACAACCACCACCATCTAGTAAAAAGATCGAAGTATCAGATACTTTTGGGGATATGAAGACAGAGAAGGTAAGCATTATTCGATCTCGCCATTCCCCTCTAACCTTTAAAATCAAAAGTGTACCACTCAAATCCAGTTCCTCCTCCATTTTCATTCGACCCATACCATACTTGGTCTTTTCCCTCATCTCTTTGTGGCCCGAGATCTCCTCTCTATCTTCCCCCCTGCCGATGTAAGTATCTTCATCTCTCTCTCAGACTCTTTCTCTCATTCGTTCTCTCACTCTCTCAGACTTTTATTCTCCGTACAAGAAAAAAATACTCTCTTATTTCAGGGTTTCATCTTCGAGAGTGAGAAACCATGAGAAGATGGTGAATTTGAGACAGGGGAACATAGCTCAGATTCGTCTAAAAATTTATACATTTCTTCTGATATTCATGCCAAGTGAGTAAAATATCACTTTTTACAATATTCTTTGGTGGGTTTTAAGCTTAAGAAGAAGGATACGAAGAGCTCCATGAAGGGGTTCGGTCTCACAGGCATATATATGGATTCTTGGTGAAGGGTTTTGCAATACAGGTAAGATTTTGGCTTTATACTTTATTCTATTACGTTTGGTGAAGGGTTTATACTATATATATGGATTCTTTGTGAAGGGTTTTGTAATCCAGGTAAGATTTTGGGTTTATACATTATTCTATTACGCTTGTTCGTAGTTCTACTTTGTAACCTTGAAATCTCCTCATTATCTCTCCATGGAAGGATCTTAAAGGCGTTGAAGTTCAAGGGGATTTGGAGGAAAACCAATATGCTGCCCTAATTGCTCATTTGGCTTTAGATATTGGAGGTGACCTTCATCTTACTATCATTGTTTTCGATTCGTCAATCTTTTCGTATTTTACTTTACAAATCGCTTCTTTCTTATTGATTTCAAATTTAAAGTTGGTTTGAATTTCCACTTTTGCCCTTAGTTCGTAACATTAAATTGTAGGCATATTTTTATATTTGATCTTTTAAAGTTCGTTTGGATTTTTGTCTTTATTTTTCTCTCCTATTTTGACAAGTTGCAGTTTTCTTGTCCTGCTTCAGGTTTATGCTTATGGTTTTGTTTGCTTAAAGTACTTATGGTTAATAAGGATAGTTCTTTTAATCTTTTAGGTGGTAATTTGTATGAAAAGCTTGGGTTTCGAAGCCCATGTCTGTTTATAGTAGACACATTAAAGAAATACTAAGCTTAATGCTTGACATGACTCTCTGGCACTTGATTTTGTTATTTTCACATTTGCAACAGTAGATAACTGATAGTGCTTTGTGTCTCATAGTACATTGGTGGAATAAGCATCAAGTTACATTTGTTTGTCTTGTTATACTAGGAAGAGGATGGAAGTGATAGTCTTGCTGTTCAACTTACTGATTAGAAGGACTGAGATGATCTTGTCATCATCATTGTCGTGGTATTCACCTATCTTTCTTTGGTCGTTTGTTTTTTAATGTGATTATTGATTTGATTGCACAGTCGTTGGTATAAATATACATTTTAGTGTCTTCTTTTGGTAGAACTGAATATTTTTCCTATGTTTTCATGCTTCCCAAATTTATCTTACGAACTGACCTATGGAAAGAAAAATGAAGGAAACAATATACCTATTAGAGTTATAACAGTTGACAGGCTCATAATATATACATCAAGTGTATTGATGAGCTTATACATGTTATCTTGAATTACTTGTTGCATGATTGTGACGTTGAAGGGACATTAAATAAGTCTGTGGCATCAAATTGTTAAAAGCTTAACTCCATACTAAAATCATATACATGATTTTGCTTATGCTCATAAATTGTCAAAGCTCTCTTAATGATTTTACTAAAGGAAGCATAATAGTGTACTCATCAGCCTTATAATTTGTCGAGCCGACTAATATTTTATTCTATTTTTTTCTTTTCATTTCAGGTAAGTTCACGACAAAAGGAAACAAGTGGCACTTCAGGAATGCGAGAAACTGTGGAAACGAGTTTACTTTTACAATATAGAGCAAAGGTATTTTTTGTCCCGTCGTTCTCTGATAGTTTTGGACCGAACATTTCTACAAAGTAATTTTCTTTCAAATGCCACTAAATTGAACTTTCAGGGTCCTGTTTCCTTTCACAGTAAATAAAATTTCATGTATATTCTTGGGTGCATCACAAAGTTATGTTTAATTGTTGCCATTTATCTCGTGGGATAAGTGCTTCTTGAATTTTTATGTTACTTAATACTGTAGGTGGAATGCATAATGGCCATACTAATATACAAGAATCTGATGAAAGAGTATTTTGCCTAGATATGACCCTTTCCATAGTACATTGACCAAAAAAGCATTGAATATCCAACATTCAGATGGGTGAAGACAGGTAAATATTTAATAAACAATTAGTCCAATTGATATAGAAGAAAATTATTAGAAGTAATATACGGGTGATCAATTATACACTTTTGGAATTCAGTGACCTCAGTATCAAATTATGTTATATAGGACCAATTCTTATATCTTGGATCAATTACTTCAAAAAGGTGAACCCCTCACCCCTTTCTACTTTATTTCTTCCATAGAAATTTTGACCTATCTAATTGAACCATCATGGTCTCTTAGGCTTTATTCTCAAGAAATTATGGGAAGGTTTATGGATGATTTTATTGGTAATATTTGTGTACCTTTTATAGTGAATTAAAGAAATGGAAGACCTTCACAAAGAGTACATATCAAATATGAGAGACGCATTGCAACTAGTGTAGTTATGTATAGAAGTAGGTTTGAAGTGTTTTTAGAGTGTTTAGAAGTGATTTGTATGAGAAGAAATATTCATCTGTAGTGGTGCTTAATTCAATTTAAAATATAAGTGAAAATCCCTAATGTTTGTATTGAGAATTTTGAGATAAAAAACATTTTGTTACTCCATGGAGAAATCGAGCGTACGACCTTTGCCAAGGCCTTATCTCAAATGATGAAATGGGGGGGACCTCTACAAAGAGTATATATTAAATGAAGAAATAAAAATTATTAAATAAAATTAAAATGATCAAGCGTGTGAAAATGATGCTACGTGTGTGTAAAAATGACTAAGTGTTTCAAAACAACTACATGAATATAGCAAGAATATGAAAATGTGTTAAAATGATCAAGTGTGTGAAAATGAGTAAGAGTGTGAAAATGACTGTGTGTAAAAAATGAGCTTGTATCAATGGTGAGTGACTATTTGCATATAAGTGGCATAAATATGTAAAAATGACTAAGGGTTTCAATATAACTACATGAAAATGGTAAATATATGAAAATGTGTGAAAACGACTAAGTGTGTGAATATATAATTTATTGACTATGATGAAGTATGAGAAATTATTAAATACACATGGGAACCAATCACCATATGTGTATGTCAAATCGCCAATTCGCCATAAGGAATGTATGTGAAAATGCCTAAGTACATGAAAATATAATTAAGTGTGTAAAATGACCAAGTGTGTGAATATAACTAAGTGTGTAAAAATGACTAAATGTGTGTAAAAGATAAATGCAGGGCATAACTTTATGAGAGGGAGAGAGAGATCTAGAATTTACAAGTACACAAAAAACATAATTGTGTGAAATTAATATGCATGCCTAAATGTGAAAATATAGCTAAGTGCATGAGAATAACTGAGTGTTTCAAAACAAATACATAAAAATGGCAAAATTTTAGAAAATTGTTAAGTGAATGAAAAATGCCACGTGCATGTGAAAATAAAAAAAATGATCACATGTATGAAAATGACTAAGTGTATGAAAATGCCCAAGTATGTGAAAATAAATACTAAAACCACCACTATAGACACTACAACCGTCGCGATAAATACTACAACCGCCGCAATAGATACTAAAATCACCGCAATAGACACTAAAATCACCAAAATAGACATTAAACCCACTGGTGTTGGGGCCCTAAACGTCAACATAGGGCCAAACGCCACAATGAGGACCTAAACGTCATCATTACATGACGAGTCGCCATTCAAGACTCGTGTTTGGGGCTTGTTGGTCGCGTTTGGGCCCCAAACGCCAGACACGCATACGTTTGGGGCCAAAACATGTCCATTGGGCCCCAAATGCTTGTCATGGCTGGTGAATTGCCTACCATGACTGACGTTTAGAGCTTGCTGGTCGCGTTTGGGCCCCAAACGCCGGACACACAGACATTTGGTCCCAATACTCCCAATCATGCTTAAAAAACCTAGATGGATAAATAAAAATAAAATATATTTATATGCTTATAAATTAAAACTAAATTAGTTATTTTCCAAAATTTATGGGGTTATAATTTATAAAATATAAGGTTCAAATTTTAAATTTCAATATTCGATTTCAAATTTTTAACGGATATATTCTATTTAAAGATATAATCCTACCTTGAGGATTATACGTGTTCGTCAAACTGATAAATATTATTCACCGACCATCATAACATCACGGCCTATACTTATGTATGATGAAAATCTATCTCACTCAATACTTGTCACAAAAGCACAACAACATTATCAATTACAACGTTTAACGAGTTTATGAATAAGTATTCAATTGCATCGGGAATTCTTACTTAATCCACTCTAATTTCACTTGATAAGTGAATATGGTGAATGTTTGCATTTAATAATGATTTTTTTATATCAATGATTAGTCCGATGTACGATAATTAATTAAAAATTTATAAACTTTGGACATTTAGTGAAGATGATGATTAGGGCCATAAATATGGTGATTATAGTAAAATAAATAGCGTTTAAGGGACACATTAGCGATCACCAGTTATGAAATGGCGTTTAGAGTGTTGATTGGCGATTGGAGCCATTAAACTGGCGTTTGGCAACAAAGGATGACGATTTTCACTTTCAAGATGACGTTTGGAAACTGAAGAGTGGTGATTGGATTTTTTGTGTTCACCAAATTTGTAGTGGGGTACACAAAGAATCTTGAGGGGTTCACAAAAATATTTCATGTACAAAATTAATAATTCTCGGAAGGGTTCACCCAAATTGACTTTGTATTTTGGTGTTCACCAATTTCATAGTAGGGTACAAAGGGAGTCATGCGGGGTTCATCAAAATATTTCACGTTCAAAATTACTAATTCTTTAAGGGATTCACCAAAATTAACTTTATATTTTGGCGTTCACCAATTTCGTAGTGGGGTACAAAGAGAATCTTGAGTAGTTCACCAAAATATTTCACGTACAAAATTAATAAATCTTGGAGGGGTTCATCAAATTGACTATGTATTTTGGTGTTCACCAAATTCGTAGTAGGGTACAAAGGAAATCTTGAGGGTTCACCAAAATATTTTACGTACAAAATTAATAATTCTTGAAGAAACTCACCAAAATATTTCATGCACAATAAATGCTTGAGGTGTTCACCAAAATTTAAAAATTAAAATATTTCACACACAATAAATGCTTGAGGTGTTCACCAAAATTTAAAAATTAATTTTTTTCGAGGTGTCCTAAAATGTAGTGGGGTTCACCATAAATCTAAAAGTGTTCACCTCCAACCTCGGAGCTTATACATGTTCGTTAAATAGTGAAAAATTATGAATCAATAATGTAAGACATAATAGTGTGTAAAATGATAAATGTAAGACAAAATTGTATGAAAGAGAGAAAGAGATATAGAATTTAGATCCATATATAATTGTATTACATACTTATTGATTTCGATTTTATACAAGAACCGAGATTTAGGAACATGTTCGTTAAATGGAGAAATATTATTTTACTTGACACTTGTTGTAAAATCACAAGAACATAATCAAGAATACATTCTTCAGCCTTTCTGAATAAATGTTCAATTGTTTTAATAATTCATGTCTAAATTCAAATCTAATTTAAAATATAAGTGAAAGTACTTAATGTTCGTATTAAAAAATAAAAAAATATTGATAACTTTTTTGCGATCCATCTAATATACCCTGATCAATTTTAAAAAACCGAATTTGTTGAAAGAACATCGTTAAAAGGTCCAAAAAACCATTGTTTTGATGCAAAACCACGGAAAAAACCGTCAAAAAATGAAAAAATCGCCATGAACCGCCGACCTTAAAGGTTATACGTGTTCGTCAAACTGATGAATATGATTTACCGACCATCATAACATCATGACCTATAATTTATATTTGGTGAAAATCCGTCTCGCTCGATACTTGTCATAAAAGTACAACAACATTATCAATAATAACTTTTATAGAGTTTTATGATAGAGTGAAAATTATTTCAGGAATCCTTAATTAATCCAATCTAATTTCACTGAATAAATGAGTATCATGAATGTTTGTATTGAAATAGCGAGTTTTTTCTATTTTTATCAATGATTTTCCCGGTGTACAATAAATAATTATAAAAATATCAATTTTACAGTTGATTGTGAAGAATGTCGATTAGAGCCATATAAATGGCGATTAGGCCCAAAAAATTTGGCGATTGGGAGGGAGACTAGTGATCACCTATTTATACATGTCATTTAAGAATGAAACAGGCGATTAGAGGCATAAAACTAGTGCTTGGTTTTGATGATGCGATTAGCACTTTTAGGATGACGTTTAGATGCTAAAAATAGGTGATTCGCCTATTAGGTATGGCGTTTAGATTTTATGTATTGGGTGAATCACAATATATAATTGTTGAACCCCAGTACGTATTTGGTGAACCCCTCCAAAAATTATTATTTTGTACGTATTTGGTGAACCTCAGTCCGTAATTGGTGAATCCCAGTACGTAATTGGTGAACCCCAGTACGTATTTGGTGAACCCCTCCAAGAATTATTAATCTGTACATATTTAGTGAACCCAACTACGTAATTGGTGAAACTTAGTATATACCCCTCTAAGAATTATTAATTTATACATAATTGGTGAATTCTACTACGTAATTGGTGAACCTCAGTACGTATTTGGTGAAGCCCTCCAAAAATTATTATTTTGTACTTATTTAGCGAACCCCCTATGTAATTGATGAACCCCAGTACGTAATTGGTGAACCCCAGTACATATTTGGTGAATCCCTCTAAGAATTATTAATTTGTACGCAATTGATGAATCTCACTACGTAATTGGTGAACCCTAGTACGTATTTGGTGGGCCCCTTCAAGAATTATTATTCTGTACGTATTTAGTGAACCCCTCCAAAAATTATTAACCTGTACGTATTTGGTGAATCCACTACTACTTGGCGACCCCTATAAGAATTATTATTTTGTACGTATTTGGTGAACTCCACTACGTAATGGTGAACCACACTATGTATTTAGTGAACCCCAATATGTAGTTAATGAATATTTTCAAAAATTATTAATTTATACATATTTAATGAACTCAATACATATTTAATGAATCTCAATACGTAGTGAATACCGAAAGATTTTTTATGCAAAAAAAAAACTTTGATATTTGATGAAAAAAAACTTATTATGTACGGGGATTTACGTGGCCCAGATTACAATCGCCCATCAAAATTTCCCGGCATGGTAAAGTTTTCCGTCTTTCACCGTATCTATTATCCACGTTATCTGATATCCATGGATTTTCGTTAAAATTTTCCGGAGAAAAATTTCAAATCCATGGAGGTTATTATGCAGCCTCACTGGCTGTGCAGCTCAGCCACCTTCGTATCTTCCAAACCACATAGCAGAGCATCACTACCGCTAGTAGTTCTGCCGCAGAATTCCACCTCGTTTCCTTATCGTTTTTACAGTACCTTCTCCATCGCTTCTCGAGTTTCTTTTCCTGGTGTGAACACGTAAAGCTGTCTTTTATACGTTTGTTCGGTTTTCGTGTTTGGTTTACTGTTCTTGATTTTAATTTGAATCTTTTTAGGTTCTGAAAGAGCACATATGAGAGATATTCTATTGTTTTGCTTGGTGTTTGATGGGGGCGTCAATGTCTTTCTGGTTCATCTGTTCGTTCATTGAAAATTTTCTTTTTCATGGAATTGTCATTTTTCCTAAATATTCACATTATCGTAATTGGAAAATTTTATTGTTACTCCTGGTGTGGTTATTGGCAGCATTTGAGTCATGATAACTTTGATTTGAGGTCCTTCGAAATTTTACTCTCGTGTAGCAATTTTATGCTCACATCTATTTTTTAATGCGATTGGTTTTTTCTTTTGTGTAAAATGGAGTTAATTGCTTGTGTTCTTCACTAATGTTTGCTCCTTGCAATTCTGCAGTTCAATTTGCGACGCCAGAAAGTCAATTGGATATAGAGGCCAATGCTGATACACGAGAATGGGCGATGCAAGGCATGTTTTAAGTCCACTAATTTACTCCTACAAGTTAAAATATCTCTTGTGTAGGTTTAGTATTTCGTTAATTATTTGACGTAGATCAATTAAACTATAAGTCAAACTGATTATGGGAATGAAAGGGAAACGGCAGTTTTCATGGTCACGATATGATTGTTTTCTGTTAGTAGTCACAATAAATTTCTTTATGAAGATTGTCTCTTGATAATTGTCAACAGCATGCAATTTGTCTGAGGAACTAACGGTCCTCAGTATTACTTTAGTTTAGACAATGAATTTTGTGCCTTTTTGTTCCTCAGAAATTGTATCCACTATTGTATGTTCATCAACTTTTGAAACTCTGATGTCTTTGGATTTAAGAACCATCACCCCCCCCCCCCAACTATGAGGAAATTCCACTCCAATTGATAAATTCTATAATGTAATGTAGGTTATAGCTATTTGTGCGAAATCCATCTTTTATATTTCGAAATGTAATCAATGTCTTCCTACTGGTGACAGATTTTTATTCCTTACGGAGGGATGTAGAAACAACTTCAGAGCGTGCTGAAGAGATTAGAGCCTCTGCTGGTCTAAAACAATTGGAAGAAGAGCTTGCAGTTTTGGAGTTGAAAGCAGCAGATGAATCTTTCTGGGATGACCGGATTAAGGCTCAAGAGATTCTGTTGGCCCTAAATGATGTCAAAGATAAGATAAAGTTGCTTGCGGAGTTCAAAACCCAGGTTTCTGATTTTTATTTTTATTTTTTTACATTTGTTTATTTCTTTTCGTTGGGTGGTAAAGGTTTCATATTTGCTTTATGAACCGTCAGGATGCGCGCGGAAAAAAAGTATTTGATTCACAAGTGCGATAGTTAGTCCTCCCTGTTTTCTGGGTCAATGAATATGTTTAATCATCCTCTAGTTATTATTACTAGTCTCGTGCCTTACGTGTAATTCTAACTCTTCTCAACTTTGATTAGTTGAGCAGGAAACTGAATGCTCTAACTCATATCTCTGATATGTTTAATTCTATAACTTTGTAAATCATAGAATAAGTTGTCTTAATAGTGGATGGTTATAGATAGTAGATCCTCTGAGGTAGCTTTAAAATGTTTTGAACAAGTTGTTGAGGTCTATGACCTTCCACCGCTCACACCAAGTGGTTGAGCTTCCTTGTATTACCCACTTTGGTGACTTCTTCAATTCTCAAAATTCCATCCATCCTTTTGCTTGAGAGAGTTTCACTTTCTATTACAGGGTAAATGGAAGTTTTTTCTATGATTTGCTATTTTATAGAACATACAAGCAGAAATTTTGGGCTAAGTCAAGACCAGAAATGTTGGGAACTGGAATCTGAACAATTTATGCGTTTGGACGAAATTGTTAGTTTTTCAACATTGGCCACATCAAAACCCAAATTGAATTTCATATCATCCATCTTTTCCTATATTATTACTTTCTGTTTGCTATTAAACACAAGGCCATAATGGTATAGAAATCGGACAAACATTCCGCCTAGTTGACAATCGCATGTGATTGGCTCACTTGGTTGGTTGAAAATACTCATTTTCTATGTTATATCTTAGCAAATGGGCTTGCAATCAACACTTGTTCTTATTTTCTTTTTCTTTTTTATAAACACAGCTGGCGATTCATTGTTTAGCCTTTCTAGTCAGTCAGACACGTGAGTAGGTCACAAAGCAAAGCCACCCACTATAGGTTGTTTGATTTAGTTGTTGTAGTTAGAATCTCAAAATTCTTTGTTTTCCTTGTCAAAATTTGTAAAATGAGTGCTTGATTACAGCCTGGGAAGCGAGCATCTCCTTAGAATGGCCTCTAAATGTTTGTCGGCTGTTATGCATGGCTGCAGGTTGAAGATGCCGAAACTATAGTGAAGCTAACTGAAGAGATGGACTCTGTAGATGCTGCTCTTCTTGAAGAGGCTACTGGTATCATCAAAGAATTGAACAAGGCATTGGATCGGTTTGAATTGACTCAACTTCTTTCTGGTCCTTATGATAAAGAAGGCGCTGTTGTCACTATCACTGCTGGTGCCGGGGGCACTGATGCACAGGTAAGTAGTTAGTTTATGCAATGGTGTATAATTTTGACTATGCCTTCTCAGCAAGAGGTAAGTGTTGAGTTGACTGCATTTTATGGGGCCAAAGTTTACTGTTGCAATCGGCAAAGCAATTGTTAGAATAATTAGTTTCCTCCATTAATCATAACTAGATATTATGATTAACCGTTTGCCAAGTTTCTTTTTATGTATCAAGGTGTTTGAGAAACTGTAAAGTTTTCTGTAAGGCTTCTCTTGTGTTAAATTTCCTATATTTCCAGAGCAGGACTGGGCCGACATGCTTCTAAGGATGTACGTGAGATGGGGAGAGAAACAGAGATACAAAACAAGAGTTGTTGAGAAGTCTCCAGGAGAGGAAGCTGGAATAAAGTCGGCCACAATTGAAATTGAAGGTCGTTATGCTTACGGATATGTATCTGGGGAGAAAGGAACACACAGAATAGTCCGTCAGTCTCCTTTTAATTCCAAAGGTCTTCGACAGGTAACTTGAATCTTCCCCGTAAATGTCATTATTGGGATCCAAAATTCTAGACAGTAGAGTATCAGGGAAAGAGTCACCGCGTGATATATGCTCTACTATGGAGAACCGAGAAAGTGGATAATGCCATTTTAAATGATATGCTTGATTCTTGCCATAAATACTATAAATAATATCCCATGTTATCTTGGAAAAGTTGGACAAGATGGTAAATCTAGAAGGGTGGGTACGTTATTTCCATATCCTAGGAAGTGACTTGTAGAGGTTTTAGGTCGGTCCCTCCCTCCCTCTCTTTCTTTCTTCAGGGAAGATAGTTAAATGATCGTCGGCCTTTATGCTTTAACGTAACTTCTATTCAGACAAGCTTTTCTGGTGTTGAAGTCATGCCTCTTCTTCCGGATGAGTCTTTGGATGTTGAAATACCTGAGGAAGACCTGGAAATAAGTTTTTCAAGGGCAGGCGGGAAGGGAGGCCAGAATGTGAACAAGGTTGAAACAGCTGTCCGGATTACTCACATCCCGACCGGTGTCACTGTTCGCTGCACAGGTTTTTTTTTTCACCCTCTAAATATTGTAATAGACTCTTTTGAAAATCATTTTCGTTTACCGCATCAATCTACTTTACAACAGTACGTTATGTTTTCCCCCATTCTTCATGTTTTGCACCTCAAACTGATGGCATTCCGATAACCTAACACTATTGCAGAAGAGAGATCACAACTAGCAAACAAGATTAAAGCCATGAGCCGGTTGAAAGCAAAATTGTTAGTCATAGCCGAGGAGCAACGAGCGACAGAGATCAAGCAAATAAGGGGAGATGCAGTGAAAGCAGAGTGGGGACAGCAAATACGAAACTATGTCTTCCATCCATATAAACTGGTAAAAGATGTGAGAACAGGACTTGAGACATCAGATATTACTTCTGTAATGGATGGTGAATTGGAGCCCTTCATCAAAGCTTACCTTAAATACAAATACAGTATGGCTACTGCCGGGAGCGGTATTAGTTGAAAGCTTAAGCTTTTGTTATGTAGTTATATGCATTAGTTCCTGTACTATATATTCTGGATGAAGATAAAGATGATCATGGTAGGGAAATATCTCGAGTGATATAGCTGGGTCTTGATTACTGCATCTCAAAATACAATACAATTCTACGACGATTGAAATATTTATGTTTCACCCACGATCTATGCTTAAAATGTTTCACCCACGACCTATGCTTAAAATGTTTCACCCACGACCTATGCTTAATTATTGTATCAAGTGCTACTTTCCAAAACAGTAAAAATGATCATACTCTTCTTCTATTGGAAGTGGGGATTATGTAAAAATGACTCGTAGGAGAAATGAAAGAATTAGATTATTGAATGACATTATAAGGTTGTCATTTCCATTTTTTCTACTCTCTATTTATCTGGTTGTCTCTCCCTTTCTTTGTCCTAATAGCTCCAATTCAACTTAACTTTTCTGAAAAGTTTCAAATAATATGAGCTTTAGGAGCCACGATTGATGCTAACTCATCTCGTCATGTATACAATCAGTTACACCCGCACAATACACGCTACTGCCACGCGGCCTGCCAGGTTCAATGTACAAATGACTGTGACTTGGACTTATTGCCGATTGATTCATGTTCAGTGAAAAGCAATTTTCTTTTGCACCCAAATGATTGTGAGTGAGACCTATAAAGCTAGTTGTCTAATAGGGTAAAAAAAATCAGATCCCTGTCTTCGACAGCAGCATCACTATCTAAAAGCACATCTATGGGACAAGTTCAAGCCAGTAGATATCAGATCTATTCAAAGGTCTGCCACAGTTACAAGAACATGTATATTCCACCTTGGATGTGTATTTTGGAGTTAAAGAAAGACATATAAAAGGTCTCTCTATAAATTTAATGTTAACAAACCTCTGTGTAATTGGGTGGGAGGTTAGATGCTACAACAATTAACAGTAGTAGATAAATTCTTCGGCCTATGACAGTAAGAAGAATGAAACAGACTTCCCTCTTCTCATCACATTAAGCTGCCTTCTTTTTCCCAAACAGCAAGCTTAGAGAGTAAGTATTACCCTTTGCCGAAGCAGCTTCTACTCGATTCCCGCCAATCTGAAAAGAACAGGATGAATATTATAGTCAGACACTTATACATGTAATTTTTAGAATAGTTATTTCATGAAAGGCCTTCAAATTACACCGAAGGTACCTTGTCCATAAGCCAGTAGCCCATAGTTGGCATGTATTGCACTAAGTACATTACAGCTAATACAGGCTGCAAAAGATGAAGGCAAATTTTATCTGATGTTAGTAAGTATTTCAAATTATAATTTTGAAAAGTCCAATCTTTAAAGGTGGATGTACCTGATTTGATATCCAAACTTCTTTTAGACCATGGGAGGCAGCAATAATTGTCAGTTCTGCACATCTTTCTGACGAAAGACGCCTCTGCCAAAAACATAATAACTGTTACAGAATATTACAGGATAATACTAGCTGTCAATTACCATATTTTAGGGATCCTAATTGTATAGTAATTAGTTTAATTATAAAGATCCTAATTAGATAGTTTCCTAGCTTTGTATGTATGTGTGTATATTCTTCACTGAAATAATAGAGAAAACAATTCTTTTCATCTCAAATAACATGGTATCAAAGCCATAGGCGTGCAAATCGAGGTTTTCTCTTTCATTTACAATTAGGGTTTAGCGTTTTTTTTAAGGTTCCACCTTGGACAACCCTTTTGGAGTGGCCATTTGTTCTCACCGCCTATCCAAAAAGGAAGCCCAGCCGCCACCCACTGCAAGCCCGAAGTCCGGTGTCCGGAAGCCCTGCACGTGAGTCTCACGCGCCGCCGCGAATTTCTATCACTCTCCCACGCGCCAGCGCGTGGAGGCGCGTGACGTCTAAGATCGTCTCCGGCAGCCTTCGTATGATTCCTCGGTGTTTGCATGCTTCATCCGTAACTGCTGCATTGTGTCTTAGATTGTATCGAGCTACATGCCCTTCTCATAGAAGGTGGGGATGACGTCAAGTCCGCATGGCCCTTATGGCATAGAGGTTTGGGTTCTTCTATTTTCGGGTTTCTTGCGTTTCAACCCTATTTTTTTTCGTTGCTGCCGCCTTGTTGGTTCCTTTTTTACTGGTCTTCTCTTTTGTTTCTGCATATTTGGTGTTATGGCTGAGAATAAATCTTTTATCACGACGGATGTGGTACCTATAATGTCTAAAATCACGGACCATAAGCTAATGGGTTCGAATTATTTGGATTGGAGCAAGACCGTTCGACTGTATCTACGCGATATTGAAAAAGATACTCATTTGACTGATGATCCGCTCAAGGTGATTCGAGGAAGACATGGTTCAGAGAGGACGCTCGCTTGTTCCTGCAGATTCGGAATTCTATTGATAGTGAGATAATTGACTTGATTAATCATTGTGAATTTTTTAAAGAACTAATGGATTACTTGAAATTCTTGTACTCTGAAAAAGGGAACCTCACTCGCATTTATGAGGTTTGCAAAGTGTTTTACCATGCGGAAAAACAAGATCAATCTCTTATGAATTATTTTATGGAGTTTAAGAAGACATATGAGAAGCTTAATATGTTGCTGCCTTGTAGTCCTAATGTGAAGGTTCGGCAACACCAACGAAAACAAATGGCCATCATGAGTTTCTTGGCTGGCCTTCCCTCTGACTTTGAGACTGCTGAGTCTCAAATTCTTTCTGGTTCTGAGATCTCCTCTTTACAAGATGTATTTAGTCGCGTATTCCGTACAAAAGGTACCCCTCTGGTTCAACTTAGTGGTGCTTTGGTAAGTCCAAATGATAATTATGCACCGGGGAAACAAAGTGGAAACAAATGAGGTGGCTCACACGGGTTTGAAACTCAAACACAGGAATCTAGTGGCATTGTGTGTCGATACTGTCATAAGCTAGGGCATACAAAGTTTGAGTGTAGAAAGCTTCAGTTAAAAAATCAGAAACCTCACTCGGCACATATTGCGTTCACTAATGACTCCCCTGAGAAATCGGTCATTATTTCTGCTAGTGAATTTGACAAGTTCTCACGGTATCAAGAATCACTAAAACATTCATCTCCCGCTATCACTGCTATTGCTGATTCAGGTAAACCAAATAGGTGTATTCTTTCCTCATCCTCCAAATGGGTCATTGATTCTGATGCCACAGATCATATGACAGGTAATTCTGGTCTCTTCTCTACTTTTCAGTCACACACTTCCACCTCTACTGTTACTTTGGCTGCTTGTGTTCGTGGGTCTGGCACGATTACTCTTACCCCTCAACTTCCTCTATCATCAGTCTTACATCTACCGAATTTATCCTTTAATTTGATCTCTGTAAGCAAACGCACTCACAATCTTAACTGTTGCATCTCATTTTTTCCTAATCATTACTTATTTCAGGATCTTATGACCAAGAAGATTATTGGTAAAGGACATGAGTCTGGAGGCCTCTACATTCTTGACACACCAATACCAAAATTTGTCGCTTGCACTGGTGTCATTTCTCCCTTCGAGGTGCATTGTAGGTTCGGTCATCCATCTCTCCATTTACTTAAGAAACGTTATCCACAGTTTAGAAAGGTGTCTTCATTAGATTGTGAGTCGTGTCAGTTTGCAAAACATCATCGTCTTAGTTCAAGTCCAAGAGTCAATAAACATGCTAGTATTCCTTTTGAGTTAGTTCATTCTGATGTTTAGGGTCCTTGTCCTATTTGGCTAAACCTAGATTTAAGCATTTTGTTACCTTTGTGGATGATTATTCACGTGTAACTTGGTTATATTTAATGAAATGTCATTCTAAGTTGTTTTCTATTTTTTGTGCGTTTTGTGCCGAGATTAAAACTCAATTTAATGCTTCAATCCGTATTTTGCGAAGTGATAATGCCAAGGAATACGTGTCCGCTTTATTTCAATCTTATATGGTTAAGAATGGCATGCTTCGTGAAACTTCTTGTGTTGATACTCCATCCCAAAATGGAGTGGCAAAACGTAAGAACAGACATCTTCTTGAAACTGCACGAGCCCTTTGATTTCAAATGAATGTTCCTAAAACTTTTTGGGCCGATGCAGTTTCTACCGCATGCTTTCTCATTAATCATATGCCATCTTCTGTTCTTCATGGTGAGATCCCTTACAAAATCATTTTTCCCAATAAATCATTGTTTCCTGCCGACCCTAGGATATTTGGTAGCACTTGTTTTGTTCGGGATGTTCATCCGCATGTCACTAAGTTAGATCTCAAGTCTTTGAAGTGTATCTTACTTGGTCATTCTCGTCTTCAGAAAGGTCATAGGTGTTACTGTCTCAGTCTTAACAAATATCTTATCTCAATTGATGTTACCTTCATGGAAGACATTCCTTACTTTCCGTCTTCTCCTCTTCCCGCTCATCAGGGGGAGGATGATGATTTGTTGGTTTATTCCATCGTATCCTCTGAACCTGTCTCAGAGTGAGTTCCTGTCAAGCCTTTTATTACTCAAGTCTACTCCAGGCGTAAACCTCCTGATTCATGTACTGCATCGACTCCTTTGTCATCAGATCTAGTCTCGAGCGATGATCTTACTATTGCGTTACGCAAAGGTAAACGCCAGTGTACTTATCCTATTTCTTCTGTTGTTTCTTATAACTGCTTGTCATCTTCCTCTTGTTCTTTTATTGCATCCCTTGATTCTATCTCTATCCCTAAAACTGTTCACGAAGCCATCTCTCATCTTGGTTGGCATCATGCAATGATAGAGGAAATGAATGCTTTCGATGACAATAGTACTTGGAACTTGGTCGATTTACCTTCAGGAAAACGGGCTATTGGATGCAAATGAGTGTTCACGGTTAAAGTCAATCCGGACAGGTCAATTGCTCGATTGAAAGCTCGTCTTGTTGCTAAGGGATATGCTCAGACCTATGGAGTGGACTATTCTGACACTTTTTTCCGGTTGCTAAATTGACATATGTTCGGTTGTTTATTTCTTTGGCAGCTACTCATCATTGGCCTTTGCATCAGCTAGACATCAATAATGCTTTTCTTCATGGTGACCTTCAGGAGGAGGTGTATATGGAGCAACCTCCTGGTTTTGTTGCTCAGGGGGAGTCTGAGCGAGTTTGTCGTCTTCGAAAATCTTTGTATGGTTTGAAACAGAGTCATCGTGCTTGGTTTGAGAAATTTAGTCAGGTTGTTGAAAAGTTTGGCGTGATGAAGAGCAAATCTGACCATTTTGTGTTCTACAAACAATCAAAAGTTGGTATCATTCTTTTAGTTGTGTACGTGGATGATATTGTAATTACTGGAAGTGATACTATAAGAATCTCATCTCTTAAGTCTTTCCTTCATACTCAGTTTAACACAAAAGACTTGGGGATGCTAAAGTATTTCTTGGGTGTTGAAGTCACAAGGAGTAAAAAGGGTACATTTTTATCTCAGAGAAAATATGTTCATGACTTATTAACTGAGACAGGAAAATTGGGGACAAAGCCTTGTAGTACTCCAATGTCCCCTCACTTGCACCTTACGGGAGATGGAGAACTAATGGAAGATCCTGAGCGATATAGAAGATTGGTTGGAAAGCTTAATTATCTTACAGTGACTCGTCCAGATATTGCATATTCTATCAGTATTGTTAGTCAGTTTATGTCATCCCCAACAGTTCATCATTGGGCAACGTTAGAACAGATTTTGTGTTATTTGAAAGGAGCGCCTGGACGTGGTATCTTATATGCAAATCATGGGCACACTCATATTGAATGTTTTTCAGATGCAGATTGGGCCGGTTCCAAAATAGATAGAAGATCCACTTCAGGTTAATGTGTTTTCGTTGGAGGAAATTTGGTCTCATGGAAGAGTAAGAAGCAGAGCGTTGTGTCAAGGTCCAGTGCAGAGTCAGAATATAGGGCTATGGCACAATCTGTGTGTGAGATAATGTGGATATACCAACTCTTGACTGAAGTAGGTCTTCAAACTTCAGTACCAGCAAAATTGTGGTGTGACAACCAAGCTGCCATTCGTATTGCATCTAATCCTGTATTTCATGAGCGAACTAAGCACATTGAAATTGATTGTCACTTTGTTCGTGAGAAAATTCAGCAAGGTTTGATTTCTACAGGGTATGTGAAAACTGGAAAGCAATTAGGGGATATCTTCACAAAAGCTCTAAATGGGATTCGAGTGGATTATCTTTGTACCAAGCTAGACATGATTAATATTTATGCTCCAGCTTGAGGGGGAGTGTTACAGAATATTACAGAATAATACTAGCTGTCAATTACCTTATTCTAGGGATCCTAATTGTATAGTAATTAGCTTAATTATAGGGATCCTAATTAGGTAGTTTCCTAAGATAGTTTCCTAGCTTTTTATGTGTATATTCTTCACTGAAATAATAGAGAAAACAATTCTTTTCATCTCAAATAACAATAACATAGATAAAAGTTCCAAAACATAATAGTATGCAACATTTTTTATAGCAAACAGAGAGTACAGGAACATATTTTGGAAGAAGAAAAATCCACCAAAAACTAAAAGCTGAAGATGCAATCCAAATTGCAGCCTATAAGATTCCAATTAACACAATCATTTTTTTTTGTAAAATCACTGACCCAATTTAGATTCAGCATAAAATTGTTTAGAGAGTTTATTTTTGAAAAATGGGGATGCATATACTACAAGATAGACAAATGAATATGCAAAAAAAAAAGAAAAAGGATAAGCAGATATATCAAAGAATGACGCACATAATATGTAACTGACCTCTAAAGAACCTTTGTTTTCCGAGATACTTGCACCAGTGCCATTTGAAGTTTTGATTGGACCAGGACAAACAACAGTGACTTTGATTCCTTTACAATAGAGCTACGATCACAGTAGAATAACAAGTACATAAGAAAGATGCTAAAGATGAGACAGAATTACCATCGTCAAATAATAGCAAATCAAACTAAGAGCTTAAAATATCATCAGCTTCAAAGCATGGTTAGAGTTTTAACATATTTGTCCTCTTTTCTTTCTCAGTCAGAGAGAAAGAAAAGGTGACAAAACACATTAGACTACAATTCCATCCTCAAGGATTTAGTTGATCGATTCCATCGTTTCAACTTCACCATCTTGGACCGTAATTTAATGTGGTTCTCTCTAGTGCTGACACCCCCCCCCCCCCCCCACCCCCCCNCCCCCCCCCCCCCCCCGCCAAAAACATAATATTTATAAAAAAAATGAAGAAATCGCAGAAATGTTGTCTCCACATTCAACACTTCCAGAGCAATTCCTGTTTTGTTGACCTTTGACGTAATTCAACACTTCCAGAGCAATATTAACACATATAGAACCTTATTTTTCTACTTTTTCAGTTATCAACATAAATGTTCCCAGACTCCTCTAGAAATAAGTTGCAACTGTACCTCAGAGCGCAAAGAATGAAAGTAACCATTTAGAGCATGTTTAGAAGCAGAATATACTGCCTGTCCGGGAGCAGGTGTCTTTCCTGCAGCACTGCTCATCTGCACAAAGAAAACAAGAGAATTAACAATTAGAAGTAGAAAGAGGGGGGGGGGGGGGGCCATTTAATCTAGATTCAGCCATCTATAACTAGATCAGTAGCCCATCACTAGCAGAATGCAAATTATGCAATAGAATTAACGATTAGAAGTAGAGAGAGAGAGAGAGAGAGGAGCAATTTAATCTAGATTCAGCCATCTATAACTAGATCAGTAGCCCATCACTAGCAGAATGCAAATTATGCAATAGTCAAGCATCGAACAGATGAGTGGGTAACTTCAGTCTCACCAAGATAACGTAGTGTTGAACGAGTAACATGACTTACTGTACTGTGTCCAATATATCAGAAAAACATAAGTGCTCATAATCTTAACAGTGAATGAGTCATGCCTCACAAAAAACAAAAAAAGAGAAGAATTTTTAGAAACTTTAAGAATAAGCTACACCTTGAAATAATTATACAAGTATCATTAGTCTCCACTTACCACAACAAAATGACCTCTTCCCCGCTTTATCATGAAAGGTGCGAGAAGCCTTGTGAGAGATATAGTTCCCAGCACATTTACATTGAATGTTGCCTGGAAGAAAAGGATAGTTGGGACACATATAAGGAAGGTAACTCAAATGAATGTGACTACATCAAAACTTTTATAAACAACATCAGGTGATTATACAATGCCATGAAAATAAACTAGGACAAACATTAGTTTAACAACCTTTATACCTTAAGTCCTTCCTCAAGTACATCCAAAGCTGTTGTTTTCTGTCAAAAGATATACAAGTAAATGGGTTGAAAGATGAGTCAATAGATAAAGAGAGCGCTAAAGTTAGCTGGGAAAATCTGAATGCATCCCCTTTTTTCAAATGCATTGAAATGTACTTTCCAAATAATTATGGAATGTAAAATTATGGGTGATCCCGCTTGGATGTCCTTGTCAAGCTAAGAAAACCTAACTAAACAGTCCTTGAAGAATAAGGACCAATGAAGCAACAAATATTGATGTGCCCACGTATGTTCAACAATGCTAATCTAGAAAGTAGTGACAAAGCAGCATATTTCAAATAAGGAGCTTATAACTTTTCCTATCAATGTACATTTGCTAGTATCGTTCATTCTACAGTCTGCAATTTAACAGCACCAACATCATAAAAGTAATAATTTTGCAAATTTCTCACAGTTAACAAGGTCAAATATGCAAGTAAGCACTCAGTGACTTACAGGGCGCTCAAAAGCTGCATTATGGATCATGAAATCAACACCAGCACCCGGAAAAAAAGATTCTGCTTTCTCTACTGCCTCTCGGAGAGCATTCTCTCCAGATGTCAGATCTAAAGGTAAAATCTTTACTTCCTCAGGCGCATGTTTACCTGCATTCATTCCATCAATTGGTTTAGAAAAGCAGAAACCGAACCCACTTAAAAAAGGTTTAAGTTCAGCATTTTGTAAAAGGGTAGACCAGAGAGCTGTTCCTTGACTCTCTCTAATTCAGCTTCATTTCGTGCAGATATAATGAGTTTGGCCCCTAAACTTGCAAGTTGTTTAGCAAGAACCTCTCCTGCAGCCCAAAGTAAAAAATGAAAATATGAGATGATTCAAGAAATGCAATAATTAGTTATATAATATATTGTAACCTGCACACAACTAAAGGTTTAAATGTTAGAAATTTAGAAGAAGAAGAACTTCCTGCAGTGTTAGCAGCCACGTCAGTTTGTAACCAAAATTCTGTAAACCTGGCACTGACTCTAGCATTTTCAGAGACAATTTTGCAAGGAAAAAAGTTGGGCGGGCGGGAACACCAGCCATAATCTGAGGAGAGGAACGGGACTCTCACTAGGAACGTAAGATACTAATGGTGATCCACTATGTATTATACTCACTTCATTTACATGACAATACTATTTAATACCATGTATAGGATTTGGACAAGCACTCTGGCCGGACTACTTTCTTTATTATATCCAACGAGCAAAGTGACTATGCTAAATGTCCATGCTAGATAATGTTTTCCTCTCTAGTTGACCCTTTCATTAAACATCTGCAGTCCAGGGAATTGATGTCAAACACATCAACAACTCCATTTATACAAAATTATCATGTTGATGAAACTTGTGCTGAACAAGTTGCCTCTTTAGAGATAATTATTCAAAGTCGGAATGGTCCTCTTGATACTATTAATTACAAACAATGATGCTCATGATGATAGTGAGGATGATGAGTACATGGCCACACCCATATGTTCATGAAACCTTAAAGGAGCTTCAGTATCATTTCTTTTCAATATAATTCCGATATGGCAACCGTTAAGTCGATTTATGGACCTAGAACTGAAAATTAATCATCACTGTGAAGTTGCATGTATAAATATCATTATAATTACTCAGTAAACAAAATACAAATTCTAAATTTCAAAAAACAAAGAAAGAAGAAAAAAAATTAAGAGTCGCATACCAATCCCTCGGCTAGCACCAGTAATCCAAACAACCTTATCTTCAATTTCCTCGCGCTTAACATGCTTCTTCGACATCAAAGTAAAATCACCTATAAATAGAGAAAACAAAAGTCAAAAGCGGAGAAACCAGTAAGTAAGATACATAGCTGATAGGCCAAATGAAAATTTAACACAAGAAAAGGAAAATTTGAGTAGATTACCATAAGCAATGGCAAATTTGAACAACAGAAAAAGGAACAGAAAAAGAGAAACTAAGGAGAATATCAAAAGGGTTGGCATTTTCACTGAGAAAAACAATGAAATGATATAGTTTGTTGATCCTATTTCCTTCAACTTCGAAGTTCCAGCTCGGAGCTCATTAAATCGGACATATCGACAGAAAATTCTGTCGCTCAGGTAGGATATCTTAGGGGTGCGAGACGATACTTGGACGGTTTTTTACATTTTATCATCTCATCCTGTTCCGGACGAGACAAAGTTTTTTGGACTTGCAAAAATTGAATGGAATGAGATGAGACAACTCACGGTTTGAGACGGAATGAGATGACGGAACAAGTTTATTTTTAGGGCTGTGAGTAAATGATTTCTTAAATTATTGTCAAATTATAATTTACCTTTGGACTAAAAAATGCTTATGAATAATAATTACTTAATTTATAATAAGATGACTAACATAAGTGATAACAAAAATATAGATTTTACCCATAGATTTTTTTCGTATATATTTATTAATTTTTCGATCAAACCATTATATTATGATACCTCGTGTAGATTTTCATCAAATTTTGTCCATACAATTGAATCAATACCGCTCCAAGTGTATTAATGTGGTATAAAATTTACAATATAAGATAATAGACCAAACTAAAATTTACAATATAAGATAATAGACAAAACTAAAATTTACAATATGAGAAGCAGATGTTGAAGGAAAAGTTGGAGTTTGACAAGTAGAGTCGGTACCGTCTGCTTCTGCAAATCCCGTTGCAGGGTCTGGTACATAAAAGTCATCATCTTTCCTATTAAAATCATACTCCTGTTCTATAGCATCAACCATATCTGCATGACCTTCAGCACCAAGTCCAGAAGCTCGATCTTTTCCAAACACTGACCCTAAATCATCAAAATGTCGAAAAGGCTTATTCAGCATGCCTTTTGCATTTGGATGGCTCTGCATATATATATCATTCAGAAAACATCATATTAACTCATAGTTATAATTTAGAAAGCAGAACTAACAAATAAATTATCAGCTCCCCCAAACAATATAAATAGAACTAACAAACAAGTTATATATGTTTATATGCATTCAGAAAACACTATATTAACCCACAATTATCATTTAGAATACATCATATTAACAAACAGAACTAACAAACAAGTTATCAACCCCCCCCCCCCAACAATATAAATAGAACTAACAGACAGGTTATATATGCTTATATGCATTCAAAAAACACCATATTAACCCGCAATTATCATATCTGCTATAGCACCATATTTAGGTTAGCTCTATTCTCTCCCTCTCGCATCTCGCCTCTAGTCCTCTCGACTCTCCATCTCCAGCCTCCCTCAGATCAGACCCTCTCCCTCTCCCTCAACTCACGGGTCACGAGCCCTACCTCTCCTTATCCTTCAACCTAGTCCCTCTCCCTCAAATCAAACCTTATCCCTCTCCCTCAACTCATACTGCCTCTCGCCTCTCCATCTCCCTCAAATCAGACATTTTCCCTCTCTTTCAGCTCAGACTGCATCTCCCTCAGCCTAGTCCATCTCATTCAGATCAGACCCTCTCCTTCTCCCTCAGCTCAGACTGCCTCTCGCTTGTCCCTCTCCCTCAGCTCAAACTGCCTCTCGCCTCTCCCTCACCCTCTCCCTCTCCCTCTCCCTCAGCTCAGTCCCTCTCCCTCAGTGGTCAGCCCCTCTCGTCTCTACCTCTCCCTCATCTCAGTCCATCTCCCTCTCCCTCAGCTCAGTCCATCTCCCTCTCCCTTAGTTTGCACATAAACTTTTGGAAGGTTCATATTTAGCATGAAACCATAGTGTATGAAAAGCAATAAGCATACACACACATATATCATCACAGCAAAAATAAACCATATTCATCGAATCGAGCTACAGCTTCTATAATATAGCAACATCTTCAACCAACTTATAGCAATTTGATATGAAACAAAATATATACAGAATCTTCCTAGAGCTCCAACACCTAAAAGAGAAACTTCTTCTGACTGTCAATACGAATTTATTGCTCAATCCTCAAGATCGAGTTTATTCATCTGGAATGAAAAAATCAAATCTCACGTCAACAGAACCAGAGCTCTCTCCTCTATCCTTTTCATTGAGGAAAATTTTACTCCTTTTTGAAATGCACCTAGTTCAAGCCCTAGATCTATTCGAAATCAATTCTGATTTCAGAAATTAACTAGGTCTAAATAGAAAAAATCAGAGAGGAGAAGAAGAACGCTTCTCACGAAGCTCTGTAAAAACTCGCTTCGAGTTTTTGGCCAGCACAAAAATTGGAGAAGAGGGAGAAGGGTAGAACGCAGAAGGGTAGAGAGAGAGAGATTACCATGGGTCTCTGCTCGTGAGTGAGAGGGAGAGGGACAATGACAAGGAAGATGCGAACAGAATGAGAAGCCTTCATGAGAGAACTTACTTGGGTCGCTGCTCGTGAGTGAGAGGGAGAGGGAGAAGTCAGACGCGAATAGAACACCCGAAATATATATACCCCTCGATATAGAAGGGTATCAAAATACCCTCAATGGAAGGTATCTTTACATTCTAGGAATACTAAAGCACCCAAAAAATTTGAACCTAACAAAACAATCTCATACTTGCCATCACTTTCCAGGCATATTGCATGATATCACCATATACCAAAAGGCCCCTTAGGCCAGTTGATTTTAGTGAGTTTTCTAGGTTTTTTTTAGCTAAATTCTTTTTCCCTAACATAAAACTAAAAACTAGGCTAAAATTATAATAGTTAAAAAATAAAAAGAGTTTAAAGCTAAGAAAATTAAAGGTTAAATCTTAAAAAGACTAAGGCCAAGGGTAAAATGTAAAAAAGAAGAAATTTTAGGCCACTCATAAAATTATCGGGATGGGATGGCACAAATCGGTTTTTTGAATGTTGTCTTGTGTCTCATCCCGTCCTGCATGGGACATGTCCCTTCTCGTCTGGTCTTACACGGGATAGGTCCATTCTCGTCATGTCCCTGTCCCATGATGGGTGAGAAACCCATCCCGTCCCACTCAATTTAGGATGATTTTGCAGGAGGATATGGGATTCTCGGGTCGGCTGCACACTCCTAATTTGGGGACTTGGATTTGTCGGTGTACCAAATTTGTGAGTGTAAACTCAATTGAGTTTGGAATCAAATGAATCAATTTTGTGTTGTTACTTATTGATTTGTGTTACTCGTGACCTAACACATTTTACTGTTGTGCCTTAAAGCATCTTTCATTATTCAACATATTTCAACATAAATGAGTTAATCACATACTACAATTTATGTGTGTAAGTTTTACTTCTACTTTGTATATAACTGATATGCTCTCACTTTTCAGTATAAATCAATATTCAATTTTTTTCTAAATGAGTTATTATGGTAAAATTCATATGATATTCCAGATAGATTAAGTTTAAGTTATGCCCAATATATAATCGATAAGCTCCCACTGTTCAGTATAAATCATGTTCAAAAACTTCAGTATGATTTTGTAAATGTTTTTTATAACGCGAGTTTCTAGACTTACACCCGACTAAAATGACCAGCACTGAAGGTTTATCTAGTCATTGGCTTGCTATGTTATGGGATTAGTGGGTGCAAGCTTAGATACCTCCAATATAATAAAATTGAATTTTTCTTTCTCTTATATGTATTTAGTCATTTAATTTAAGTACTTATTTAATATTTAATAATTTAAGTTGTAATGATGTTTGCTATAAAATAATTTCAGCCAATTAATTATACAAATTTTAGTTAATAATTATAATTACTTATGTGCTATTTAATTATATTTATTCTTTCTAGTAAAAAACTATGTGCTCCACACTTGTTAAGTAAGTTAAAGTATGTGTAAAATTTGAGATTAATAATAATATTAAAATAAATACATTTTTATAAAAATGATAAATCTAAATTTAAAGTAAAACTTTCAGAGTTTTCAAGAACTTCCTAAGTCATACAGCCTCCTTTGTAGCTTTACAAGCTATCATATATTTAGCTTACATGGTAGAATCAGCAATGCAAGATTGCTTGATAGTTCTCCATACAACTGCTCCACAATTTAGGATGAACATCGATTCTGAAGTGGACCTCCTAGAGTCATTATGAGCTTGAAAATTTGAAATCTACATACCATGTCATATTCAAGTCACTACCTGAATACACAAGTATGTAATTCCTTGTTCTCCTAAGATACTTAAGAAAATGCTTGACAGCATTCCAATGCTCGATTCTAGGATTAGGTTGGAAATGACTTACTACTCCCACGACATAGCAAATATCAGGTCTAGTGTAAAACATCGCATACATAAGGTTTCCTACAGTTGAGGCATAGGATATTCTTCTCATGTCTTCATGTTTCTTGAGGAGTCTTCGGAGACTACTCCTTGGAGAGGCTGACTCCATGTCTGAAGGGAGGAAATCCATTCTTGGAGTTTTGCATACTGAAGCAATCAAACACCTTATCAATATAAGATACTTGAGAAAGTGTCAATTGTTTGTTTTTCCGATCTCAAAAGATCTGAATACCTGAGACAAATGCAACTTCTTCATGATCATTCACGCCAAATTAATTTGCAAACCAAAACTTGACATCAGACAATTTTCATACATCATTTCCAATGAGTAGAAAATAAAACTTTCAATATAGTCATAAAAAATTCAGTAATACAAATGTCTGAGAAATAACTAAATACAAATAAATAGTTACTACACGCTACTTTATGGACATATTCCAATATTTTTATGTTCTGTTGACGTAAAAATGTTATATAATATTTAATTTTTATAAATTTTTAATGAATAAATTATTGTTGACCCAAAATAACCTCAAAAATCAACTTTATGGATATTTATTCTATTTGCCTAATATTTTGAAAATAATAATTTTATAAATTATTATTGAATAAAAAATAATATTCTACCATATACATTATAATGAATGAAAAATATGTGAAAACCTTATATTGTACTATATTTTAAAGAGACTTGAAGTGTAAAAAAATAATCAAAAGTCTATCACATCTAAGTCTTCTTTAATATACTATATTTTAAACACGTTCGTTGCACATGGATATGTAATAATGAAATAAATAATAATGATATTTTGTAAATTTTCTATTGAATTATAAACTGCGAATATGCTAATAGTATTTTGTTTTTTAAATCCAAAATTTATGTAACGCAAAAATATGAGTATAAATAACTATGAAAAACATACATTTGTTTTGTTTAAGGTCGATGAGTGATTATTCGATAAATCTCTGCACTTACTCGTCTTGACTGCAAAGAAAAAATTGAGAAAGTATTAAATCATATATCATAAAACATGAATTGAATATTTTTTTTAAATTGTCATAATAAAGGATATTTTTCATGTATAAGTGTTTCTTTGTAAACAATATTTTTTGTCGTTACTCCAAATTCTTCTTGTGGTTGTCCGCTTTAACTAAAAATTTTGTTGTTGTGATTGAGATCCCTCTTGATAATGCGACATACAATTGTTCGTGAGAAAAAACATGTTGTGGAAGATATACACCAACGTGAGGGACTGTTTGTCCTTGTGTTTTATTAATAGTCAAGCAAAACATAAGCAAATAGGGAATTGTTTCTTTTTCAATTTGAATGGGTGCCCTTCATCATTTGCTGGACTAAAAAGAATACGTGGAATAAGAACTTGTTTACCAGCATGTTCTCCGATAGTTATTTCTGCATGTATAATATGCTTTCCAAATCCTTTGCAAACCATTCTTGTTCCATTACATAGACCATTTGATGGGTCTAAATTCCTTAGTAGCATGATTGGACAATTTTTTTTCAAAACCAGACGATGAGGGGGGGATGTCATTTGGTAGCAAAGTTTTCAAAAATTCTTGTTAGTAATACTTATTCGTGTCGTCGATAGCCTCATCAAAACTCATGAATGTTTCTCTCTCTCCCAGAAACATATCAATCATTCTATTATTTAATTGATCCACATTCTCATTGGTTGTTGCTGAAATTGCTCGTTTGGTCAAATATTTTGGTGAACATGCGTTGCTGTGTAGATCTGTAAAAACACTGTTAATCAACTCTAACTCTGATGATTCATCATCATGATACTTGATTACCATATGTTCTGGTAAGAATATATGGTCATCATAAATTATCAATTCTTCTCCATTGCCTATTCTTAAAAGAAACTCTGCAAAACTTTGGTCGCCTCTTGCCCTCATGTTTGTTGTTAAACATAACTTTTCCATTTTATCCCATAAGTATGATCTCATAAAACTCATATTAACGGTTTGTTGTCTCGTTTCCTGTGGTACAACTGGTAGAACTTGCCTAAAATCTCCTCCAAAACAAATTTTTTTCCACCAAATGGTTTAGAATTCTCCATTATATCTCGCAAGTTCTATCCACTGTCTCAATTGTGAATGGCATTGCCATTGGTGCTTCATCCCATATGATCAACTTCGCTCTTCTAATCAACTCAGCTTTACTACTTTAATTTGATATATTACAAATTGTTGATTCATTTGTTTGTAATGATATATTAAATCTTGAATGTATTGTTCGTCCTCCAGGCATAATTGCAGCAGCATTACTAGAAGTTGACGTAGCGAGAGTTATCATTCATTGTGATCTTACATTCGTTAAGCAATGTATGATATAGAAAAGTTTTACATGTTCCCCCTGGACCATCAACAAAAAAGCACCTGATTGACCTGTTTGAATTCGTTCAATTATACGATCAAATGTAATCTTTTGCTCTGTATTTAGTTTTGATGCTACAATGATATCTTCATACGATACCTCTATAGATTATTCCTCTTTTATCTCTCTTGTATTGAAGGAGTTGTCATCAGATATATCATTCTTGATGGCTGGTAGATCAAAGTCTTTGATTTTTCTTCCCATATATTGTAGAAAGAAATTTACTTCCTTTAATATGCATTGTACATGTAAGCCTTTAGAAGTATTGTGCAAATTATAATCTTCTGACATAATTTCAAAGAAGGAGTCCCATAAAGATCTCACTTCTATAGGTTCACAGTGTGCAAACAATGTCGTAAAAAGTCTTCTAACTACATGAGGCATTTGATATGTTGATACTTCATCATGACATTCAATAATAATTTTATCAGATTCTAGGAGTACTTTTTTTGTGTTGCTTCCTTAAATGTAGCATATCGAATGTCATCAACTGTTAAAAGATAATCAAAAGATATTGGTCCCAAGACATGATTTAATAATAATCTTAAGTAGTATATTTTCCCTTCACTGGGTTTGCTCCATTAATTCTAGATATGACATGTCGTTTCTTCCTCGGTGTCCATATCTTCAATTTTTTGTTCCAAACATAATGTTCTGAAAATTCCTTTTATAGTAATTTTCCTACATATTCATGTCTCCTACACATCTCAACAAATTTTGTTAGCATCATTCGTGCCACATATTCCAAATGAATTGATGCTCACAATGTGAAACTAATTGTCTATTTTGTAACTGCAATTGTAGATTGATGACAGTCGGTATTCTCCAAAGAGCCTCTTGCACAGATACCCAACTTGCATCTTGAAAATCTTGTATCTCATTAACTGTTTTATCATGAGCATCATGAGATATAAAAATTATTGTCTTATCATGTCCTTTGTATATGTATTTATACAAATACTTCACGGCTTTGATACCAGAGCAAACTTTGACGTTCATATGACAATTATATCACGCAAGAAGGTAAAGATTATAAGGGACAACCCATTGGTTGTTGAAAGTTGAATTCCTGGTTTTCACCTAAAAATGTTAGGAGATAAAATCAATTAACTCAAATACAAAACATGGAGCACCCATCAACTTTATCTTAATATTGTGGTAAACTATTATGTAATGTTAGAGTGACTAAAATGCTAGTCATTTACCTGTTTTCCATCGTTTCTTTGTCTATAATCTGGGTAAGCATCTTTTCCTTGAGTAGTCTTTAAGCAAAATGGTCTAGGATAATGGAATCGACATTCTCCATTTACCATGAAAGGGTTATTTTTAATGTTTTGACCATATGGTCCATGTAACACGTTTCTGACAACGACCTCGTGGAAGATTGGCTCTTCACCCTTGTCTGGAATTTTTGCTGAAATGTATTTGTCAAATTTTTCTACATTGGTTATCTTGTCTCCTAATTTGAAAATGATCAATATATGTGCATGTGGAAGACCTTTTTTTGGAATTCAATTACATAAACATACAGTGTGACGCGTCCAAATATCTCTTTCTTAAAAAGTTGATCTTTAAGATCTATAACTTAGCTCGAAAAAATCTTGATGTCAAATCCGGTCTATCATGAGGATGTTGCCCTTCTTTTAAATCATCTTTGATTTCTTTCTAATCTGAGTTACATGTTATAGTTATGAAGAGGTATGGCTTTCCAAATCTCTAAACCAAAGCCATTGTATCTAAGTATCGACGTCGCATATCCCTAGGACCTCCTATAAATGATGCTGGAAGGATAATTCTTTTTCCAATTTTATCTCCCCGGGTTTCACCTGCATTTACAGTATCCACGACTCCTTGATACAATTCTGATCTTATATGTGATTGTTGTGTTATGTAAAAGTCTAGTCTTGTAGTCTCAAGTTTTATATACATATTAATTATGTACTGTTGGAGAAGGTAACATGCTAAAAGAATGAGTGATTCTGTAGATGGCCTAATTTGTAATTTGAAGCAATAATACTCTCTACATGATACATTGTCAGAATTTTCACGTGAAACACCTATATAAAAAAGTATACAATGATTTCTTTTAGAAATTAAATTCGTTGGACGTAACTAATATCATGGTGAATACATGATAAAAATTAGAGAAATTCTAAAATTGTTTCTTAATAGGTTGTTAGAAATATAAATCATATGTAAATCATGATATATTGTCAAATTAATTCTTGAAGGGCTAAGTTGCATAGATTTTAAAATTTGTAGAGATAAAATCTACAAACTAAAACTTTGGAGGCCAAGTTAATCGTTCATGAAAGCTGTAGGGGTCAATTTGAATTTAACAATAAAAGTTTAGAAAATAACAGTACCTTGTTGTTCACGTTGTATGATGTCATATGAAGAATAACATAAATGTATATCTAAAATGCCTTCCTAGGACTATGGTTTGATCTCACCCTTTGAACGTTAACGTGGTATCTTTTGATGTCTTGGTGCCATCCAACTTCACCTTTGGAAAATAATAAAGGATATTGATGTGAATCATAACAACCATAAATAGTGTTTATCCTGTGACAATTTTCTAAGAGTGCATGAACTATAATATCTCTATCATAAGGTATGTTGTTATTGTTTTCTTCAATCCATATAGCGACAACTTGATCTGATGTTGATGACTTATATACTTGTTGATCCAATTTTACTGAACCAACAATGTGTAATTTCAAATCTTCTAGTAAAGAGAAATTTGAGTATTCGAAAGAATTGTGTATATGGGTTTTCTTGAAGCACTTCAATTAAATCCTTTACAATTTACTCAATAATATCCGCTTCTTCCAAAATTCCAAGCCTATTCTGAACTTCATTTTCAGTATCATAAAAGTATAGTTGAAAGTATTTTGGACAATCTTCAGGTATCAAACCTGGAAGGTCATGAGATACGAACATGCATAAAATCTGTATCGTGCCACGTAGACGGAAAATGTCAACCAAGAGGCAGTGAGGAGATCCCCACACAAGAATGAGAAGGAGGATATCTATGTCACTAGAGAAACTACGCGGCTGTAACTGATTTGGTGACTGAAAGACTAGGGGATGAGACAGTTGAGATGAATGGTTGGAGTGAAGGGTCTCACACCTGACAAAATATCCAACAAGTATGGGTGGGTCCTATGAGTGTAATAAGTCCTCCAAAAATATTGGAGAAAAGGGTGTCACTCCCCTACCATAGGAGAGGACGACACTCTCCTCCTTTTTCTATTTTATTGACAAAAAAAAATTTTATTTACACTCGGTGGCCTATAAAGGCTTGGGTAAGGAATGAAGGAAAGAGAGATTAAATACATAAGTCAAAACATTACTCACTTCTTTGACGACCCTCTTTCACTCTCTAATCTATTGATCATCCCTACTAATGAATAACAAGATTCTATTGGTGTGGAGAAAAAATTCCTTTACATTTAGTACTTTCATTGAGAGAAGAAAGAAAAACTCGAGAAACCCACCCCAGAAATACTAAACATGCTTAGAACCACAGCTCTGAATGAAGACAACGAGATCAAAAATGAAGACGATCATGTGGATCAACCAGAAATACTACAGACAATCCTGAACGAAATGCAGAAAATGGAAAGGAGAAACACGGAGGCACTGCACAACGCATAGCAGACTGTGCTGGACTAGATTAACAAGCTTCAGCAAGAGCTGGCAAAGACAGATGCTAAAATCAGTCAAAGGATGAATGATGAGGAATAAGAAATCCAATCGGGGGGCAACATACAAGATGTAAGACAAGAAAACTATGAGGACAGTAGGAACGTACAACGAGAGGAGGTAGAAGTCCAATCTTAAAACCACATGAAGGAGGCTACGGGAGAAGCTCGTTAGTCTTGGATCATAATAAAAGAGGCAGTGGAAGAATTATTGAACCAGAAAAAGATGGAAACGAGAAACCTGGAAGTACGGGAAGGACCGACCTCGAATCCCTCACCCGTACCTAGAAAGTTTGTGGCCCCCAAATTTAAATTTGACGAAGGAAAAATAAACCCCATAGACCACTTCCGACGATACAGACAAGTAAAGACTCTATATCAACACGAGGATAAACAGATGTGCGAATGTTCCCCACCAGCCTGGATGAGAGAACTCTAAAATGGTATCTTCTATCTTCCTAGAATAGTACTCTACCTATCGAGCGATCATGGAGGACACAAAGTATCTCTTGATAATTTTCGCTAAGAGAGATGAGTCTTTAAGGGAATACACCCACAAATTTAAGGATGAAATGGAAAACATCGAGAGCTACGATGATCGAGTTGCCAGACTGGCCTTCAGATAAGGGTTTGACTCGAAATGACCCTTGTTCGAAGATCTATATAAAATGAAGTCGTTGTCCGTGGCAGAACCCTTCTAGAGGGTGCAAGCCTATATTGCTCTAGAGGAAGAGAAAAGAAGCCTGCTGAAGGCCTCTAAACGAAAGACTGAGAGTCAAGAAAATGGGAAAGAAGTTCAAAATCTGAAACGAAAAAGTCTGATGAAATTGAAAGAGAATATGGGAGAAGCAACAAGCAGAAGAAAACGTGATATCGAAGGCATGATTCAGATAGGTAACATCCGAGAGCTAATTTCTACACGTCGCTGACCATACCAGTAAACCAAATCCTAGATATGATCAAGGACAAGCCTTGGCTCAAGAGACCGACCCCGCTTACAAAACAATCAAGTTATAAGGATAAAGTCAAATACTGCTCCTTTCATAAGAGCAGCGGGCATTACACGAGGGATTGTTTCCAGCTTAAGGACTACATCAAACATTTGATCAAGGATGGATACCTCCGTCAGTTCCTGAAAAAAAAAACAGAAATGAGAGACTGTAAAGGACAATCACAGGGGAGATAAGAGAGACGATGGGAAACAACCTATCCGTATCGTCGATATAATTATTACTCTCACAGAACATGATAGGACAACGAGGAAGGAAAGAAAGGTCTATTGTAAAAATTCAATGCTAGAAACACACCTAGAAGAGCCCTGAAGTGTCAGCGGGAACTAGCCGCAGGTATTCGACGATCTAGACTTGGAGCATAATAGACATCACAATAATGCTCTCATCATTTCGATACAAGTCAACAACTACTTACTAAGGAGAGTCCTTGTGGACGACGGGAGTGCAGTAAATATTCTATATTAGGTAACCTTAAAAAATGTAGATGGGAGAACATAAGATGTAAGGAACTTCAGCTTTAACAGTGCCATTGGCTACTCAGAGGGGAACCATTGTCCTCCTAGTGAATGCAGACCCCTTCAACTATATGACTGAGTTCATGATACTGGGCACATCGTCCCCGTACAATGCTATCTTGAGAAGAACATGGCTCCACAAAATGAAAGTTGCCCCTTCAACCTTCTACCAAGTACTAAAATACTCGACACCAGTGGAGGTTAAAATGATAAGTGGAGATCAAACTATTGCCTGCATCTGCTCTGTGACTACTATGAAATCCGTTAAGAAGAGGGCAACGAAAAAGGCAGAAGGCAAGCGACCCATGAATTTATAACAATCACAGAACGATAGGGAAGACGACTCAAAGTACCAGGTGGGGGAAGAAATGAAGCTTGTATGGTTAGAGGAAGGAACCTAGAAGATGACAAATGTTGGTACCTATCTCGAGAAGAATGAAAGAGAAAAGTTAGTGAAATTCTTGAGGGAAAATAAGGATGTGTTCACAACTATGCCACAGGAGATGCCAGGCATCCCCGAAACAATCATATGTCACAAGTTGAATATGGATCCCGCTGTGAAGCCAGTAAAGCAGAGGAAAAGGAGTTTTACCCCGGAGTAGAATTAAGCAATCAAGGAAGAAGTCAAAAAGCTCTTAACAGCCAGTTTCATTCGAGAAGTGGACTACCTAGAATGGTTAGCCAACGTGGTAATGGTACTGAAGAAAATTGGAAAATGGAGAATATGTGTGGACTTCGCCGATTTGAATAAAGCCTGCCCCAAATATGAATACTCACTGTCAAAGATAGGTCAGATGGTTGATACCACTTCAGGACACGAGTTACTCAGCTTCATGGACGCTCACTCCAGATACAATCAGGTGAAAATGTTCCAACCGGTGTGACTCTGCTATGGGAATATAAGGTAACATAGGTAAATATATTTTACGTTTCCATGTTAATCGTGAAACAAGTCATGGGGGAATACATAGAGAAAGATGAAAGGATGATAAGCTACTTACAATGGGCATATGACTTCCTAAGCACGTTGAAAGGCTACCGGATCCAACAGATCCCGAGAACTGAGAACGGGCACGCTGACGCACTGGCAAACCTAGGATCATCATTGTAATTTTTGTACAAGAGGAACGTTCTCATTTCTGGATAGACCAAGTACCTCACTCCCATGTAACAACATAACTGACATCGAAGTAAAAGGAGAACCCAATTAGCAGGACAACATAATCCGTTATCTGAAGGAATGAATACTCCCAGAAGATAAGCTCCTCGCTACGAAATTTTAGTAGCAGAGCACTAGGTATACATTGATAAATGAACTATAGTATAAGAAATCCTTTACAGGTTCGTACCTGAAGTGTTTGCGGGATAATGAAGCCAAATAAGTGTTAGCTGAAATTCACGAATGGGTATGTGAAAATCACACCGGGGCAGATATTTAGCTCACAAAGTGATAAACGAATGGTAATACTGGCCGAAGATGCACTAAGGCTCTAAGCAATATGTTAAGAAATGTTATAAGTGCCAGCGTTTTGCACATGTGGCCAAGATGGCCCCCGGAGAGCTCAAAACCGTAAAGAGTCCTTGGTTGTTCATGCAGTGGGCCCTAGACACTGTTGGACCACTCCACACGACACCCGCTCAGAAACATTTCTTATTGGTTGCAACAGATTACTTCACCAAATGGGTTGAGGTTGAAGCTTTTGCCAGAATTCGTGAAGAATAGGTGAAAGGGTTTCTATGGAAGAACATAGTATGCCGATACAGAATTCCCCGGGTCCTCGCATCTGACAACAGACTTCAGTTCACTAGGAACACGGTGAAAACCTTTTGCCAAGACTTGAAAATCATCAACCGATACTCCACACCCTACTATCCACAGGGAAACAGACAAACTAAGAAGTCAAACCGTTTTATACTTGACAATTTAAAGAAACGATGAGAGTCAGCCAAGGGGAAGTGGGTGGAAGAATTTCTGGCAGTACCATGGACATACATAACAACTCCTAGAGAAATAATGGGTGAAACATCATTCACTTTAGCATACGGAGTGAAAGTAGTGATTCATGTTGAACTAGAAGCTTCACTATAAGATCTAGACTGAGGAAACAGCAAAATGAAGGACTCCTCAGAAATAGCCTTGATGAGCTGGAAGAACAACGAGAAACAGCCCTCATCCGGATGGCCCATTACAACTAGAAAAGGAAATCTTACTTCCAAAAAGAAGGTGTGGAAGTGAGAATTCTAGAAATGAGACCTAGTTCTAAAAAAGATCTTCCAGACAGAGGGAAAGCTTAGACCAACATGGGAAGGGCCATATATCATCAATGGAATAGTGGGAAGCGGCTACTACCGTTTGAAAACGGAAGAAGGAACGGATTTGCCAAAGCCTTGGAATGCGGCTCACCTGAAGAAACACTTCTTTTAAAAATTATAACATTCATTATAGTGAACATTTTTCCTCTGTTTTTTCCCTTGTTTTCCACTTTATGCTAAATTAATAAAAATGAGGGCGTGAAGTCCTTGGGAGGGGCAGTTCATAAGCCTTACTCTCAGAAGGAAATAAGGGCATGAAGTCCTTGGGAGAGGAAGTTCATAAGTCTTACTCTCAAAAGGAAATAATGGCATGAGGTCCTTGGGAGGTGCAGTTCATAAGTCCTACTCTTAGAAGGAAATAAGGGCATGGAGTTTTTGGGAAGGGCAGTTCATAAGTCCTAGTCTCATAAGGAAATAAGGGCATGAAGTCCTTGGGAGGGGCAGTTCATAAGTCCTACTCTCAGAAGGAAATAAGGGCAAGAAGTTCTCAGGAGGGGCAGTTCATAAGTTCTACTCTCATAAGAAAATAAAACATGAAGTCCTTGGGAGGGGCAGTTCATAAGTACTACTCTCAGAAGAAAATAAGGGCATAAAGTCCTTGAGATGGGCAGTTCATAAGTCCTACTCACAGAATGAAATAAGAATATAAAAATCTTTGGGAATGATAGTTCATAAGTCCTACTCTTAGAAGGAAATAGCATAAAGTCCTTGGGAGGGGAAATTCATAAGTCTTACTCTCATAAGAAAATAAAAGCATAAACTCCTTTGTAGGAGCATTCCCTAGGTCCTGCTCTAAAAAATTCTAAAGATCGAAAAAACCGCTTGCCATAATATTTCTCTAAAATTTCACCGAAGTGTTTGAGAAAAGGACAAAAGAAAGTAAAAGCAGGAGATTGTTTGAAGAACTGATAGAGGAAACGACGAAACAAGAAAGATCTTCTCGTTAAACATCAAAAATATACAAAAAAAAATGGGTGCATAGAAAAGTAAAATGCAAGGAAGCTAAGATTCCTCTTTATAAGTGGCCTCTGTAGGAGGGTCAGAAAGTAGGGAAAGGAACGATGAGATCATGTCCGACAAGGTCCTCAGGAAGGTCAACGAGAGGCATGCGGGGAGCCTTGTCAGATTTGAAGTCACAGTAACCCACGCTATAAGCCATACCCTCAGCCTGATCAAGAATGGCCTGGTACTCAGCCTCGAGTGCGGTTTCCCGCTTGTCAGCCCTGGCCAAAGCAGCCAATGCAGACGACATGTTCTCTTCTACCTCAGTCAGCTTCCCCTCAACAACGGATAAGTTCTCCTCGCTAATATCGACAGTCTTCTATGACTCCCGCAGAGACTCTTCCAAACTCACCTGCTCAACCGCAACAGCTTCCAACTCTTCGTTGAGATGGGCAACAACCCCTCGAAGCTCGGCCTCCACCATCATCAAATGATCCCGCTTGGCAAGGACGGTGCTATAAGACCAGTTGATCTCCTGAATCTTCATCCTGAACCCCGCCATCATGAGCTCAACGGAGCGGATGTCCTCCTAGAGCCTGTTGTGATAAGTCACAGCCTGTGAAAAAAACCTGCAAGTGTTAATAAACGAAAAAGTATAAAGGAAAAGGCAAAGAGATGAAATCAACGAAAGTAAAAAGTACATGCATTAGACTATGACTAAGGCTGACGATCTAATCGGTAACAGACATCTAGCAGAGGGCAGCCATGTCCATGTCAGACTTGACCCCTTCACAATCGTGTGCGAACGAGGATCCTTCAAGAAGCTCACAGAAGTGGGAACGGGCGGAGCCAACGTATAGCGACACCATCTACAAACATCAGTCTCCTCGGGCATCCCCTAAGAACTAGAAGATGAAGGAGATGGCCTCCGAGTAGACAGAGGAGGAGGGGGAGAAACCTCTTTCTACGTTGAAGTGTCCTTGGCTGTGGGGGTAGGATGATCATATGAAGTAGGGGGTGGAACGACAGCAGGAACGGGAGCAAGAGTTGGCACCACAACAACATCGGGGATGATACCAGAAGTGCTAGCATCCTCCATCCTCGACGTACATTCCTCTCCCCAGTCCCTATAAGTTTTTCTAGAGACGCTTCGACATCTTCAACTGCTCGTGGGCAAAATGAAATAACGCGTCTTAATCTTCGACATCTTTCTGCTTTATTTCCCGTTCTTTTTCTTCTTCGTGTTCTTCCTCTTCCTCTCACTCAAGAACTAGAGGAACTAGACACCATGATGTTGCGGAAAACATGAATGAGGATGGCCCGGAGAATTTCTAAAGTCGAAGAAGGAGCAACGGCCTCTACTACGAAAGTGAGGGTGTGAGAAACGTCGATCTGCCTCCTTCCAGGTAGTTATAGGCAGCGGAGAGCCGTGTGGCTACGTCTTTAGGGATGAAAAACATTTTGTTTTATTTTTTATCTGCACAAAAATAGAAAATGGTTAGTAAAAATGACCAAAGAAGAAAAAAGGGAAAGGGAAAAGAGAGACTAGAGCTCCAACTACTTACTGAAAGACCCACAAATCTTGGGGACATTCCAACGTTGTTAACTGCCCCAGTTCCCGCCAATTAGGAGGGTCTCATCTTCCCAGCCTTTATCCCCCATTGGGAGATTAGTGATTAGACCTCATTATTTCTTGCTAGCACGGGGAACCAAGTAGTAAGATGTGTCGCGCTTCATAACGATGTACGCAGCACGAATTTCATCTACACATATGTTAAGGTTACGCCTCATGTTTAAAGCTTTTATCCCTGAAATAACTTTGTGTGTGTTAGGAGTATATTGGGAGGGGGCGAGATAGAAAGTGCCAAAAAATTCTCGAAAGATGGGGGAGAATGGGAGCTTTAATCCTAAAGCTATATACATAGGGGCCAGGGTGATTTGATAGGGTGGATTGCAGGGGAAAGACCTAGGTACCCCATCCCCAAAATTTGCAAATGACATCTGGGGGAAGGCGTTTTTATAACGGTTCATGAAGTGGTTGAATTTGTCCCACTTCCTAACTAATGAGACATTGACCTTAAACTATGTCTCTCTCATAATTGACAAAGAAACCCTTGATAAGAAGAAAGGAACATAAAAGGAGTAAAAATGGAGGAAAATAAATGACTTACAAGAAACAGACTGTGCGCAGAGTTGAGATGAGGAAGACAAAGACTTTAAAAAGACTCTACAGATGCGAAAAGGGAATGGAATTCAATTTATGGATTTGAAAGAAAAATGAAACATAATCAACTCTGAAGAACGAAAGGCGTGGAAGTGCAGCAGGATCATAGGGAAAGGACGTTTGAAAGGACAATGTAGGTCATCATTCAAACGGGAAATGATAAAATGACAACCGAAAAGAGAAGGAGATGTTTCTTGAAAACTTGCACCGCCTGAGCGTGGGGAGGCGAAGCAACGCACGTAATAACTATGAGCATGATTTGAAAATGCATGATTTGCACCGAGAACCGAGTACGGGAAGGGTGAACGTCACGGATCAGAGACAAATGAAGTTCTCGAGAAACACGCCAGGCAAGGTGATAATGGCATATGTTTTTATTATTTAATGTACCTATTTTTTTCTACGCATTATTGATGTTTGCATGGTAAAAGATGAAAATGGACGAAGCCGACAATCCCATGTCAAGACGCGCGTAAAATGCATTCATTACACTTCAACGAATCGAAATTCATTGAGTGTAATAGGGGCAAATGAACAAGCAAAAAACTTGCACCATGCCACAGAAAATGTCAATCAAGAGGCAGTTAGGAGATCTCAGCTCAAGAACGGGAAGGAAGAGATCTGAGTCACGAGAGAAGACCACACGACTGTAACTTATTTGGTGACTGAAAGACTAGGGGATGAGACAGTTGAGAGGAATTGATGGAGTGAAGGGTCTCACACCTGACAAAAGATCCAATAAGTGTGGACGAGATCCTATGGGTGTAATAAGTCCTCCAAAAATATAGGAGAAAAGGGGATCATTCCCAACCATAGAGGAGAAGAAGACAATTCCCTTCATTTTTTTCTATTTTATTGACAAAATTATTATTCTATTTACACCTGATGGCCTATAAAGGCTTGGGTAAGGAATGAAGGAAAAAGAGATCAAATGCACAACTCAAAACATTACTCAGTGTGCTTTGACGACTCTCTCTTTGACAACTCTCTCTTTCTCTCTCTCCCTCTCTCACTCTCTAATCTTTTGATCATCCCCCACTAATTAGTAACAAGACTATTGGTGTGGAGGAAAAAATCCTTTACAATATACTTGGCCTTGCACTCTGAATGTATAAACACCTTTAGAAGATGAGGAAAGTTTCTTATCTAACTTCACCCCAAACGATGTGTATGAAAATATGATGTTAGACGCTCTAATATATTTCCTAGACAAAATACCTTCATCTATTTGAGAGGTGTACAAAGATCTTAACTTATTGGGTACTTCAATGTCAGCAAGACGGATCTGACCATTATAACAACAAAATGTAGGTGGTTCATACTCAAATCTCTTGGCATCACAATAAATACATGGTGCAGAATATTTAAGCTCATGTCGCGATGTGGAAGCTGAGTCAAGTATTAATTCTCATGTTGAGAGAACCAAACAATATAATTAAAAGGTATAAACTCATTACTCTTCAAAATAACATGGCAATATATTTTTTAAATTATATATTTCCGTAAAAACCTTGCTTTTCGTAGGTTGGCCATCGTCCTTTGAATGTCCGATCAATATTTGATTTGGTATTTGAAGAACTAATTTCTGCAACTTTCATTTTCTTTCTTGAATAAATAGAGTATTGAATTCGCTCTATTTATTCTTCAATAATTAGTTCATAATATTTTCTTTACTATTTATCTGCCTATACAATTCTTATACATGAAAAAGAAGACAGTTTTTTTGAATATATTAATAACCGGAGTTTTAAATGACTAAATATTATTTAACTTAAAAGATGAAAACATACCCCCACAAAGTAAGAAAAGCATAATCTAATAGCATCATTTCCCAGATTGGATATTTGTTATTGGATTATGCTTAATATATATACATTATTTTTCAACTTGAAATCAAGCTTCTTGCTGACAGATTCGCCAAAGCTCTTCTCGCCATTGTGTTTTGGGATACTGGCTCTTGTAGAACAGTCATGAAACTCTGTCTCCTACCTCCAGAAGAGTGGTCTCATATAACCAATACTTCTCCACTACTAATGGAAGTTTATTCAAAATTGAGTGAATTACGAAGAAACGTATTGGTCTTCAATTCTTCCCAAATTGCATTATCTGGATTAAGATGTTGGGCAGCAATCTTCCTACAAAGGATATTTTGATTGGCTTTTATGCTTTCTCCCGCACAAAGAAACTTCAAATTTTATCTACCGGAATCCAATACAAAAGTTTTTTCAGTGCTTATACCCCTAATGCTAGTGTCTTGGAACTCCAACAAGTTCCTCTTACCTATGCTCATCTTTGTGACCACATCCTTCCCTACTGTGTTGATAGGCATGGACAGTTTCCCCATGCTTTTCCCCTCTGGAAAAATCCAGTATTTTTTATCTGGCTTCCTTTCAAACGAAACGAAGACCTCAATCCCACCAAGGCCACTCATCCAGGCATGAATCCAGATGATCTCAAATTGGCCCGCGGAGAATGTGCAGCTCTTCTTCGACAAGGACTCATTGAACCTACTAAATCTGATTGGGCGTGTCAGGCTTTTTATGTCGAAAAACGATCTGAACTCAAACGAGGAAAAAAGAGACTTGTGATTGACTATAAGCCTCTCAACCTATTTCTCTTCCCAAGCCTAGTACCATGTCCATCCATTTAAAACGGGCCAAGATCTTCTCAAAGTTTGACTTTAAATCTGGGTTTTGGCAACTAGGCATTCACCCCGAGGATCGTCATAAGACTACTTTTTGTATACCCAATGCCCAATACCAATGTACCGTTATGTCTTTTGCACTTAAAATTGCTCCCTCACTTTTTCAAAAGGCCATGACCCAAATGTTTGAGCCCATTTTGCACACTGCTCTGGTTTATATTGATGATATTTTTTTCTTCTCAGAAGATCCACGTTCTCATCAACTCCTGTTATCTCATTTTATTGCTCTTATCAAACAATATGGAATTATGCTCTCAGCGAAGAAGGCTGAAATTGGTGCTATCCGTATTGAATTTATAGGCATGATATTTGAATATGGAAACTTTCAACCAGGTCCCTATATTACTGTGGAATTACTCAAATTCCCCAATACTGATTTAATGATCAAACAAATCCAACAGTTCCTCGGCATTATTAATTATCTCAGAGATTTTATCCTTCACGTAGCCACCTACACAAGCCATATGTCCAAACTTCTCAAAATGAATCATCCACCTTGGGGTCCTGCATAGACTAAGGTGTTCCACGTCCTCAAGGACCTTGCTTAACATCATTATCCCTTAAAGATTCCTGACACAGGACTTCGTATCCTACAGACAGATGCCAGTGATGAACACTGGGGGGCCATTCTCATTGAGGAAGATAAGGGCAAAGTATTTTTATTGTGGACATGCTAATGGATAATTTAAAGACTCTGAGATACATTATCATGTTGCCTGTAAGGAAATCCTAGCGGCCAAAAGGGGCATTGAAAAGATTATAAGGAAATCCTAGCGGTCAAAAGGGCCATTCTCATTGAGGAAAACAAGGGCAAACGTGTTTATTGTGGACAATTTAAAGACTCCGAGAAACATTATCATGCTACCTATAAGGAAATTCTAGCGGTCAAAAGGGGCATTGAAAAATTCAATTTTTATCTTAGCCCTTATGAATTTACTGTCGAAATGGATAACACATCCTTTCCAAAGATGTTTGATCCAAAATGAAAAATTCTTTCTAATAGACAGCTTCTCAGATGGAAAGACTAGTTCTCTCGCTATAAATTCATAGTTCGTTGTCTTTAAGGACATCAAAATACCATTGCCGATTATCTCTCTCGAACTCAGAAAGACATCAAATCTCTTGCAGCCGTTCCTTCTCCTCACACACTATTTATTCTTATCATTTCTGATATTCTTAACTCAAGTCCCACAATTCCCTTCAGCATGCCTGCCACCATTTTCCCTCTAGGACCTAAATCTGATGGTTCTACTGTTATCAACAATCTAGCCACAAAAACTCTGTTTTATTGGCTTCACCTTTTACTCATAAAAACTCAGATTCATCCTTATCTAGACCATTTTGATATGGTCATCCCTTATACCACCGTTCCTCTTATCAAAGGTTCTATTCCAGAGGAACTCCTCTGGTATCTCTGGCTTTTTCCGCTCTCCACTACTGTGCTATTGGGTTCCTGTATATCCTATTTACCATTATATATGTGATTCTGCCAATACTCATACCCTCCTTGTTACACTTTTTCAACTATTTACACCTCAGCCATATTGGAGAAGTCAGCTCACCAAGCTACTCACAGAACACAATCTCTGGACCGCTCCTCACAAACAGAAACAAAACTTCTTATGTTTCTTTACTCTCCACAGAGAGCAAACTCAGTTTGTTGATGGAACTCTGTATATGCAAAACCATGTTAATTTCTGGAACTCCTATGCGGCTTGGCCCAAATATGAAAGCTGGCTCATGAAACGGTTGGGCCAGACATTAACTCGGCCTAATGAGCAAGCCACGAATGACGTATACAATAGTTTTCCTCTTGGGCCATTCCCTTCTAGTCCTCAACTCTCCTCTGGAGCTTCCTCATCTACTCTCCATCAGTTCCAACACTCATTCATCCTTAGTGGTCGGTCTTCTCCTCACCCTCAATACTCATATCCATTTGAGTCTCAAGATCCCTACCAGCTAGACACGCAATTCCACCCTAATTGTTCTTCCCCAGAGCTTGGCAAGCCTTTTGTACCACCATCGGAGCCAGTCCTTCTGTCCTCACCTCCTACAGATCCCAACCAAGACCTTGATGACTCTATCTTCGCCTATTTCCAGGACCCACCATATGATGAAGAATATGCCAACCTTGGATCCGATCACGGGCCCATCTTCAAAAGTAACTGGTAGTGCTGCCACATCTGTCTCCCACTCGTCTTTGTCTTTTCCATATGTCTTGTTGTAATAATTAAAGTAGGATTGTAGTTTTCCTGTCTTTTTGTAATAATTGTAATCACTTTGTAAAATTAGGATTGTAGCTTCCTGTGTTTTTGTAATAATTGTAGTCGCTTTGTAAAAGTAGGCTTTTTAGGTCTGTAGTTTCCTATTTGTTTACTTTAGCATGTTCGTCTGTATTCTCCCTCCAGCTTTATATAAGGAGGGCTTCTCTTCCTTTGTAAGGCAGAAGTTTCCAGAATAAAAACATACGAGTGTTTTTCTCTCATGGCTTTCTAATTTCCCCTTCTATCTCCTTGCAACCATGATCTTGTAATAGTTTACTTCTGTCTGTCGAGATTCAAGTATGTTCTACACTTACCCTCACTAGAGGGATCTTGTGTATCAAAAAGAATCAGAATGTGATCTTGAAAGGATAACCCGATGTGATTCTCTGAGTTTTTTAGTTTTGATGAATACGTTCATAGGTCTTAAAGTGGTTCCCTAAGATGATGTTGGTTGAGCTTTACCTGGATATTGAATTTATTCATCATACTGATCAGTTGAGAAAATGATAGTTGATTTTCCCAACTTGGTATCAAAGCCATACTTTTCCATGTGGTAACCTATTATAAGAGAAGGTCAGTAAAGAGATACCTCAGAAGAAAATGAGTGAATCAACAAGTCTTGAACTGTTCGCCTTTCCTCCTTTTTCTCTCCCAAAGATCTTCCCCCTTCTGTTCGACGAACCCTGGCCAACAAGATTGATAACCTTATTGAAATCAACCATCTTCCTAAAGATGTCAAAATTCAGGAGATGGAATTACCTATTCTCAGTCCATACAGCCTTTATCATCGATCAAACTGAGTACTTCACAATATCAAAACTCTAATATCTACCTATAGGCCTCATGTTAAAGAGATTGTTCAAACCATAAAATTAGATCATTGTGGTCTCCAAGCCACCACAACAGATCCCTCAAGAGCTGCTTAATGGTTGACAGACACAAGGCTATACTCACCTCCATATTAGTGCTATTTTCTTGCCTTGACTCTCCATGGTAGAAAAGGAATTGCAGCTACTGCTCGAATTGCTCTCCTGGACACCACCTTCACGTCCTACAATAATGCTTTGATTGGTTCTATTCTAACCACTCTTAGCAATGGAACGGTTATTCTTACCATCGCTCCAAATTTTAATATTAAACTGTCAGACCCAACTTTTTTTCAGAGACTGAAAGTTCAAGTCCAGATTGTTGGAGCAGAACAGAATTCCAGGGCAATCATGGCCACCATGCATCATCAGATCATTTATCGCCTCCAAAATCATTCTCTTGACCTCCATTTCCCAACTTGAATTATAGGTAGATAAATAGTAATGTTATTTAGATTAATACATTGGAAAATAATGTATAAATATGAAGCATGATCCAATAACAAATATCCAATCTTTTGGGTATTTAGTTCAATTTTCCCCTTTATAGATGGGTATGTTATGGGTAAACCCAATATCCAAACCCATTTCTTACTCTATAATAAAAAGGGACAGTTCTCACACTCTGGTGTTAAAATTGTCGTTGATATTTGAGCTTTATTACGTTTTAGGTCGTTTGTATGAAGTAGGAGATGGTCTGTAAATTTGGCTTGAATGAGGGTATTTCGGTTATTTACTTGTTCTAAATTGTTGAATGAATCTGAACCATTGGATTGTTTTTTTTATCTTAGTCCTTTCCAGGAGGTGAATCAGAGAGGAAGAGATGATGTTTTGATGCCCGACGTTTCCTTTCACCGTTGTTAGGTCTTCTCTCTTCATTGTCTCTCTCCCTCTGCAATTTTTTTCATTGGCTTGGTTTGTGTGTAAATACTGAAGTTTATGTTTTCCATGTTTGAATTGATTGTAAATAATCTTTGGATGTGCCTTGTAGTTTCTTGAATTACATGAAAATTTATCGTCTTTCTTACAACATGTTTTATGTTTTTTATGTTTTTCTTCAAATCGTAGTAGAGTGATGGTTTTCGTTATTTGTTTCTTGTCTCATTGAATGTGTTTAAATACAACTTTTCTTGTCTCATCGATTTTATTATGAAATTTTTATGCTTGTTTGTTCTTATCTTTTAACATGGTTTTTTAGGTACCCTGTCTAGGAAGGTTTGTACTAAACTTATAACTACATCTACTTATATGCTAAATATTTTCCCATAAACCAAACGATAAGGAATATTGAACTACTATGGCCGTTTTATATTTATTACGTCCTTTTTGTCTTAACGAATCTAAAATTTTAAATTCGCATACTCAATTTGAACTACTATATCTTTATTGGAGCATTAGGAATTAAGTCATGAGAGATTCTCGTCTTAATAATGTTTGATCATAATTCATGGCTAACATTCATATTTAATACATGTGCCAACTGCATCCTACTTAAATTATTTATTACTTTGATTATTTTTTGTATTTCACTAATCTTGTAGTCGAAGTTGGAAGAAATAATTCCATTTCTTTTACTATCAATAAATCACTTGTTTTCCTTGTATCCTATCCGTTCTTAGGGGCTTTGGGGTTGAGTTGAGTTATATCTAATTTTACAAAATTAATTTTACATTAATGAAACTATCTTATTCAATTCTGGATCAAAAGTAGTTTGACAAAAGAAAAGAAATTGGGTCAACCTAAAATGCCTTCCTTTGATTCAACCTTCTAGATTTATTGATTGCCTTTGTACATTTTACCACCAAGCTGATGATAGGGCTTCTCCTGTTATGTTGTTTAATATCTCTTGAATTGATATGCATAAGCATTCTGAATGCATCTACCAACAGTTAGAATGCAGTTGGCTTATAATCATTGGTTAGTGATGTGTGAGTTGCATTTAAATTTTTTTTAATTAAACTATTGTGATTAGAAGCGTGTGCAAAATTACGATATGCATAGAGAGTTTGGCACAAACCAGATTCGGCAATTGTGATTGCTTTTATTTTTTAACAATTTTTTTATTTCTGTTTCTAACTTTTGTTGTTGAAGTACTTAGAACTGCGTTGACTTTGGAATGCATAAATAATTATTGGCTTCTGTAAATTAGTGAATGAACTTTCGAATCAAAGATCATGATGTTCGTTTTTTTGTTTTTTTACGCTTTTCTTTTAATTTAATGAAGTATGTTTTCTTAGTGGATGCTGTATTTTTATTTTCTTATAATCTGTGTTTCTCTTGGACTGAAGTCTTTCATTTTTTTCTTGGGTTACTATTAGTGGAGAAATTTCCTCCTACCCCATTGAGTTATAATTTGTGCTTTGAGTTATTCTATTTTTATTTTTCATTTTTCTGTTATATTAATAGATGTTGGTAGGTGAAGATTCAGAGACAAATTATTTATAATTTGTGATTTAGTGACTACTTCTACATCTTTCTGTTCGTTTGACATGTTCTTTCTTTATTATATTTATCCACCTATTGTTGTCTTTTGTTCCGCTAAGTATTTTTTATATGCTTTGTAATGTTTGGTTTGGGTATGATTGTAGAAATTTTATATATTTTTTCTTTAAATAATTATTTAGTTACCTCAAAGTTTAAAGATGTAATTCATTTTTAGTTTGATTTTAGAACATATGTTACGATTGTCCTTATTGTTGATGCTTGCCTATCTAAGCATGTATATATATGTTTGTGTGTGTGTGATAATTTATTTGATCAATATATACATGACAATTTTTTAAACTACATATACCATGTTTATGTTACAATTCATGTTATTGATTTTTTATTTGTGATTTTTAAGCTTGCATGTAAATTTCAATGACAAAGACAAGATAGGGAGAGCGTTGATGATAGACCTTTGTCTTGTATAGTTGTGGGTTCTTTTATGTTTGATATTTTCTTGGTGTAGCTCGAGTAGATTATGGGATTTATCTTCTGTGTGTTTTTAAATCACGTGAGTTTATTTAGATCCTACCTATGTTTTGCATTGTCTTATTCCTTTTCTGCAAATGCCATGGCATTTGAATGTTGCATGGTTGTGCTGTTTGTATAGTTTGCGATACATTATCATGTTCCTTACTTCATCACTTTCTATTTGTAGATTAATTATTTGAAAATTTGTTAAACCGATTGGTAGTTTCCGTTTTCAGTTTTCAGTTTTCAGCTAGACGCTTAGAAAATTTCATTGCTTTACAATTGTGGATCATGAGTTTGAGTTTTATGGACTTTGTTTTATATAGTAAATTTGCTAATTTATGTGTTAAAGCAAGAAATTTGCTAATATTCTTAAAGCAGGGTCTTCCATGATTAACTTAGAGCAAGAATTCAACAGTCTTACGTGTCTGTCATGAAATGAACTTTGAGTTAAAAAATTTCATTACTAAATTTTAAATTAAGCAAACCAAAGGAAAATCTCAGAAAATAGTAGAAAATCTAGATATATAGGAAATCATGTAAAAATGGTTATTGGAAAGATGTATGATTCTTATTCTCTTTATTTTAATTTTTATATTTTTTCATTTATTATATCTAGTAATTTGGCATGTGCACACGAGAAATCATGAAAAAGTGAGTATTGATAAGTGTGATGGACGACTGTTTCTTTTCTTTCTTTTAGTTTTTATATAATTGTATCTCTCTTGTTTCTAGGTTCTTTCTTTCTTTTAATTTGTTATTATTTTTTACCCAACATGAGGAGTAATTTCAAAGGGTAGGTCTACGTTATCACTTTGAGGTGAGGACCACTTTGGTGATATTTTTTTATTATTTTATATTATTTCTAGTGATTTGATAGATTTACATTAATTGCTTGTGTGAGAAATCATGAAACCTACTATGGATACACATCCATTGCTTGTATGAAAAGTCACAAAACCTATTCTATGTGACATTGATTGTTTGTGTGAGAAATCATGAAAACTTATTTTATTGAAGTTGCACCCATGATTTGATTTATGCTAAAGTCCAACCATTTTTTCTATCATGTATTCTTTTTATTTAAAAGATTTTCATCAGTTTTCTTTTACATTCTTTATAAAGTTTAATTTCTTCCTAAGGGTTTACATAAACTTATTAAATCATTTCATTATCTATACACTAGAATAATACTCAATCCGTTTGGTCTCAAAGCTTAATTCTCCTCTGACTAAGGTATTTCTCTAATCCACTCTAATTGATATTATGTTAGAATTGTACATGCATTATAATTTTTGTTTAAAGAGAACACAAATCTAGTAATCTAGCAATCTAAAAGCATGTCATTTCTTTAAAAAGAAATAAAACTTTAAAGAAAATATGTCTTAATTGGAGAACAATTATAGAGTCGGGATTTCCGACCACAACACGACTTATGAATATTTCTACGCCTTCTATTTAAATTTTCAAATAAGATTTTAGTAGACCTTATTATTTGTGTCTAACCATGTTAGTGTAATTTATAGATACAAAATATATCGTTAGATGAGTTTTTAAATTTTAAATGTAAACTGTCATTATATATTTATTATGTAATGATATCAAATAAATTTTTGGGTTACAATAAATTCAAGAGGTGATTTCTGCTACAAATTTGAACTTAGTTTGATGTCTTTCCTAATTTTTTCCCTACAATTTTGTTACTCATTAGCTTTTTGTGAAAATATATTATTTTCTTGCTCTGACTTCTTGAGTTTCTATTATGGTTCAAGAGGACAACTCTACCAAAGAAAATGAAATCCTTGCTCTAGAAGATGAGGAAGAGGAGTTGACAAAGTTGATAGGAAGATGAGGAATGTTGTATTTAATTATTGCTCATGTTAGTAAGTTGTCTATTTCAGTGTTATTGAAATTATTAAGGAAAATATTTGAGTATACAAATAAATTCCTTAATAATTTCAATTTCATTTTCTATACAAATTATTGAATGTTAATTATTTGAGTATACAAATAATTTCCTTAATAACTTCAACAACACTGAAATAGACAACTTACTAACATGAGCAATAATTAATAGTTTCTATACCAATTATTGAATGTTCATAGGTAAGTGTTGATGAAATCATCAAGAAAATTATTGATTGTTCTCTACGGAGTGTTGATGAATATTCAAAAAAAATTAATTAAAGAAATTAATCTTAGATGTAGGATGAGTATTTGAAATTTTATTATTTGCTTGGATTTAGAGTTAACTTATTTTCTTATAATAACTTCCTAAATTGACTATTTGAATTGTTTCTATTTTGTTATTTATTGGTTACTTGACATTATTTTAATTTTATGGCATTAATACAACCGCTTAGAAAATACAATATGCTAAAATAGTTATGCTGCATATGTATTTAATTATATTTTTTTATTTCTCAACCAACCATTTATCCTACATATATCGATAATGAGGAAAAAAATATCAAACAGTACATGCTAATAGGAAGTAACAATCATAATAATAATTTTAGTTAATATTGTAATAAAAGCATTGAAAAAAACTTCTTTATTATTAAATCAAAGACATTCAAATTGAAAAACAAACATTGATCATTTTTTTACCTTGATTTTCTTACTATTTTCTAAAACTGCCCCTCCTTTCATATTTTTTCTTGTATTCCATAAACATCACTGCTACAAATTTCTGGAATAGTCATGCGTTTTCTTGCTCGATCTCCTTTTGACTTTTTATCCATTTTGACCAGAAAAATGAATTCTTTGTCATGACATCAAACAATGTTTTTGTAACACTCATTCTCTTCCTTTTTGGACTTTTTATCCATTTTGACCAGAAAAATGAATTCTTTGTCATGACATCAAACAATGTTTTTGTAACACTCATTCTCTTCCTTTTTGCTAGCCTGCATAAGTAAAATTAAACATTATTTCATTTATGGCATGAAAAATGAATTGAAAATTCACCAGACACACCTCTTTAACATATTTTTAAGACGTGATATCCAGTTAAAATCTCGGCTCCATAAAAAATTGTCACATACGTCTCTGTATTTCTATTGATTACAATCATTTTAGTATATATCTTTATTGTGTATGAAACTTTAGCAGTGTTACAGCTTGTACACTGTGTTGTGGATTCATCGCCAATAACATAAACTCTTGCATTACACAATTTGCAGCTTTCAAACCAAGGTTAATCCTTATTGACTACTTTTACCATTGTGGCTTTAAAGGAACAGTAGGATTTGTTAATATTTCTGTTGATAATATCTTCCAATGAAAACAATTTTGCATCTTTCATCTTTTTTTGTAGGGTATAAAAAGATGAATAGATTACTTTCTCCATTTAAAGCTTTTACCCTGTCCAAAATAAATTACAAACATGTAAAAATGATATTTAATAGTAGAAATGAGGAGAATTTTATAAAATTGTACCATTTGCATTGCTCGTCGGCTTCTTTGCCATTTGGATTGATTGGTATATGACTTTCAACTGTTGTAGTCAGGCTTATTTCATCTAATTTATAGACAAAAATAAAGTGATAATCATGAATATTGAGCATTGAATTGAGTGTTCTACTACACTGTATTATTTATGATAATATTATACTTTCGTAAAAGCTTATTTTCACATCTGATACTAAAAATATTCATGCATCGCAATCTGAATCTTCAAGTATTTGTCCTTCATTTTCTGCTAAGTCTCCCCATATTGTCAATTTTGTGGACTCTCTCCCCTCTCTTAAGAAGAAACAGAAAAATCATATTAAAATAAATTATGTTGCTCTCAAAATATCCTCACTTGTTATTTAAGAGAATGATATCTCTTTTCTTTGTTGTTCATCCCTCGGTCCTCTGAAATTTAATGTTGAAAGTTGGCTTTCACAATTGCAACGATACCAATAATATCTATAAAATATGATATTTTGTAGAATGGTTGGTATGAAATCTAAAAAATATAAAGAAGAATATAATATAGCAACCTATGCGGTAAAAATTATTTACCAAATCATTATGTGTTATCATTTAGCCTTCGAATATCATTGAATTCAACAAATGATTGTTGCGCGGTAGCAACTTGTTCATCTAATTCCTTTATGATTAAATTCGGTAAAATAATGATTTCTATCTCTTCATGCACATTATGGAACCTTCTATCTACGGATTTGACATTTCTGTTGGTAATGAGGTCCGTTTTGTTTTTCTCAATCAACGTATCAAACTTAGTTATGGTCTCGCTATACATCACAACTTACATTTTTGTTCCCTATACATTAGAAATGAATCAGAATTTATCATGAAATAAATAAATTATAATGCTTTGAAAAGAGTTGTAACTCGTCATCCATCAATATGATTTTCAAAATGTTTAGAGGGACTTTTGAGTTTTTGAAAGTCTCAACCAATCCTTATCGAACCAACATAACTCTAATCGTCCCATCTTTTTGAAAAATCTCCAATTTTGAGACGGGAATTGGAACAAAAGATTGTTCTTTATTTGTCATTGTGTTTGTTTGAAAATGTAGAGATCTGCCAAATTCTAGGAGTGGAGATGTGGAAAATGATTGTTTTATTTATATTGTATTAGTCACTTTGAAAGTATAATATAATAACTATTATATTTGAAATAAATAATTTTTTTGTAATTGAATCTATTATTTGTATTGAAAATTCTCATAATTCAATTCGGTAATTATTGATTCCCATAAAATTGGAGGGCCCCAAATTGTTTTACTTCTTTCGCTTTCTTATATGTTCTTCCAGTTTCCTCGTAACCATTAGTAACGGGTTTAGCGTTATGAGAGCAAAACATGACTTTTTCAAGATTACTCTAAATTATGTAGTTCAACATCAAAATTACAGAGAAAAGTAAAATGTTGTTGGACTCTTTGATTCGTAATCATATTAGTTGTCAGTGAAATGCTTGAACGTTGGTGCCAAATAGTCTAGTCTTTTCAAACTATTTTGAACTATCAATTAATGCATGATAAATGTCAGGTTTGTTATCAATTGTAATATTTGAAATTATTTCTGTAGTATTTGAAATTATTTTGTTGGGCAATTGTTACTATTAAACAGTGATTTTTTATTTGGATGACCTCTGAATTGTAATTGAAGGAGAAGCCAAGCCCAATTCTACGGGAAAAAAATTGAACGTTGGTGTCAAATAGTTTAGTCTTTTTAAATTATATTTTGAAAGGATAAATGCTAGGTGCGTTACCAACTGTAATGTTTGAAATTATTTCTATAGTAAACCTGGCATTTATCGGTAAAATGCTTGAACGTTGGTGCCAAATTCTTTTGTTGGACAGTTATTGTTTTGTTGGAGAGCCCCAATTTTGTTGGGCAAAAAATGCTATTAATATTGTTAAGGATATAAATTATTTTTAATATCAGATTCTTGAGTTGTGTCTATTCTTATTATTTCATAATATAACTTAGTATTATCACGTTTGCATGTGTTTTGGAATTTAAAAGACTCAAGCTGCATATATACTTCGATGACAGTTTAAACAATATTTTTTAAAATGAGTTTAGAATTTAATTTGAAGGAGAAGCCAAGCCCAATATTATGGGCAAGAAATTGATTTTGAACTATCAATTAATGCAGGATAAATCCAGAAACATTATCAACTATAATATTTGAAAAAATTATTTCTGTAAAATTTGAAATTATTTTATTCGGCAATTACAATTATTGCTATTAATGTTGTTAAGGATATATTTATTTCCAGTTTTGTGCCTACCTTATTATTTTTCAATATCAAATGTCAGGAAGGTTATCACATATAATAAATTATAGTATGATTGATATTGTTTTAATGTTGTAATGAATGATGGATGTGACATTTTTAAAATTAGTTTGGACAGTTTTGGCAAAAAAATTGCTATTAATGTTGTTAAGGATATGAGTTATTTTTTAATATCAGATTTTTCGGTTGTGTCTATTCTTATTATTTTATAATATAACTCAGTACTATCATGTCCGCATGTGTTTTCAAATCCAAAAGACTCAATCTGTATATATATCTCGATGACAGTTTAAAGAATATTTTTTATATGAGTTCTGAATTCCATTTGTAGGAGAAGCCAAACCCAATACTATGGGCAATAAATCCAGAAACGTTACCAGCTGTAATATTTGAAAAAAAATATCTATATAATATTTGAAATTATATTATTGGGCGATTACAATTATTGCTATTAATGTTGTTAATGATATGTGTTATTTGTTAGATTTTTCAGTTTTGTGCATATTCTTATTATTTTCAATATCAAATGTCAGGAAGGTTACCACATGTAATAAATTATAGTAGAGACTGATCTTGTTTAATGTTGCAGTGAATGACGAATGTGTCATTTTTAAAATTAGTTTATCTTTCAATATCAAATGCCAGGAAAGTTACCACATGTAATAATTATAGCATGATTAATCTTGTTTTAATGTTGTAGTGAAGGCGGATGTGGCATTTTAAGAATTGGTTTGGACAGTTTTGGCAAAACAATGATTTTATGGAATGCATGTTTTTAGTTGTAGTATGATTAACATTAAGATTTGAGATGTGAGGGTAAAATTGTCTAAAAATATATTTTATTTAATTTTATCTATAGTAAGATAAGATAAATAATTATAGATATAGAGTTTTTTTTATTCATTGCTCTTAATAAAATTTGCAACTTCAGTACTTTTATATATTGTATAAAATAATAAATACAAGATATTTAAAAGACTTTTCATATAAATAATAAGCACATTATAAGATTAATGTAGAAAATTTTAAAGATAACTAAGAGTAGTATTGTGTAAAAAAGTTTTTGCAACTTCTACATTTTTATAGATCGTATAGATTATGAGAATAATTCTTCATAATCACACATGACAACAAACATTACAGTCTGGTAAACTTTGTACAAAAAAAATCAATTGAACGTCAATCTAGTATAATCATGTATTCAATCTAATTTAAAATATGAATCTTCAATAATCGCACATTACAAATCGTGAATAGAAATTTTAAATCTAAAACTGAATTTAAATTTAAATCCTGAATCTGATTCCGGGCCTACTTCTAGTAGCTAATCAAGATTAGCTAAATAGGGCTGTCCGATAGCCCAAAACACTGGAGCAGAACAGGTACAAGAAGCGGCCGTACTTGCCGCTCTGCTTAAAACGACGGAGTTTCACTCGGATATCATCATTTCCGCCCGCACAACTTCTACTTCTTCCTGTCTCCTTCACCGCGTCCACTCGAGACTCCACCACATAGAGAGAGAGAGAGAGAGAGAGAGGCGAAGTAAGTTCCAGAAAATTTCTTTCAGTAGCTTTCAATGGCGGCGCGGGGAGCTTTGGTGAAGTACCTGAGAGTGCCTGTACAGTTTGGGCATCAAAACCCTAGCTCTGTTCCTTACGCTCGTCCCTTCAACGCGATCTTTTCCCGATTCTTCTCTGAGGAGGCCAGAGGCTCTTTCCTTGACAAATCGGAGGTCGCCGATCGCGTAGTTTCAGTCGTCAAAAACTTCCAGAAAGTTGACCCCTCTAAGGTAATTGAGAAAATAAAAAAAATCGGTTACTTCCAAGATAAACCCTGAATTTCTATCTAGTATCATTAAGTCAAGTTTGTTCCTGTCCTGGGACTACAAAGAACAAAACGAAAGGTACATAGAAGTGGAGAAAGCATGAGGTTATGTTATGAATTAAATAGGAAATGAATGCACCACATTGTTATTACTCATTAGGAAGATTATAGAATGTGGATAGTTTGAGTGGTTCAATAATATGAAAGGCATCTCCGACTATTTATGTTAATGGCATTGATTTCGAGTGTTTGATGACCTATTGGTAAAAATTGTGGGATTTGAAAGTTGTCACGTTGATCATGCCACTTATTGCAATAATGGTGTGGGAGATCTGTTATGAGTTTGATGTGTTTTGTTTTGCGATTGTAAGCTTAATGATGTTAAAGCTTTTCCTCTGTTTGCTTTGTGCTTATGTCATAGTTTCTCTCCCTTTTTAAGGTCCAAAGCCACATTTAAGCATCTCTAACACGTGTTGAAGTTCTATGTGTCTAACGCATTGGACAACCACATTTGAGTACATCATGTACAAAGTTGGATTGCAATTTGAGCACCTTTTTTTGTATATATTAGTTGTGATGCTTTAAATGATCTAATCTACCCTTTCTTGTCAAATACGGATGGTGATTTGCATTGATGCATTTGGTTTTAGTCATGCTATTATATGTTTAGGAAGTATAAGAGCCTGGGTTCTATATTATGTGATCTACTTCGAGTCTTGATTGATGTGAAATGAGAAACTGCCTACTACTATGTTACAGATAACTATTTACTTTGATCTGTTGTGTAAGTTCTTCTGTTGGTTTGGTCTGTTGTTATGTATTTTCGTATAGAAAGGACCAGCTCTGTTTTTCAGTGAATGGAAAACTCGTGAACTCGTAATTGCTTTCTGTAACTTGCCTTGGGCCAGTCAATGGTTATCATTGAATATGTTTCGGTTTCGTGGGTCGATGCTCTTTTTTTGTGGGATATAAATGCCAATGAGGGTTTTGAGCTTGATGGATGGTTAATACCATGGAGTTAATAGAAGGCTTTAAAAATGTGGGAAAACTCTCGTGCCCGTTTAAGCACTGCAAAAAGTTGTGATTTAGGGTGAAATTTAAAACTGTAAGGCAATGTTAAGATTAGATGCATGGTCATTGATCTGAATAATAGGCAAACCAAATTTATTGCAAGTGTTGACTTATGAGGATTTTGTTTAGCTATATTGGCTGTGCATCAACACTAGAAGTTCCCTTCATCCCAGAAAATAAGGACACGGCCTCATCTTCCAATTGCTAAAAATGTGAAGCTCATCTTTTAAAGTGTGTGTCACAGGTTAATCAGTCTGAACGTATTAGAAAGTATAGGTATTTGATTGATCACTTCATTGTTTGCAGTTCTAACTAATAAGCACAAGGCCCACTTACGTGAGGCGCCATTTTCTCATTATAGTTCCGGTTGCATGAGATGTGTCGGCTTCGGTTTGGATTCTAATTCTATAGGAACTGGGAACATCTAATTAGATATAAGGTATCAGGTCATGGTTTCCTGAAACAAAGGAGGTCACAAAAGAGATTTAAGGTCAAATTTGTAACATTTTTGATTGATTGTAAAAGGATTGCAATGTATTAACTTTGGGATTCCTTATGGTAGAGGAACAAGTACAGATGGTTGAAAACCTTTTTTTTTAGTACCACTTTTTGTAGATGCTTAGCTCAAGAAAATTCTGGTTTTATTCGGTTATCATAGAAGCAACTTTTTTTATATTACTGCTTCTCTTTATAGCATGTTTTGTTGTAAATTGAGTTTTTCTACTTTGGGGATTCTGCAAATGGGTGTGAAACTAGAATTGTGGCTTGATATCTTTAGTAATGTCTCTACGATCTTTAATGTAGTCTTGTAGTATTTGAGCAAGCTTTGTTATAAAGCTTAATGGGTCATTTTCTAGATCCAATCAACAGTTAGTGATGATGATTGGCGTTGAGATCCAAGCTTCCCGCATAATTGTTTATACTCCAAGGCATCATCAATTTTCTAGAGCACTCCGGTTTCACATATTGACTTTAGTTCAGTTACATTTTGCTTTGCTTTTTCGTTTACACTGTTCATTGTGCATATTTTCTGGCAGGTTACACCGAATGCCCATTTTCAGAATGATCTTGGATTGGATAGTTTGGATACTGTGGAGATTGTGATGGCTCTTGAAGAAGAGTTTGGTTTTGAGATCCCTGATAACGAGGCAGACAAAATCAACACCATCAGTCTTGCTGTTGATTTTATCGCTTCTCACCCTCAAGCAAAATAAGAGGGAAATTTTCCTGTTTTCAAGGAGGAATTGAGTTTCAGTAGAACACATATTTAACCTGATTTCCATTATGTTCTTTTTTCCTGAGCGTTAGGCTTTTACTCTTTTGGCCTGTTTAAGAGTGATTTTGCAAATGTGCCAACTTTATTGCTGCATGCCTACTTGATGGAAGCTATTGTAGCTTAAATGAGCCAAACTCCCTTCTATTGTTTGATTGATGTCAAATTTCAATAAATATCACTTGGCTATCTCTCTGTTGGATTCTATAAAGTAGAGGGGCATGGAATAGATTTTGTGGTCTTGTTTTTGCATTGTGAGTCAACTAAACCTTAAGAAGCAGTGATTTTCATTTTCTCCCCAATGATGTGGATGGAATATGTATTTTGTACCGAATCGAGAACTGAAAATGACCGATCAGTCAATTCTTTAGGGGTCTTTGGTTTGGTTTGGTTCGACGGAAGTAAATAATTAAAGTTTCAGTTCAGTTTGAAATTTTAACAATTTTTGAACTGAATTGCACCTGAACTTTAATTTCTATTTTTTAATAGTTTTTATTATATAATTTTGTACTGAATCGAATTGAAGAGTTTAGTTTCTATTATTTTTAAAATAAAATTTTGTTCAATTTTTTAATTTTTACTAAAGATGAATCGAAGAATTAAATTGAATTAAACTGAAATTTTATTCATTTCTCTCATGAATCATGAACAATCAGAATATTGTTGATGAATGAGAACTTTTAATTAAAAGGGGATCTGGTTCATCTGTGGGGGAATTTTCTAATACTCATTATTATTGTAACTTTTTATATATCTTGAAATATAATATTTTTATTTTTATTTTGACGAGATGATGATCTTATAAAAAAATGAGGATAATGAATAAGTCATTGGTATCGGAAATATCATAACCATATAGAGTGTTGATTACTCCATTAAGCTCAATATTTTGTTTTTGTTTTTTTTATCTCAATCACCGTCACATCATATTAGTATAGAAATCTCAACTATATTTGAACAGTATATTTCAGTTTAGTTCTTCCTATTGACTCGCTCAAGAATCTCTGAGGGTTGGTTTAGTATAAAATTACGAGCAAATGATTTTTAAGAATAAGATTGTGAAAAAAATATGTCTAGAAATTTAAAATTATTTTGTTTGTTACACTTGGGAACGTTATGATTTAATGATAAGAATGTTAAATTACTTTGTTTATTTTTAGTAGAACGTGGAAAGGAGTGTTACAAATATAACTAAAAAATTTCAATTCTACTCTTGAACTGAATTATATTTATGTTTGATTGGTTAATTAATTTATTTTTCTTCATTATTTATTACTTAGTTTCGATGGAACGTGGAAGGGAAAGTTACAAATATAACTAAAAAATTTCATTCTACTCTTGCACTGAATTATGTTTATGTTTGATTGATTAATTTATTTATTTTTCTTCATTATTTATTAGTTAATTTATAATATGCTAAAATAAAACAATTGTTAATTTATTTTTTTGGTAAAATAATATCTTTTTTATTTTTAAATTTCTTTTGTTTTTATTCATTTTTACTTACATGCCGACTAAATTGTTATTTTATCATAATGTTTAAATTGTAAATTTACCTAAATAATGTTGATGATGAAATAATTAATTAATAAGATATGAATAAAACAATAAGAAATTATGACAACTGAGAAAAGATAAAAATAAAATAAAAAAATTTAAAGAGTTAGGAAGTTAAATTACTTTATTAATTTGGATGGAATGTGCAGGTGAATGTTATAAGAATTTATCAATTTATAATTTTACCATTGCACTTGGACTGATATATAATGCTAGAATAGAAATAATTTCATCTATCCAAGAGTCTATAAACAAGTAATTTACCATACCCAAATTCATATTTCAAAAATAAAATTTATAGTCATATTGGGTACTTAGTAAATGAATTATAGTTGATCATATTAAAAATATATTTTAATTGTTCAATTATCCATTATTTAACATTTATATAAAAGATGATGTGAGGGAATGATAAATGTTAGTTTGAAAAAAATCATAAGAAAGAACTAATGGGTGATATAGAGCATGGAGATACCTTCCAATTTTAAGGATAGATACCCTCCTTTGAGGGTATTTTTATATTCCGGTTATCCAAAAATTTTGTAACTTGTCATATCAAACAAGGCGATCTCTTAACTTCATTAATATTCCAGACATTTGAGTTAAATTCCCTCTATACCAAACGACCCATTAGGCCTTTCTCCCCATAGTCGATCAGTGAGTAATTGGCTAAAGAATCTGAGATGTTATTGGTCTCTTCTACAGTAGTGTTCAACTTTTAGTCATGGTGTATGGTAAGCCTCGTCAATTAATTTATCCTACCTGATCTCGTCCTGTCTTGGCGGGACTCCCGTCTCGAACTCGAATTTTGAGTTTTTTGTCCCGTCCTGAACTCGTTCGGTCACGCTCAAGATTGATTTTTTTAGTCGGGCTGAGTTTTTTTATCCCGTTTGAACTCGTCTTGGCATGCTCGCTCCGCGATCCCATCCTGCAATCCCGCATTCAAGCCCTCATTTAGGCTCACATAAATGTATTAGTATTAAAATCTTAATACTTAATATATATTAATTTTTTAAATTTTTTTAATGAGGAAGTATTGCAATGCAACACCGAGGTGGTGTTGCATTGGCAACCCTGCGGTGTGCATTGTGCAATGTCGTTGCAGTGTTGCATTGCAACACCGTCGTCCCGTCCCGAGTCCTGATTTTGTGGGACAGGACCAGGATGAAGTTTTCATTTTGGGACGGGACGATTATGTCCTGTTCAATAGTCAACGTTCTATCTAGATGAAAGGGGATCGAGACGGGACGTTCCGGCCTGTTGATGATGCTTAGAGTAGGGTAAGCAATGCTGCTCAACTAACCTCTTTGTATAACAATGAGGGATACATATCTTTTCAGGGATACAGATCCTCTCATGTTCGAACATGAGAGGATCACGTTAAATCTGACGTGCGTATTGAAAGGCACAGTTCAATTAGATGTCCCTCAAAGATAAAAAAAAATGTCATGCCATTTTTAACAATGTTTATACAAACTAATTTAAATTGTTGAAATCTTAACTCAACTGTCTAAATCTTTAAAGCTTTTCCAAAAATCCCATCGGATATAAATCCAGCGATTAGTAGCCATGTCTTGTTTACTATGGAGATGACTTGGGGAGAAGACTTTGAAAATGTCTTGCTCAAAAATTGGAGTCAAGCAATGGGAGATGACCCCAAGTCCTCTTACGATAATGCCTTCGCCGTTTAATCGAAGCTATTAAATACAACAGCATCTTGTTAGTCTGATCTAAAGCATTAATTTAGAACATATCATACTTTTATCTTTTCATTCTCAAAAAAGAACAATCATTTATAATCAATTAAGAAAGCTATTTTGTAGAGAAAATTCCGACTTCCACAGAGACTGTCACGTGACAGGAAGAATGTTAGACTTAGAACAATTTAAGGTTCGGATTGTATAGTTCGGATTGGACATTAAGAAAAAATAAGTGAATATTATTATTTATTGATATCTATACAACGTGGTAAAATAGAATAATTCGGTCAACTTTTAAACAAGTCGGCACAACTTGACAAAATAAATTACAGAGAAAACTAGTAACTCAGATCTTCACTCAATAGATAAATACTGACAAAATTTAATACTTTCACATTAGTAAAATTGATTAATATTAAACGCACTACTTAAATATAATTATGAGATTTTAGCAACGTGTCCTCTCCACTAAGTAGCTTGACCACTGACAATATAAAAATGACACGTTAGTACAATAGCTCGTTATACTTCTCATATATCACTCATGCACATAACGTCACACCACCATATACTTATCACATATCTACGATTACAAACCAAAGTAAAACGTGAAGAATAATTTTATTTTCGATCCCAAAACACTTGAAATACTTAGTATATATATTTCAGTTCGGTTAAACAATAACATGACTGTCTTTGATAAGCCTCTACCACCTTAATCAGATTTATCTTGATGTTATTTTACATAATGCAGATTTAGAAGATCTCAATCGTTTAAAGATTATTGTTCCTGTTAGGTGGTTAGTAGTAGGAACAAAAACATTAGTACTCGTAAGTGAGAATTAAACTGTAATCTATCTGTAACTTCTCGTTTTAGTTTAGTTGGGGGGCAAAAATGGAAAGGGGCAGAACAGTATATTGGGTCGAAAATTCTAAGCAACTCGCCACCATAGTAGTTTCTAGAAGAAGAACTCCCTATAAAGAATCTGAACCAGTCTAGCTTGTCTAAAATTACACTTGCGCAGATGGCGGAGTGGCATCACTGTTTAGCTTCGAGTATTAAGCCTAAGCTTTTGCTCTTCATATCTCTTACTTTTCTCGTTGATTTTTCGCTCTCAGAGATCATTTTTGAAGAACGATTCGATGGTAACTCTTTCTTCCCTTTGAGTATTGGTTTGCCTTTTTTTGTGTTTCAGTCACGTTTGGTTGCCGAGAAACCGTAGGAAATGAAAAATAAAAAAAGAGAGGGAAGTGAAATTTATGTTGAGTTCGGTACTTTTTTTTTGTTTCGCGCGTGATCAAATGCTTGGATCTAGTGGTCGTTTAATGCCTATTGTTAAGTATCCAAAAAGCTGAGAGTCCATAATTTTGTGGAAGTTCTTTAAGTTTTAATCCAAAGTCTACCATGTCTGGAAACTGGCATTGACTTTTTGTCCTTTCCAAAGTAGAAAAAAGAAATGTACGTACCTGGTTTACTTTATTTCGTTGTCTGGTGTTGATAAAACAGATGGTTGGCAAAGCCGGTGGGTCAAGTCGGATTGGAAAAAGTCTGAGGGCAAAGCCGGTTCATTTAAGCACACGGCTGGAAAGTGGCCTGGAGATCCTGATGATAAAGGTATTACATCGTATTTGGTTCTTGAATTATCATCTATTTATAAAAAAGAATAATGAAGTTTGATTACTAAATCATCGAAGAGTCACAGATAGGTAGTGAGTAACATGTTCATGCCCTTCCTTAAACAATTTGAATATAACACTCGCACACCATGCGCTCTATACTAGTTATGTTATGCCTAGTTACTGCTGCCTTTTGGCTAGAGGAATTCTACCCATACCTTCTAGGTATTGCAGTGCTATTAGGCTACTAGCATTTTCTCAGGAAAAGAAAGTAAAAAGATGGGAAAAAGAAAAGGAGGAGGAGGAGGCTACAACTGATATCTTCTCATTATAATGAAAGAACTCTAGTGTTCCAATATATATGCGGTTCTGTTGTTTAATCCACGTCTCTTTCGGTGTCCTTGACTAGGAGATTTTATGTATTTTTAACTTCAATTATTCTCTCTTTGTCAGATATCCATTTTATAGAATGCTGTTCACCGACTTACACAACTACACATGACATGTACTAAAGGTTCAGCAGCTGAGCTGAGTGAACTCCAAATTAGCTTATAAGCCAAGTTTAGGATGGCATGATCTGTGTTTCTAAGAGCGCAGACTACATGGGTATTTTCATGAGCACCAATTATATTCATTGAGAAAACTCTAGCCACTTCAATGTAACCAGACTTGTTTCAGTTTTTGACTTTGAAAATCTATAAAGTATTTCAAAATGTCTTATTAGGATAGTCGTTTGCATTTTATGAGAATCCGTGACTGCCTCAAGGATGATTGTCTCCATGTAATCTAAAATTGCAAAAAAAAAAAAATTGTTAAACCACTTCCATAAAAATACGATTGCAATCAATGTTTTATTTGTCACAACAGCTCCAATAATGATGGTGCCACTTCCTGTTAGTTGCCACTTCGAATGCCCTAAAATTGTGTTACTACTTGCTAAAATAACACAGATCACCGAGAGTGCTCCCACCAAAAAAGCACGATCAACACTTACTGCTAGTCTTGACAAGTTTTGACTGCCAGTCCACCACGTTCTGCCATTGTCTCTTTTTGGATTAGTATTCTTCACTTAATCTCCTTAAGTGAAAGCTGAACTTCTCCAATCTCCATTAACATTTCTTGTGGAGCCTACATCAGCTGCTTCGTCATCCTTCTGGAATGCAACTTCTTGTTCCTTTTTACAGTCGCCATCGCCATCTGGACAGCAAATAGTTGTGACATGCCATCTAATATTATATAAGTGCATTATTATTTGTCGTGCACTTTCCCATTAAGCTGATGAAAGTTTCCATTGCATAGTCCTTGGCTGGTGACTAGAATTTAAAACTTCGGAAATAAATGATGATTTTGCAGTATGTTAATTTGAAGGTAACTTTTTGGTAGAATACTTATGGTTGTTGCTATTACTAGGAATTAATGTTTGTAAGGAAATCCTGAAACTCTGCTAAATATGAATTTTGGAAAAAAAATTCAGCTGATTATATTGAGTTTCAAAATCTTATTTGTGAACGAGTCTATGGCTTTATGTTGAGTTTCACATTATCAACAGCATTAATGCCCACTGTTATCTTGCTACTATATTCACTTCAGCATCTATTGACATATTTATGTTGGTTGATTCATTTTCTAACAAAGACTTGGTAATGGCTATCAAATAATGACGTTTTGATTTTTTTAGGTATTCAGACATCATCAGATGCCAAACACTTTGCCATATCTGCTAAAATACCAGAGTTTATCAATAAAAACAGAACATTAGTCCTCCAATACTCTATAAAATTTGAGCAGGACATTGAATGTGGTGGTGGTTATATAAAGCTTCTATCTGGATTTGTCAATCAAAAGAGGTTTGGTGGGGACACTCCATACAGGTTTGTTGTTCGTTACATTTCTAATTTGATAGCAGTCCTTTTTCTTCTTCTTCCTTTCCTTTTTGATCTGTAAGTGTAATTAATATTCGCAATCTAGAAAATGCAAGTAAAGGTGTGACTGTGAGATTCAGAAAACAAGGGTCAACCTAATTAAAATCATAAGATCTTACTGAAACCGAAATGTTAATTATGAATCCGCTCTTGTAGCCTGTACTACTCATTCATTTCACACTTGGATACCTTGACACCATTTGCTTCATCAGGATGCCCATTGTTTAGTTATTCACTGAAGGGATCATCTTGTAACAGACATTGATTTATTAGGGTGACCTATGTTCTCTTTGTTGTGTTTGTGACCTTAATTCAAATACTTGACACACTGCTTGAGTATAATTGATAGCCTCAAAACCTTGAGCATTAGATCAAGATTGAAGGTTGAATTTATCAAAATATATAAGCGAACTCGGTAATTGGGATGTGAAAAATGTGTCAAAGTTTTAATGTCACATCTGCTATTTGAGTGGTGATGCAAGGAGTCATGACGTGTTTTAGTCCATGGATCAAAATATTTGGCTACCCTAAGAGGAATAGATCCTTTACCATGTATAGATTGTAAAGTAGCTTCACTATCCCAAGATGAGGTACAAGGTGAGATTGGTCAACTACAAGATCGAAGAACCCTGAAATAGTGTTTAGAAATGTAAAAGATGTAAAGATGATTGGCTGAGATATGGAAAACAAATTTTGCAGGACATGGATGGTCGGCTGAAGGTTTTTTTTTTTTTTTTTACTTTTCCAACATTTATATTTGGATAAGAAAGAAAATGAGTCTATTGCATCTAAGGAAATTTACAAGTAAGGTAGAGGACAGGGAAATTCTCATTCAAAATGGATTAATTTACATCTTCTCTCCAGTTTTAAAGGACTCAAGGAACAAATAATTGTGAAAACTAAAGTAAACTTCAGCCAATTCGGAAGTTGATCTGACAATCTTCCGGGCATTAATTTCACAGAAGAAAATCAATAAAATTGACTTGATGTTCAGATAGAACTATTTATTGTTAGTTGTACTTGTACATCTCTCCACCATCAAGGATTCAAATATCTGTAGCCCACTGACGGAATTTCAACCCTCTAATATTTGTTTGCCAAAGTGGTTAAAGTAGTTATTGACCCGGAAATGCTTCAGTTTAATGTTTGGACCAGATCTATGTGGCACGCAAACAAAGAAGCTCCATGCCATACTCTCCTATCAGGGCCAGAATTACCCTATAAAGAAGGATTTGGAATGTGAAACGGACAAGTTAACTCATTTCTACACATTTATTCTGAGGCCTGATGCAAGCTATAGCATCCTGATTGACAATAGAGAGAGGGACTCTGGAAGCATGTATACAGATTGGGATATTCTTCCTCCACGCAAAATCAAAGATGTTCATGCAAAAAAGGTTCTGTCTTTTTACCTTAGAGCTAAATAATTTTTTTAGCGAGGATTATTCGATCTTGATCACTCTTCGTGATCAGTAGCTTCAACCCTAAAAATCTTGTTAAGTGTAAACGCCAACCTTTTCTCTTGACAAGTGAATTGGATTTCCCCATGTGGCATAATGGCAATTGTAATGACAAAAGTTTGACCTCTAAGTTTAAACTTCTGACTCTCACCCTTGCCATCTTTTCAGCCGGTTGACTGGGATGAGAGAGAATATATAGAAGATCCGAATGATGTCAAACCTGAGGTAGCATATAGATTTGTTCATTATTTGCAATTGCAGTTGTACTTGGACATGCACTTATGGATGATGTCCTGGTAATTCAGGGATATGATTCAATTCCAGCAGAAATCCGTGACCCGAAGGCCAAAGAGGTTGGTTGATTGCATGCGATGCTACTATACATAGCCAACCATGTGTCTAAATACTGCATTGCAATAAGCTTATGAAAGTGAACGATCTTTTAATATAGAATAATAAAAGGATTTGGAGCAAAAGTAAAAAAGGATTTAGAGCATCAAGATGCCAGAAATAACCATAGTCTTGTGTATTCTTTTTAGCCTGATGATTGGGATGAAGAAGAAGACGGTATATGGAAATCTCCAAAGATACCTAACCCTGCATACAAAGGACCATGGAAACGCAAGGTACTGAGCTCTAAGATAAACTAGCAAAAAAGCTTAAATCTTTTTTGCTGGTACTGATGAGCCTCACTTCTTTTGAAATAACAGAAAATCAAGAATCCAAACTATAAGGGAAAGTGGAAGACTCCGTGGATTGACAATCCAGGTAGTTAAGATACTCATATGTTGCATAATTATTTATTTCCCTGTAGCTATTTTGATGTCTAACAAAATTAGACATAAAGATATGAAAGTTGATGACAAAATGTTTAAAGGATTATTTTTCTCCTATCCAGAGTTTGAAGACGATCCTGATCTTTATGTGCTTAGGCCAATTAAATATGTTGGTATAGAAGTTTGGCAGGTAGCTAATGAAATTTCCTACTTTGGTAACCGACAACTTTTGTTGCTAGTATTCATTTACTTATTTGACACAGTTTGATATTATGTGGTGGAATGCAGGTAAAGGCTGGTTCACTTTTTGACAACATTCTGATTTGCGATGATCCTGAGTATGCAAAACAAGTTGTGAAGGAAGTACTGGAGAATAGAGAGGTGTGCTCTCATTCTTTTGAGTTTCACCATTAGTCCAACTCGCTGGTGGTTCCTAATTTTCTTTGTTGTACGGATGTTTCAGATTGAGAAGGAGGCATTTGAGGAGGCTGAGAAAGTGAGGAAGGCACGAGAAGAAGCGGTTCGTTTTCCAATCTCGATGCTGAAAGTATCCTTTCAGTCTTGTCATTGTAAAATTTTTAACTTGAGCACTTTTTATACAGGAAGCTCAAAGGGCAAGAGAGGAAGGTGAACGTAGGAGACGTGAGAGGGGTCATGACCGAAGATACCGAGATAAATACAAAGACAGATATAGGAGGGTTAGTATATCGTATGCTTGAATCATTTTGCAGTTAATTCTCAAGTAATCTTGTCTGTATATATTTTCCGAGGTAAGGGCAACACTACATCTACATGAAGTGTTCATTTACGGGCTTTTTTATCTTGCAAGTTTTGAGGAGTATTGATCCTTTCTTTTTAGATACCAGAAAATGCTATCATGTATCCCTCTCGGGCTTAGCATTATCAGAACCATTTTTAGCAGTTTGGATTGCATTTACATAACTCTCAAGGCTTTGTTCTTCCTATGTTGATCCTCGTGATTGTAGATTTATTTACGAGTAATTATGGATCAATCAAGTTATTGATCAAGTTTATCAAGTGATGTATCCTTTATTCACACGTCAACATATAAATTGATGATACATCACTAGTTCACTCAATAAACTTAGTCATTAATTTGGTCAGTCTAGAATTACTCTTTATTTACAGTCTGATGTGCACTTCTATATCCAGTATTTTATTGCTTTTCTAATAATTTTCCTTTTGCAGCGCGATCACCATGATTACTTGAACGATTATCACGTAAGTGCTAATTTTGTTGATGTTTCTTTCTTCATGAAAATATTATGGGATTGTTTTGTTTCCAATTTCCAAACTTCACTGATGCATGCTCCTGCTCGATGTCATGAACTACAGTATTGGCTATAAGTTAAATTTCGACGAAGTTCCTTGATTATTCTTCTTATTAGTAATCTGAAATAAAATTTGGTTTAGTAAATAAATTAATTGTTTTCCTTTCATAATAGTTGCTGAATCTCTTGATGTTTTTCTGTCTGTGCTTAAACGTGCATTCATCAATAACACTTTTTTATTTAACTAAGTTAATGTTATTTGCGTTGCACGTATTATCAATGTCGTTCATGAACAAAAGTTTGTATATTTATATTATAATCATAACTCAATATGAAAACAATAATAGATAAACACTTTTTTATATATAATATTTTTGTCTAATTTATTCTTTTAATCATCTTTTAATATACAAAAAAAAAATCAATATAAATGTATGAACTTATAGAAATGTATGAATAAATATATTTCAGAAATCACTTTTCATTCTATTATATTTCAAAAAATCATTTTCTAATTACCATTTATACGGTCACATTTATAAAAAGTCACTTTCTAATCATTGATACATGGTTTGATTTGCAGGATGAACTTTGATGGGAGGAAACTCTCGCGGGCTTATTGACCTTAACTCTACCAGTTGCTTCTATTTTTCCGGTTGTTTTTTTTTAATTGTCCTAGCATTGGGAGTTTGTATTAGAATTAAACCATATAGTTTCATGCTCTCTCTCTCCATCCCCAAGATGACAGTGCTTTTTTCAACCATCAATCAAAAACAAAAACCCTTTGGTTGGCTTCAAGCAAAGAGTTGGGTATGTAAGCAAATTAACCTGAATGCATCTTTAATTTATTCTTAATACTATTTTTTCTCTCAATTTAATTCTAAAATTACAAATAATTTGCTCCTAAAAATTCATTGTCAAATTAATCCCTAAATTGACATGCTATTAACAAATTAGGGGTGTGTACGAGACTATTTTTGAGCTTTTGTCCTATCCTGATCGGGACGGAATAAATTTTTTAAGTCACGTCTTATCCTGTGTTGAGGGAAAATTCTGAGCGGGATGGGATCAATATGGATGGTTATTTTGGGAAAAAAATTTAAAGATTAAAAAATGGGTATTTTGAAAAAGAATTTTAAAGATTAAAAATTAAAAATAGTTTAAACTTTAAAAGATTAAAAGGTTAAAAATTAAAAAATTAAGGGTTAAAATTTAAAAAAATTATCAAATTTTTTAAAAATGAAAATATTAGGTTATTTATAAAAAAATTGGGATGGGTAGGATTTTTCGGGACAGTTGCACATCTCTATAACAAATAACAACTCTTCCTAAAAAATGTTAAACTCCTAAGACTTCAAATCATCATACCAAATTCTTTTTCTCAATTTCTTATGCATGCAAAGCTTGTTACATGGATAATTGGAAAAAAACACTATCAAAATAAACACTTAACTGAGGATGTGAGTTAAAAATCTGAAAGGGTTAATATTATAGTACCTCCTTATACTTTCTCTTAAAATTAACTTAACTCCCTAAACTTTATCTTTGATTCTTCAATTTTTTCTATTCATCAATTTAGCCTAAATGTTGTTTAATTCATGAGTTTTGCACGTGATCGATTGAATATCCATTTTATCTCTCTAAAAAATCATCTCTCCTTCCTTCCCGAAGAACTCCCCCCCCCTCTTCTCCCTCCCTCGCAAAAAAGCCATCTCTTCACACCAGAAATAACAAAAACCAGAGCATATTTCTTCCCCACCGACCAAAAGCAAGAGCATATTTCTTCCCCACAGTAGAAAAAGCTGCTTTCTTCATTTTCTTCCTTATGAAAACCCTAAACCTGAAAATCATCAATGCCTTAACCCAAAAATCCTAACTCATTAAGGGTTAATATGGATTTGTGCTAAACTAGACCCCTAGACTAATCATTTTGTAAAATTAGACTCATTCCCTAATTTTTGCTTACTCTGACCCATGACCCACTTTCCACTCAAAATGTATTTGTGAAGTTACACGTTTACCCTTCACCTTATCCAAATATTTGCCCCACTCTCTCTTTCTCTGTGCTTTTGCTCTCTAACTCTCTCTCTCTCTCTCTGTAAAATGAGTTTTTACCGGAAGAAGACATGAATGAACAGAAGAAGACGACCTATGCGTTCTTGCTAAAGAGAAGACGAAGAAGATGACTGAATATCTACAACATACCTCATTTCTCCTTCTTCGTTTTTCACTTTTTCCATTTCTTCTTCATTTTTTTCTTCGTGTTCTTCTTTGTCTTCTTTCTTCTTCATGCAACAGTAAATGATTGTTAGTTCTTCTTTCTGAAATATGTATAAGTTTTGTTTTCTTCTTTTCTGAAAAGTTTGAATTTTCATGAGTTTTTCCTCTTCATGAGTTTTTTGGATTATTTATTTATTTTCTTCTTTTTAGAATGTTGTTTGAAGTTCATTTATTGGACAAGATCACTACAAGATGATAGTGTAGTGTAAAAGAGATCTACACAAGTACTACGCGAGCCTAGCCATCATGTAGCTTACACGATGGGTACATGGACCTTGTGTATATATCATGTACTCTTCCGATTTTAATACAACAATATTTAACAAAACCCATCTTCACTTTTTATTTCTTCATGCTTCATTTGCTTTATGATTTTACAACTTCCTCATTTGTTGAAAAACCCATCTTCATTTTTCATTGTTAATTTTGTACTACACGATAGGGTACATTGAGGTCGTGTATTCATTATCTAGTCTACACGATAGCTACATGATGTCATTGTAGTCATCGTGTAGTTTACACGACTCCACCGTACCCATCATACCCATCGTATAGTCTACACAATGGCTACACGTCGCAAGTGCACTCATCGTGTAGTCTACACGATGGATACACGACGCTAGTCTACCCCTATCGTGTAGTCTACACGATGGCTACACGCGATGCTAGTGTACCCCCATCATGTAGTCTAAATGATGGCTACACGATGTTAATGTACTTATCGTGTCATCTACATGATGGTTATACGACGCAAGTGTACTCAATGTGTAGTCTACACGATGGGCACACGACGCTAGTGTACCCATCGTGTAGCCCCTGTACTCAAATTTATGATCAAAATAACTTTTAGAGCTCTAAAAGTGTTTAAAATAGTGTTTTTGGGCATGAAACTGGGCTACGATTTGATATCTTACGAGCCACGTGGTTCAACCCGAGTCAAAAGTTACGCCTCTGAAAGTTTATCGGACCAGAAACATTAAAATTTTTTAATGAATTTTTCAAATACTTGAGACTATATTTTATTCTTCAATTTCAAAAGTATTATTGACAGAAGGTACACGTGTACCAATCGTATAGTATACACGATACCAATGTACCCATCGCGTAGTCTACACGATGTCACTGTACTCATCGTATAGTCTACACGATAGCTGCACGATGCCACGCCCATCGTGTAGTCTACACGATGGCTACACGATGCCAGTGTACTCGATCATCGTGTAGTCTATACGATGGCTACACAATATCAGTGTACCTATCATGTAGTCTACACAATGGCTATACGATACCAATGTACCTATCGTGTAGTCTACGCGATGGCTACACCATACTAGTGTAACCATCGCGTAGTCTACACGATGTCAGTGTACCCATCGCGTAGTCTACAGGAGAGGAGAAGAGAAGTATAACAATGTAATATTTACTTCTTGTAGTTTATAGGGGAAGAAAATCAGCATCTGATTACCTCCCCGCACTATTGGAAATTTTGAAGTAAATTATAAATAAATTGAAACAATTTTTCCCTTATCCTCAGGCTTGAAACTACTAACTTCCTCTGCCATAAAACCGCATGTTAAGAATATGAGAAATTACTGATAAAAAAAATCACGTGAATGACACTCCAAAATTGAAACGTCAAAAAATTAAAAAAAAAAGTGAAACGTCGAAGAAGAACTAGAAGAAGGAATTGCTACCCAAACAATGGGCGAAAACCCATTTTCAGATATGATTTGTGGCTAGATCTGGTTCAGATGTGTAAAAATAGGCAAAAACTCATTTGCAGGTTTGGGTCAGATCTGGTTTGTCGCTAGATCTTCTAGTTCAAATCTGTAAAAATGGGCAAAAACCCATTTTTAGATCTTGTTTGTCGCCAGATTTGGTTCAGAGATTCGTTTGTCTTCTCCGGTCGTCTTCTTCAGTTGCAGAGATTCGGTCATTTTCTCCGTCTTCTTTGGCAAGAACGCAGAGGTCGTCTTCTTCGATTCATTCATGTCTTTTTCGGGCAAAAACTCATTTTACAGAGAGAGAGAGAAAACACACAAAGAAAGAGAGAAAGAGAGAGTGAGACATATATTTGGATAAGATGAAGTGTAAATATGTAACTTCATAAATATTTTTGAGTAAAAAGTGGATCAGGGATGAGGATAAACAAAAATTAAAGAAATAGTCTAATTCTATAAAATAGTTAGTCTAAGTATTTAGTTTAGTAAAAAAACTTTGTTGATGCAATTGTCGCTGTTAGAGGCAGCGAGAGAGCCAAAAGTTCTTCGAGTGGCTAAAAAGAGTACAGAGGAAAATCCACGAGAATCTAGAACTGGCCTTGAAGGAAAAAGAAACGAGACAATTCATGAGAACGGAGCTGGACTCACTTGGTATCGAATAAAAATGCTCAGTGGAAAAGACGGGGATTGTCAGCTCTTGAAAGTATCATCTAGTAAACTTTTAGAAATGGGAAATGATGATTTATAACTCTTGGGTTTTGATTATATTGGAAAATAGAAACTACAAATTGCAATATTACTATCGAATTTGAAATTAATTATTTGTTTGGATTCAAGTATTGTCTGTTCCTTATTGCATCGTCAAAATTCAATTATGTAAACTATGTTTCTTTAATTAAAGCTTGTGGCCAGGCGCTGCCAGTCTATGCTATGAATTGCTTTCGAATCCCGGTTAGTTTCTGTAAAGATCTCGAAAGGGTTGTTGCTAATTTATGGTGGGGCTTCAACGATAAGGTCCGAAGTTGCATTAGCTATCTTGGAAGGCTCTTTATAGGCCTAAGATGGAATGGGGAATGGGTTTTCGTTATATGGTAAGCTTTAATCAGGCTTTGTTGGCTAAGCAGTGCTGGGGGATCATTCAGAATCCCTCCACCCTCCTGAGCAGATCCTCAAATGGAAGTATTTTCAGAATTGCTCCTTCTTTGAAGCTAGTTGTGGGGCGAATGCCTGGGCTGCGCGGGGAAGTATTTTATGGGGTAGATCGGTTATGGAAAAAGGAATCAGGTGGAGGGTGGTAATGGTTCAGACATAAAGGCCTTATCGGATGCGCGGATCCCTAGGCCAAGCTCTTTCAGACCTTTGTGTAGGCAGATTGATCCCTCTGACCTGCGAGTTGCGGATTTCATTGTTGGGAGCCGTTGAGACAAGTCCTTGCTAGAGGAGTTCTTTGATGAAGATGAGGTTAATTTGATTTCATCCATCCTGCTGGTAGGGAATGTGTGCATGGACAAATTGACTTGGCACTTTGATGGAGTATGGTGTTTACTCGGTTAAGAGTGAGTATTGGGTTGCTTCCAACAAGATTTCTCATCCTAGCTCCGCCGCTGATGGGCTTGGTCGTTGGTGGAGGTGGAATCTTCATCTCCCCCTCAAGATTAAAATCTCTTTTTGGAAGGCATTGAGGAACATTCTCCCGACTTTCTTCAAATTTGGCTAGTAGAGGGCTTAGGGTCTCTGAGAGGTGTTTCTTCTGTGGTGCTTTGGAAACAGCACTCGTGCTCTTTTCTTGTGCCCTCGGATTAAAGATGTGTGGAAATCTAATTCGTGGTTGGTCAGAGAGTTCTGGGCTCATAAAGTTGCGGATTTGAAGGATATCATGGACATCCTTGAGCATTTCTGTTTTAACCTTCCCATTCAGTCCTTAGCCAAGTGGTCTGTGTTTGTTGGATTGTTTGGCTTTTTGGGAACTCGTGGTTTATAAAGGCAGTGGGCTTGTTAGTAGTGACATTGTTAATAGGGTGGATGTCTTTCTTCGTGAGTGGGCTTCTCTCCACCCTTCGACTGCTGCTAAACCTAGAGGCGGGAGTGCATCTGCTTGGAGGTGGGAGAGACCGAATGAAAGTCTTTTTGAAGACGAATGGTTTGGGTATTGGTGTGGCTATTCGTGATTGGTTAGGAGGGGTGGCGGCGGCTTGCTCCCTGTTCTTTGAGGGTGCCTGAGACGTTTTTGTTGCTGAGTGTTTGGTTATCCTTGAAGGCCTGCGGTTTGCTTCCTTCCTTAATCTGACTGTGGACTTGGTTGAATCCGACTCTAGCAAGGCCTGTGCTATGATTGTTTCTCTAAAGATGGTCCTGTCTGAACTGGGAAGTGTTATTCAAGTTATTAAAGACTCTCTTATTTTCCATTCGACTTGTTCGGTTTATTATGTTTCTCATACATGTAATTCCGTTGCGGATAGGTTAGCCCGCTATGCCGTTTCTGGCGCTTCTTCTCTCTCGGAGGTTGGGGTTTCCCCCTATTGGGGTTTCCCCTTATTGTAGATGCATTATGTTTTCTGGGGTAGTTTTTTTTTTTTTTAAAAACGCCTTTTGCCGTTGAAATATGAAGAAGTTAAGTCTTTAATTTTGGGAAACTAAATTTGCTAATGGCCATATCAATTAACGTGGAGATGCAATTGTAGCTGATTTTAGGTGAAAAAAATATGGGAATGTGTAGCTCATAAGGTTGAAGAAAATGATAAAATTAGAAAAAAAATTAGACATGTGCCGATTTAAAAGTCATTTGACAGTCGGAGGATAAGTTGATTGATGGAGAAAATTGAAGGGTCAATAAGTAAGAGGATAAAGTTTAGGGGCTAAGTTGATTTTGGGGTAAAGAATATGTGGTTATGTGATACTACCCACTCTTAAATTGTGACATAATCAAAGTAATATTTTTAAATAAATTTAAAAAGTGTATTTAGGTTAATTTAGTTAATTATGCAGTTAGAAAATTAAGGTTAATTATCTTTCTGATGTAGCTTGTATTGGAAGGTAGATTAGATTGATATCCATCCTTTAGCATTCAACGGCTAAGATTCAAGAAATAGGTTTAGGAAACTTAGTCTCGTACTCGATTAGTATTCATACAGACGTGCTTGAAAAATTTTCCGGGTATCCCATCACATCCTTCCTCAACTGCTTTGGGTTCTTCTCCTTTTGATCCTAGGTAGTGCATTGAAGTTTGAGGATCAAACTTTAAGAAAGCTTTTATTCTCCGTAAACAGAGACTAAATGAAGGCAAAGTCTTCTTAAAGCCAGTAAGACAAAGACAAAGATTAAGACAGCTTCAATCTTTCAAGCTTTTAGTCTCTTCATTCCTTCGTAGGAATACCATTGTGTGATTTTACATTTTCAAAGTATATGTTATGCCTCTATGACGGAAGTGATAATGATAGTGGTGATGGAGGATTTCTTGGCCATGGCCATGGTGGTCTCATACTTGTTTTCTGAGCATTAATATCGAGCTACGAATTTTATGGATTGTTGCAGTGGCCTGCTTATCCTGGTGAACCCTCAAAGTAGTCAATATTACATTTTCAATCCTAAAACCAGACAATTTGTGGCCATTTCTATAGTTTTGGCACCATAATCAGTCCAATGCTGCACTTGCTTTTGATCCCTCGGAATCACCCCACTTCAGAATCGTTCGTTTCAGTTGTTGTCTTTCTTCTCCTCAACCACTTCTATGATTAGATATATTTTCTTCAGAAAGTGGAGAGTGGGTTCAACATTATGTCAAACATGACCATCCGAGTATTCATAATCCTGACTCTTCAGGCTGGTGCAGCTTGTTTACCATTCCTATAACTTGAGGGAGTCATACAGGTTAACATACACGTTTTTCAGCTACTCCGCATCGATATCAATGGTCTAAATGCACATATAATTGACCTTCTAGCGAAGGATCTTATTGAAGCCGAAAATCCCAACAGTATTGATACTTATCCTCTTCGCATGCGATCCTCGACATCTGCATAACACAAACAAATAACCCGAAGACGAGAAGAATTGGGGGTGGTTGCCTCGCCTAAGGGCCTACGATGCCTAAGTCAGTATCCTGACATTGTTTTGGCATAGTTTTCTTAGGGAAGAACTGGCCTACCTTTTCCTTTAGTAGATATGGGTATTTGTACGTGAAGCCGTGTGGAGAGAGCGTGTCGAAGAAGCCTTGGGAGCGTGCAAGGGAAGCTTCCCTGGATTGAACGGGAGGGAGGCGACCTTTGACATAAAGTGATAGGTATTAAATGTTGACTTGCTTTCAATATCAGAGGTTGATTTGACATAATGTCGCAGTGATTGGACCTGTTGGGTGCTCGGACATGTAGGAAGGTGCCATTTGGGAAGTTACTTTCAGCGAGTAACAATGACCTTGGTACTCGAAGTTAGTTGAACTCTCCTCGGGGGCTTACTCTTGTCGTCTTTCACGCGCTGAGGCCGGTGCATCTCGGGCCTCTTTGGGACTGACCAAGCAATGTCAGCCTCCTCCTCCTGGGTGGTTGGACCTTGGAACCCTCTCCTAGAGTGACATTCTCAACGCAGCATGACACATGCCATTCTGTTACTGACGATTAGAAAACACCTATAACAGTTTCCCCCAGTCGAGGACTTGGGTGGCTTCTTTCACCTAGTTCTTAGGACTTCTTCATTTATATTCCTTACCCGAGCTAATTTCATGCAATGTGAAGCTAAGGCTCCGTTTATCCTGTCCATTTTTGTCATGATTTACGCACGCGTCGTTTCACCTCTTCCATGATTTAAGGCCATTAATCTCCTTGGGAGTGAAGACATTAATGGCATGTGGGTGCGCATAAAGGAGCTTGTTTCCTCGATGTATCGATTCATTCATGACGTGTCATTTGAATGACATTTGTTCTTCCAAAATCTTTCTTATTGCTTTGCGAAATGGCCGCTTATTGGGGCGTAGGATAGCCTTAATGATCACCATCACAACCCTCTTTTAATGCCCTTTAAATGAGCTCTTTCCTTTTTTTTAGGCCTATAAATAGGTGGGTTTCCTTCTAATTTCTTCATCCTTGCTTTCCTTACAGAATTGAGACTTTTATTCTTGCCCTAATTTCTTCTTTCTTCGCTGGGAGAACAGTGATCCTTCCTCTTCTAGGCCTATTCCGTTGGGGGGCTTCCTCTCGAGATCATCCTGGCTTTCCTTTCAATGGTTGTCATTTTCCTTTCTATCATCTTTTAAATCTCGTGCCTAAAAGTTGCTCACGTTCCATTCGTGGTGATTTTCTTATCGTCGATAAAACTGTTTGGTGAACCATGCGTCTACGTTAGTTACCGGCTTATAGTTGCAAAGCCCCTTTGTTGTGAAACCTTATCCTTAGAAAATGTCTACAACTTAGCCAGTGATCTTGACCCTTGATCCGTAATGAAGCACCTTTCAATCCACTCCCTTATTTTAGCGTCACCATTCCCTTCTTTTACTATATTTATCCTTTCGGACCCCTAGCTGCTTATTACAATGTGCTTCAAGAGTGAGTAAAATGTCCATTCCACTCGCATCTTTCAAGACCGTCTCAAACTTGGGTGTGGTGACTTCCTTACTTTCCTTAAGTGGGAGATATTGAAGCATTTTTATCCTTAGCTCAGAAATTGTGTGTTGCCCATGGTTTGAATTCACTTTTGGGCTTGACTTGGTGTGGGCCATAAACCAAGTCATTTTGATCCTGAATCCTTGGCCAACAAGTGACCAGAGCCCTCAAGACCTCAGAAAAGTTCAGGAAAACTGTGGAAATTCTAAGACCATCGGCCTCTACGTGGGTTTTTTTTTTACTTTTAAGTTAGTCTGATGATGGGGTTCACCCTCCTCTACCCAAGGAGGAGATCTTTGTAATTTTTTTTTTTTGCATTTGTATGTGTAATCCTTTTTCCTTGAGAATGAGCTTTTAATGACGCCGACTCCTTCTTTTGGCTATGCTTTTATTTACTACCTTTGTTATAACTTTTGTAATCGTACGAGCTGTCCTTTAAGTAATAAACATTCCTCGAGTAGGTGAAGTTTCACTTTTACTTCCATCAAGATTTGATTTGGTATGGACGAGACCTTAATCTTTCCTTTGTACCTGCTTCTTCATTGCTTTGAGTTATGAATGTTCTTACTAATTCTTGCTGACCTGAGCTATGAGGTGGCTCTGACCCCGAGCTTGAGTGGTCCTCAAAATGGACTTGATCATTTCCAGTGGGTTGCCCCTTTTGAGGGAGGTCGGGTCGTGTGGACCTACCTTTGGCGCGTATCCAGGCATTCCTGCTCTGGATAAATCCTTGTTCCATTTGTCGAGCTAAACTGCTCAGCAGGCGTCCAAATTCTAGCCAGGCATTCTTGCTCTAGCTAGGGCCTCATCTCGTTTGACAAGCTAGATTTCTTGGCAAACATCTCTTACCTTTGACGTCTAGCCAGGCGTAACTGCTGTGGCTGGACCCTTATTCCCTTCTGACAAGCTAGAGTGCCCGACAAACATCACTATCTTCCTTTGATGTCTAGCCAGATGTTCCTGCTAAGGGTAGACCCTTAATCTCGTCTGACGAGCAAGGGTGCTCAATAGACATCTATTTTTTCCTTTGATATCTAGCCAGACATTCCTGCTCTGACTATACCCTTGATCTGATCTGACGAGCTAAGGTGCTCGGCAGACATCACTTTTTAATCTCGAATGGTGGGCTAGAGTGCCACACCAATCATCACTTTTCAATTCTGATTGGTGGGCTAGAGTGTCATACTAGTACTCACTTTTTACCTTGATGTCTAGCAAGGAGTGTCTGCTCTGGCTAGACCTTTTATCTCCTTCCGGTGAGCTAGGGTGCTCAGCATACATCACTTTTTAATCTCGACTGTGGGCTAGAGTGATGCACCAGTCATCACTTTTTACTTTTATGACTAGCCAGGCATGCCTGCTTTGGCTAGACCCTTGATCCCGTCTGACGAGCTGAGGTGCTCGACTGATGGGCTAGAGTGTCGCACCAATCATCACTTTTTAATCCCGACTAGTGGGCTAGAGTGTTACACCAATCATCACTTTTTTATCCTGAATGTTGGGCTAAAATGTTGCACCAGTCATCACTTTTTAATCTTGACTGATGGGCTAGAGTGTCACACTAGTCATCACTTTTTAATCTTGAATGGTGAGCTAGATTGTTGCACCAGCCATCACTTTTTAATCCTTTATCGCACGTTATGGAAGAGTTAATTTTTCCCTTTTATTTGACAAATATCGTTGAGTACATGATCTCTATTGTTTGTTACACCTTAGCATTGACCGTTTAAAAAGGAGACCACTTCCTCTGCTGTGACTGGGGGGAAGAAGACTGAGGTGGAGAACCAAAGATGACCGAGCTTCTTATTTCATAGGCTTTCGCTCTCCATCTCCTGTTGGTGCACCCTTCTTTATGAGCTTCATCTTTTCCTTAATGGTGGGACTTCTTGAGTACATTCTTCTCATGGGTAGATTTCAATTTATCATGAACCTCCTTTCCCAGATGCTCTGGTAGGAGAATGATTGACCACTCCTAGCCTTCAAGTTCCTCCCCAAGGTTGTTCCTCAGGCAGTGTGTCGGCTACAGGCTATTTCACTCACGTGAGTTCCTCCACTTCATGTAGGAGCTTGGGAGGAACACGCTCGTACGCCTTACTATCAAAAGCATGATCCTGTTGAAAATTGGTATAAGGGGTCTAACGACCGTCTTCACCCTCTCACCCTAACTTTGTTTGTAAGCCAACATACCCCATGCGTGAGAGTTGGGAAATGCCTATTGCGGAGGATTGATGCGAGGCTCCATATTTTAACTAGGAATAACCCTAGGGCCGTATATTCATGCTAAATGGCCAATAAGGGGTACTAAGAAGTCGGATGGAGGGTGGCCCACCAATACTTTCCTCCATTTTCTGCAGCTGCTCGCATACTGCCACCTGGAGGCTCCTTCAAGGATCTTTGCATTCACTCGTTCTTCAACGACCTTGCTCTCCTCCTTCATTTCTTGGGATGACCTCAACCAAAACCTTACAAAAAGGGAAGCTTGGACATTCAAAGCTTGGTTTCATTTTGGTTCTAGTTTCCTCGAGGGGTGGCGATTTCTCCAGGTTAAGGTGTCGTCTCACCCTTTCCTGGGAAGTTTTCCCCCATGGTTTCGTGAATGCGTGGTGGCTCATCCAGTGGGCCTTTGAGTCATTGGGGAGGACCATTTTAATGTAAGAGACCCTTATGGATTGAGCGGTGACTGGCACGCCTCTCCTCACTTTCTTGGTTATCTCAGAGGTTACAACCACTGTATCCTTCTTCCTTCATCGTGTAATTGTCATGACAGCTGAAAGTTCTCCTCCCGCACAGGGGGGAAGGATGAATCCTCCCTATTATCCTGGACTTCATCGGCGTAGGATACCAAAACCATACTCCCTTTTATGGGAGTGAGAGAGTTCCAAATGCTTTAAATAGGAATGACTTAATCGTCGTTCCCATACACGGCGCCAAATGTTGAAGCCGAAAGTCCCAACAGTACTAATATTTATCTTTTTCGCATGTGATCTTCTCCTAGCATGGAGCTCCCCTTGACCTTAGCATCCACAAAGTACAAACAAAGAACCCGAAGGTGAGGAAAACTAAGGGTGGTTGCCTCGCCTAAGGGCCTCTAAGGCCTAAGTCAGTATCTTGGCATTATTTTGGCATAGTTTCCTTAGGAGAGAAATGACTTACCTCTTCCTTTAGTAGATTGGGGTATTTATACCTGAAGCTCCTTGGAGAGAGTGTATAAAAGAAGCCTTAGAAGCATGCATGGGAAGCTTCATTGGACACAATGTTTATCTTTGATTGGACAGGAAGGCGACCTTTGACATATAGCGGCTGATATTGAATGCTGATGTGCTTTTGAGGTTACATATCGAAAGCTGATCTGACACTCTACGAAGGTGATTGGACATAGTGGGTGCTCAGACGTGGAGGAATGTGCCATTTGGGATGTTACTTTCAGCGGCTATTGATGACCTTGGTACTCGAAGTTAACTGAACTCTCTTCAGGAGCTTTACTCTTGCCGTCTTTCATGTCCTATGGCCGGTGCATCCTGGGCCTCTTCGAGACCGATCAGGCAAGGTCGGCCTCCTCCTCCTAGATGGTCACCCTCTCCTAGAGTGACATTCTCAGTGCAACATGACACATGTCGTTGCGTTATTGATAGTTAGAAAACAACTATAGTAGGTCTTGTTGAAGCTGTATTTGCACAACAGTACACATGTTTGTCGATCGTGGCTGGAAACCTGCACACCACAAACAAATAAACCTAAAGAGCGAGGGTGACCGGGGGTGGTGTCCTCGCCTAAGGGACTCTGATGCTTAAGTTAAAAGTCTGGTTGAATTTTAGTAAAGGTTCTTTTAGGTGGAGAATCACTTACTTCTTCGCAGGAATGATGAGTATTTATACCTGAAGCCCAATGGGAGGAGTGTGTGGGAGAAGCTTGGGTGATGTGATATCCGATTCTTATTGGACGGGTAGGAGGTAGCATTTAATGCCCTTGTCCCCCAGAGCTGACATAAAGGTATGTTTATTAAATGTTGATGTGCCCTAGGTGGATTCGAGTGTGGACGAAGCGATCAAACGAGGGCTGATCTGACGCGCCATCATGATGATAGGACTCGATGGGTGTTTGGGTGAAAGAGGAGGACGCCACATGATGTTGGATCGAGGTTTTAAAATTTGAGAAAAAATCATTGAGTCACGAACGGTTCGTGGACGGAATATCAAAAAAATTTACATCAACCAATTTAATCATATTAAATATTAAAATCATACATTCGATTATGCGTACAAAGTTAACCGTATTCAAAAGAGGTCAAAATGATTTATACCTTTCTGTTATATGAGTGACTTTCTGAATTGGTGGAATCCTTATTAAATGTTTTGCGTTTTTCGATCTTCAAATCCAAGAACTTCAATTAGTTTTCGCACCAATAACCACTCGTTGGATTCAGAAGTATATCTTGTAAGGACGTCGTTAAGAAGTGAGTGTGGGCTCTCAAAACAACTGAGGAAGAAAATTACATTCAGCGACAACAGTAGGAGGGGGAGAGAGAAACATTTTTCTGCTATGTGTGATCAGGGTTGTGTCAACACACTTAAAGAGGCAACCTTAATGCCATCTCTTATATAATAATTTTGAAATTTTTCACATACACCCCATATATGTGTAATTTCCGAAATTCACCCTTATAATCTATAATTGTCAAAAATTGCATCTCCCATTAAATCAATATTGAGACCAAATTCTTCAACCTAAAATTAATAAATTTAAATTGATCTCCATCAATTAATTAATTTTTCTTATTTACTAATTATCTAATAATTAGAAAATAATAAATTAATCAATTTGAACATCAAAATTAATTGCTCTTCACTAAATAAGTGACATCACCAATCACATGCGGGTTCAGGAGATACACATTGGCTCAAAACACATTTTGGTCAAACTAATGTTGTTTCTTCTATTCCTGGCCTCATGAGCTACTCTTGAAACAGAATGGACCCACATGAATAAAGCTATAGGATTCAAATACCTGACAAATTTATCTCTATAAATTCCTGACCTATTTAATCATGATATCGTACGACTTCACTATAGATTCGATACCGAATCAACTCTCGATTCATACGCGTTACATTTTCTGTTTGTGCAAATAAACACTTTTATTTCACGATCCACATAATATTTTAACATATTACCCGTCGTGAATATTAGTAACAAGAGTGGGATATAAAATTACCGTTTTACCCATCTTGTTATTATTTCCTTAACTTCTTTATTGACTGTGAATAAGAAAGACATAATAGTGAATTATCTCGTACAATTCTCATTGTCTTATTCAATGATACATTTCATCGAGTACCTGGCCAGGTTAATTTATTCACATACCCATCAATAAAGCATAAAGGTGATATTGTTGTATTTTGTAATCTAACCATAAATTTTCTATATATGTGAATCACGCAATTTCAACATAGTTGAATCACGATCCCAACAGTCGAGGTATTGCCCGATAATTTGAACTCACTCATTTGACGTATCAAATATCATAACTAACTAGGTCAAGTTTCGTATTCATATCAGGATTAAGGTAATTATGAAAATACCTTTAAGGTGTAACAATTAGATTTAGAGCTAGATAAACGCTTTCAAACTAATTTGTTACTAGTCTATTCAACATGTTCCACAATATTTCTAGGTCAACCGTTAGATCCTCACTCTCATGCCCCAATACCGGCATAATTTGTTTCAACCTAACAGTCGTAAGACTATGAATAACGTTCTGAGGTATTTCAGAAGATTTTGTCAGGAAGATCCCTCAGTCTTTACTCTTCTTACGTTGACAATAGTTCCAGTACTTGAGTAAATTATAAACACACTTTAATTAATAGAAAAACTTACATTCATTCATAAAAGTCAGCAATACAAAATGTCAGAGAAATAACTAAATACTCATAAATAGTTATTACACCATACTTTATGGACATAATTTCAACAATCTCCCACTTAGACTAAAGTAGGCGTGTACAATCTCATATCCCCATGCCCTCCAGATGACCATCAAATATTTTACTACTTAAAGTCTTTGTGAATGGATCTTCCAGGTTATTGACGATCGATATGTGTGTAACTACAACATCTCCACACTAAATAATCTCTCAAATCAGATGATAATTACGCTCTATGTGCTTGGATATTTTGCGGCTAATTGATTCCTTCGATTTTGCTACAGCCCCACTATTATCACAATAAAGTATCATTGGCTTGTCAGCTTCTGAAACAACTTTTAGAGTCTTCAAAAACTTTCTAAGCCATACAGAATTCTTAGTAGCTTCACAAGCTGCCACATATTCAGCTTCCATGGTAGAATCAGCGATACAAAATTGCTTGATACTTCTCCATATAACTGCTCCACTATTCAGGATGAACAGTGATCCTGAAGTGGACCTCCAAGAATCATTGTCTGCTTGGATGTCAGAATCAATATGCCCTGTCATATTCAGGTCAATAATTGAATACACAGGCATGTGGTTCCTTGTTCTCCTAAGATACTTAAGGATATGCTTGACGACATTCCAATGCTTGATTCTAAGATTAGATTGGAAACGACTCACCACACCCACAACATAGCAGATGTCTGGCCTAGTACAAAGCATCACATACATGAGACTTTCTACGTTGAGTCATATGGAATCTTTCTCATGTCTTCCTCTTCTTGATGAGTCTTGGAGACTGCTCATTAAAGAGGCTGACTCCATGCCTGAAATGAAGATATCCCTAGAGTCTTATATACTGGAGTGATCCATCACCTTATCAATATATGATGCTTGAAACAATGCCAATTGTCTATTCTTCGCATCTCGAAATATCTAAATACCTAAGACAAATGCAGTTTCTACAAGATCCTTCATATCAAATTGTTTTGCAAGCCAAATCTTGACATCAGATAATTTCCCTACATCATTCCTAATTAGTAGAATATCATCTACGTATAAGACTAGAAAACCACTTTCCCTTTGTGTATCAGCTTATACACACAGAGTTAGTCCACTGACTATTCAAAACCAAAGTTTTTGATAGTTTTGTCGAATCTAATATTCCACGATCAGGACGCTTGTTTAAGTCCATAAATGGACTTCAGCAGTTCGCAAACCTTGCCCTCTTGGCATTCTCCATGAACTTGTTCGGTTGAGCTATATAAATGCGCTCTTCAAGATTGTCATTCAGAAAAAGCAGTCTTGACGTCCATCTGTTAGATTCATAATCGAGGGCAGTAGCAACGAAAAGGAGGGTTCAGATGGATTTAAGGCTACCGATGAGAAGGTATCCTCATAATTTATACCTTCCCTTTTAGGTGTCTCCCTTAGCTACGACCTAGCTTTGAATATCTCCACATTCCCATATAGACCTCTCTTTTTCTTATAGATCCATTTACACCCTACAGGTTTTACCTCTTCAGGAGGATTTTTCAGACTTCTTTCGAGTACATCGAATGTATATGAACGTTCTTGGCTTCTTGCCATAGTTTTGCTTCAGGACCAGTCCTGGCCTGTGAGTACAGGACAAGTTCATCATGATTCTTATCTGAGACTGCTATTAAGGCATCTCTATAAGACATGTACCTGTCAGGCTGTCTCACAACCCTCCACTACCTCGAGGCTCCATAGGCTCTCACCCCAGCTGTGGTTCTTCCATTATTGAATCATAAACAATTCCTGATTGAGGAGTTAGTGTTCTCCCACTCAATAATTCCTTTAGCACAATAGTGCTTCTCAACTTCACACTTCTTATATAGTCTTCTTCAAGAAAATGTGCATTCGTGCTTACTGATGTTTTCTAATCAGTCGGACTATAAAAAACATATCCCTTTGTTCCTTTGGGATATTCTACAAATATGCATAATTCTGATCGACTATCCAACTTGCTTGTCTTCTATTTTAGAACATGTGCTGGGCACCCTCATATCCTAAAGTGGTTAATGGATGTCTTTCTTCCATTCCATCTTTCATATGGCATGACATGCACCGTATTCGATGAAACTTGGTTAAGAATTTATGCTGTTATTTTCAAGGCATATCCCCATAACGAATTTGGGTGGGGTGTATAACTCATCATGAATCTAACCATGTCCATCAGAGTTTGATTCATTCTCTCTGACACACCATTCTGTTCTGGAGTGTCAGGTACTGTAAGCTAAGAAATAATACATTCTTCCACAAGAAAGTCTTCGAACCTCCTAGCAAGTACTCTCCACCACTATCAGATTGCAGCGTTTTGATTTGTTTCTTTAATTGTTTTTCGACCATAGCCTTGTATTGTTCAATTTTTTCAAAGGTTTTGACTTTTGGTGCATTAGATAAACATGACCAAAATGTGAGTAGTCATCAGTGTAGTTTACAAAATATTTATAACCTTCTCTTGCTTTGACTCACATACATCACTATATACGATATCAATGCATTGGGTGGCTCTTTCACCCTTTGCTGAAAATGGTTTCTTGGTCATTTTATCTTCCATATAGGATTCGCATGTGGGTAGTGATCCCACACTTAAAGTTTTAATGGATCATCATTTATAAGTCTTTTAATCATATCCAGGCTGATGTGGCCAAGACATAAGTGCCACAAATATGTTAGATCGGTTGAGTCAAACTTCAACCTTTTACTAACCATTTATAATTTAGTATTTACTTCAATGTCACATATCATTGGAACTATTGATTTTACGTAAAATAGTTTATTTATTAAATGTGCAGTAGTAATTAATCAGTCATTTCTAAAAATACAAATATCTTTATCAATGAAATTCAAACTGAATCATTACTCAATTAAACTAACTACTGAAATAAGGTTCTTCTAAAAAAACTGGGATATAATAAACATCACGTAAAACCATAAAACTGTTATCAAATGACAATTTAATAGTTCTCACAGATATGACTGACACTAGTGGTCCATTTGCCCAACGGAAGTTGAACTCACCCTCGTCAAGCCATCTAATTTTCCTGAACCCCCTGCAGGGAACAACATATATGGTTAGTGGTTAATCTGCAGAGAACATATGATTCAGCAATAAGCTCAAGGGGACAAGAGGTGGTGAGCACGAACTTGTGTTTTTCTACCGTCAGCACGATATCAAGATTTTGTTTCCAATCCACGTAATTTTCACCAGTAAGTTTGTTCGCATTTAAGATAGTTGAGAGTGGGAATAGCGACATGATTACTGAAAAGAGTAAATAAAGCGGTGTAAATAAATATTCAATTATATAGGAAAGTATGATGCATGATGTAAATATTTAAATATTTAAAAATTCAATAAAACATATTTCTTCCATGATATTACTATCAACAACGATATCTTGTTTCATCTTAGGACAACATCCATGCTACCTCCTATTTCATCGAGATTCCTCTCGTTTGGTTAACGCTACTTAAGATGTCACTACATCTAGCTTAACCAATCACAAATGGTTTGGTCACATTAGCCTCATTGACTAGCCCCTACGAGGGATTCCAATGTGCTTCAGCCCGAGTGTTTAGCTAACACATCGTCTTTAAAGGTTGCCATGAGCTAACAGTACATCTAGGAACGATCCTGTCTCACCGCTTCATTTATAACCTTTAGCTTCTTAAGTAACTCGATGACTCAAAGCGACACGATTCTCAAGTTTCTCCCACTAAAGAGAGAACTGCTAGGGCGGCCCTAAACCATTCATCGTGCCGCGATCAAGTTTACGTTGAGGACATTGGGAACGTTTCAACGTAAACGACCAGCCCACTTAGTTTTTTTTAAATGGATTTTTCTTTACTTTTTAAAAAAAAATATAACTTTTTATAAATTTGGAAAAACAAGTTTTGAAAATTATAAACTTTTATAAAATTTAAATCACAATTTTAAATTTATAACTTTTATAAAATTCGTATTGTATTTAAATTATAACCTATTATAATTTTAAACACAATTATGCATGTACATACTACATAGTATTTTGATATTGACATATCCATATTTCTATATAGCATGTTATATAATAATACGAGATTAATAATAAATAATCCATTCAAAATTAACCTCTCTATGACTCATTTCTAGTTATAACCCATAAAAAGAATAATAAATAAATTACAATAATTTAAATACTAATCTTAATGACTTTTGTAATCTTCTCATTCTCCTTCAGAATGTTCTATCAATTTGTAATTCTTTACAAAATTCCAGTCCCATTTTTAAAATTCAAATTTTAATTTAAAATTTAATATTCCAACAATTTTTTTAATAAATAAATTACCAAGTAAATTAATCAATTGATTGATTTAAAAAATTATAAAACAAATTCTAATAATTAGTATTGAAAAATTATAGAATTAAAAAAATAATTTTTAGGGACTAGATTGGGCAAAACCCTAAGGTTTTCTAAACTCAAAAAGTTACAATTTAATCATATTGAATATTAAAACCATACATCTGATTATGCGTACAAAGTTAAACGTATTCAAAGGAGGTAGAAACGATTTATACCTTTTCGTTGTATTGAAGACTTTCTGAATCGGTGGAATCATTATTAAATGCTTTGCGTTCTTCAATCTTCAAATCCAAGAACTTCAATTAGTCTCCGCACCAACAACCACTCGTTGGATTCAGAAGTATATCTCACAAGGACGTCGTTAGGAATTGAGTGTGTGCTATCAAAATAACTCAATATTTTCTTCCTCTATGAATTCGGCGGCAAGAGTAGGAGGGGGGAGAGATACCTTTGATTAGGGTTGTGTCAAATATATCACTACTTGAAGGGTTCAAGTAGTCAGATACAACTACGTGAACCCTTCAAGTAATATTTTTTTTACTTCATAATCAAAACCACTATTTGAAGGGTTCAAGTAGTCAGATACAATCACTTGAATCATTTGATTAATATTTTGTTACTTCTAGAATCAAAATCAAAACTTGAAAGGTTCAAGTAGTCAGATACAACTACTTGAACCCTTCAAGTAATATTTTTTTAGTTTTCAGAATCAAAATCATTACTTGAAGGGTTCTAGTACTCAGAGACAACTATTTGAAGCATTCTAGTAATATTTTATTTTACTTCTTGAATCAAAAACACTACTTGAAGGATTCGAGTAGTCAGATACAACTACTTGAACCATTCTAATAATATTTTATTTTACTTCTTGAATCAAAACCACTACTTAAAGGGTTCAAGTAGTCATATACAAGTACTTAAATCATTTAAATAATATTTTTTACTTCCAGAATTAAAATCACTACTTGAAGGGTTAATGTAGTCAGATACAACTACTTGAACTCTTAAAGTAATATTTTTTTACTTCATAATCAAAACCACTACTTGAAGGGTTCAAGTATCTTGTTATGAATACTTGTGCATAAAAAAATAAGAGAAGAATGGGTGCTAAAGTAGCTCTCAATAAAGAAGAAGACGAATAAGAAGAATAAGTCACAGTGTCTCGAAGAAGAAGAAGAAGAAGAAGAAGAAGAAGAAGAAAAAAGAAGAAGAAGAACAAGAACAAGAAGAAGAATGAGAAGAATAAGAAGGAGAAGAAGATGAATGAGGAGAAGAAGATGAAGAAGAAGGAGAAGATGGAGGAGGAGAAGGAAAAGATGGAGGAGGAGGAGGATGCGAAGGAGTATGAGTTTCATTGAAGATGAAAGAAGAGAGTTAAAATTGTGAAGTTGGCATCTGTGTTGATTTAATATTTGCATCATGAATGGAAGATAAATAATGATGAAAAAGAAGTATTGTAAGTTGTGGTGTGAAGTTGGTAGAATATGAGTATAATATTCTGAAATGATCAAAAGTAATATATTTTTCCTAACCCAAACTCAAATGAGTGTAGTTTCCAAATAACCCTTTATATAATAAAAAATTATTCTGAAAAATGCTTCTCATTTTATAAGACAATAATGAATCTGATTTTGATCATCTACAAAGTCAAGCCACCAGATTAAACCAAAAAGATCAATCATCTAGAAAATTAAAACTAGTTTTGAGGAACAAATGAGAGATGACTACCTATTTATAGCCAAGTAAAATGGAGTTCACCGGGAACCCATCACTTACTTGAACTATTCTATTCTACAAAAGCCAAAACATTTTTCAATTCTACTTTTGTCTACTTTTGGCTACAAGGGATGATTGGTGATTGGGTCACATAGACTCAAGTTTTGTTGATTGAGCTTGATTAAGAGTAGAAGACTCATTTTTTATTTGAGCCAATTGTTGAGTCGAATACTCTTCTATTGTTAAATCATTCATCATTTTCACATGTTTTCTGAAAGTGATACTGATTCTTCTAGTTAAAAATTCTATAGCATGTATATGACATTTTTGAAATCTGTCAGGCATGACGAGTAAAGTTCCTTCCAGTATCAGAAATTCTTTGATTATTTTATTTGGGAATTCAATTCTAAAAATTGCTTGTCCTAAAAGGTTCATAGTTAAAATTTATATGTTATCATAACATATTTCATTATCTTTATGAAAAACTATTTTTCTAACATTTTCGTACCATTGGATTAATACTGCATTTAGGTCATACTTCAACCCAACATCTTCTAAAATTTAATCTAATTCATCAATCTAATTATTTCTTGGATATGCAAATCCATTATGGCCACAATTAATGAATGAGGATTTTGAGCAAAAAGCGACTGCTATGCCATTAAGCTTTTTTATTTTAAAAAATTGATTAAGCATTCTAGGTTCTATCTTTCTATATTATAGGAGGTCAGAACCCTCAAATTCTTCCATTGCAGAATTTTGAAATGATTCACTGCATAAATATATACGAAAGAAGGTCATGAATTGGATTATTAACAAGCTAAACATCAAAATTAAAAGCACTAAGAATAGGCTCCTACCTGGGAAGAACTAGTTTGGTAATAATATTCTCTCATCCAAAACATACATTAAAAGACATTTTTGAATTAAAGCAAATTATATGATTTGACTAATGAAATAATAAAATTCAAATCCTGGAGATTTAATTGATTGAAACAATTTGATTTTTCTTGAAGAGATAATTAAACTATTTTATTTTATTATCTTAGCAATCAATCCAAAGTATTTAACATATCTATTAATGTAAACAATCAATAAATTCAACCACTATTGTCTAATAAGAATATTATTAATGTAGACAATCGAGAAATCAACAAATTGATTAAATAATTTAATCATCATTCTCTGAAATTTACTTGGAGCAAATCTAAGATCAAATGATATTATTTTCCATTTATGATGATTAAATATAATCTTATATTTCTCAATCTTATTTATCTAGATTTGCCAAAATCCAGATTTTATGTCAAATTTAGAGAATACAGTAATATCTTTAAGTCTGTTGATTAAATCCCTTTTATTTGGTATTTGATATCTTATCCATTCTAAGATATTATTAAGGGGCTTGTAATTGATGTCTAGATGAGGAACTACTCATTCAAAGATTTTATTTTGAAGAGCAGGATTTTGAAGCTATTCTTCAATTCTTTTAGATTTTATTTTATCTTGCAAAAAACACAATTATTTTACTCTACAAGAAATTGTATTAACCGTTTTGAAAACATAATTTTGTTTTAATGCTTTCAATTTTTAATTGTGATAAAGAGAAAGAAATTTGAATTTAACAGGTCCATCTATGAGATAAGTAATTATCCCATTATCCTATGTTATAAATGGGTACATCAGAGAGATAAATGGTAAACATAAAATTATTTTATCCGTAATATTTTTACCAAGACGAATGATGTTTTGAAACATACATTGTCTTGAAAATTATGAACTTTGGGAATTTCATAATTTATATGTATTTAAGTACCATTGAAAGAAGACAAAGATTCTTGTATTCTTGAAGTATTTGGTAGAAACTAGTCATTCATGCATAATTTAAATCTACTCCTGAATCAACAAGAGCCATTGTGGTGAAATTAAAATCTTGAATTATTATTCTGACCATTATGTCTCATTTTTTTTATTTTGACCTGATTGAGAATTTGGATAAGGTTATCATTGTCTTGATTGTCGGTAGTAGGTTCTTCAACCTCATTATCAGAAATTAGTGATTTACTAGATTCACTAGATTCTTGTTTATTTATTAAATTCTCTATTTTCAAAAGATTTAACTCTTTGGTTATTTCTATATTACAATCTCTTAATTCTCTTATTTCAATTTTAATATTTTTAATTTTTTTAAGTTCCTGTAAGATAACTTTTTTTTCCTTTCCTTTAACATTATTGAATTTTTCAAGGCTTTATGAAAGACTTGCAGTATTATCGTTATTAGACTTAGAATTTTTTCTTCTCGATTACTTTCTTAAGTCTTTCTAAATATTCCTGTTTTAATTCTGGATTTTTAATTTTGCTAATTAAGTCTCACAAGAGGTTTTCTTGTTTCTCATTTTTGTTTAAGACACTAATTTTTTGACAACAACTATTTCTACACCCCATTGAGATGTTAGGAGAATCACTGTCAGAACTTAAGGTTTCATAGGGCTTAAATGAGAATTTTTCTTATTTCTTTGGGAATGAGCAATAGTGGGTAAACCATATTGCTCATAAAAATTGCCTAACTCATATTTGACAGTTTTATTTTATTTTTGATTTGTTTATTGATTTTCATATCAATGCACATTTTTAAACCTTCCTTTTGTATTGTAGTAATTATTGTACCATAGGTAAGACTGTTATAATCTATATTTCCTTAGTCATTACTGAGGACTGTTCTAATTTTTTGTGCGAACGAATTGGGTAATCAATTAATGAAATTTTATTTTTAAAAGGGTTGATTGCTATCATCCATTCTCATTACTCTGGACAAAAATATATTTTTGTACAAGTATAAATCACTTAAGGTTGGACACCTAAGATTGTTCAATTGATTATGGTCACGCGAAGTAATATCTCTTGGCATTCTAATGAAGTGTTTAATTATTGTGTAGAGGAGTATATTGATAGTATCATGTATTATTTCTTGATCTTCTCCAATTATTGGGGTTCCTTCAGCATTAATCTTAACTGCTGAAAGTATGGTATTTTAGATTGTTTTATGAGATATTTTTCCCACCAGGAATGAAGCATTCCTGTGACTAAAAGACTAATTACCTCATTGTGAGGCAAACCGTGTGTGTTTATGTAGCTGTTAGCTACCGTCACGATATGCTGTAAATTATTGAGAACTTCATGCTCAGAAAGTATATTAATATTTCATTCATACAATTTTTCCGCAGACACAAAAAATTGATTAACTAAAAAATTTTCAGAAACTTGAATATAAGAAGGAATAGGCTTTTTAGGCCATTTCCTTTATAATTTATTAATTTTAAATTTTTTAAATGTTTCTTCAATATTATGAATGTTTGAAGATTCGTGAATTGTGGAAGATTTATTGGTGGAATCTTGATAATCAATCTTTAATTCTGTAAGTAGTTTATCAAGAATATTTTCATGCCTAATTTTAAATTCTGATATACTGTCTTGATAAATGATCTTAACAATAGAAGATAATTCAACAGATTTATTCTTAAATTTTTGAAGCGTTTTATCAATCTGTTTATTAAGAGGAACAATATTTAAAGTCATTTTATCTGAAATATTTATTAAAAGTTTTTCTTTCAGAGTTTTCATTAGATTTAGGTTCATGAAGATCAATAACTTTATTCTCAATTTTGTCTAATCTGTTTCCTATTGTAATTAGACTTTGATTGGTGTAATTGAGTTGTTCAGCTAATTTTTTATTAGGTTATTCTTCCTTTGCAATCTTGAAAGGAGAAACAATGATTAAAATTTTGTATGGTTAATGTCCTTAACAGATGATGATTCATTAATTTCTAAAAATTTTAATTTTCTTCAGTTTTGTTAACGTTTGAAGATTCATTAATTGTGAAAGATTCATAGGTTGATTCTACCATATGATTTTCTGAATTTGAATTATGTCCTTCAATTCTTGAAGTTTATCATTAGTAAGTTTTTCAAATTTTGAATAATTATTTTGGTTATCAATCCTGCCAGAATAAGATAATCATTACTTTTTAAAATCTTTAATGTTTTTTCAATATTTGAAGATTTATTAATTGTGGAAGATTCATAGGTGGAGTATAACCTATGAGTATCTAATTCAGATATACTGTCGTGGTCAATAACCTTGATAGATGATTTAATTTCCAAATCTTTGGATGGTTCCTCAATATTATTTGAAAATTTATGGGATTCTGACCTACAATTTTCTTCAATATTATTGTTGGAAGTTTCATGAATTGTGGATGGCTCATATGTGAATTAATCCTATGGTTATCTGATTTGTCTCTTAAAAATTTTAACTTTTTGAGTATTTTCTCATCAAGAGTTTTCTCATAAAGAATTTGGAAGGGTTCAATGAATTCTTTTTTAGGTTGATAATTTTTATGATTAATTAAGATTTTCTCATGTGGTAGATGACCAGCAGTTACCACATTGGAGTTTTCTTTGACCCATTTAGATTTAAAAATTATTTTAATATTTTTCTCATATATATCATCGATATGATCAAGAAAAAATATATCAACTCTAAATTCTTGCATGAATGCTTTCCATTCAGCAAGTATGATTCTTCTTTGATCCATATTATATTTTTCTTTGAACTTATTACATCTATCAAGATTGGCTAGGTCATCATTTCCACTCTGGTTTATATTCTTGACTCATGGTACCTATATTTAGGACTAAGAACTGAGGAATAACAGGATGAAGGTTTCCTTAGAAATCTGATTCAGCGGGTGCTTCTACTTCGCCGGATTGTTCAGGCTTATTATCAAAGACTAGTTGAGTGACTTGAGAACTTGTGGCTATGCGTTTGAGTCTTAAATTTTTAATTTTTAAACTTTTTAATTCTCGTTCAAATTGTTAAATCCTAATATCTTGATCATTGTTATTGGATGATCCAAAAAAGGAATTCCTAGGGGCATGGACTGGCTATACTCCCTAATTTGTGGACTAGAACTAGAAGTTTGAAAATTAATTTCAATAGTACCATTCATGCGCTGTTGGATGTAATCTACATCTTCAATTGGTCTTTGAATTAGAGTAGGTTGACTTTCATTGGTTAAAAGCCAATTTGATGGTAAAGTAATATCAGACCACCAAATTATTTTAGGAACTCTAACATTGGCATTACTTTGACTAGATTGGATCAATATGGTTTGATTCTTTGGACTCCTATGACGACATGGAAATTTATATTTGTTTTAGTGACTTTGTAATGTATTCTAAAAGTTAAAGTTAGGGGTTGGATACCTTCTAGGACTTGGTAACCGCTAGTTTTCATATTCAAATTTAAAGTTTTAAAATATGATAGTCTGCTAAACTAATAGATAAATCTGAGAAACAATCAAAGTGGATTGGTCCATTACAAAGTGAGGATTTGATTAATTATAAAATACTATCATTAAAATTTATGAATCTTGCATATCGCAAGGCTAACAAGACATAGGTATTTATGCCTCTCCTTATGAGTGGTTTAACTCCTATCTAGACTAAACCAAAGTGAAGAAAATTATATCATTCTTCAATGTGATGTTTTATTGCATTATGGGAAAGTAATTGGGAAGTTCGTGCTATTTCCCAATAGCATATATTTTTTCAATTATTTTTACATGATGTTGAGGTTTGAAGGAAGCAACAGACCATGTTGATTTATAATATTTTTATTAAGAATTTTGAGTATATTCCACACCTTATGATCTACTTGATTATCTGTTGATTCAAAATGTTCTTCATTTATTATGTCTGGTATTGTGGTCATTGTAAACCTATTGCTACTAGAAGAATTACTTCTAAATAATCTACTCATGTCTTAAATAACTAAATTATTCTTATGATTGAAAATTTCATACTGTATTTTGATTGATAATCTGCTATGACTTCTACAACCTACTACTAGGTTGACTCTTCGCCACTTTGCCCCTACAACCACCTTACCCTCAGGATTTACGTATGTAAGAGGTCTTATTGTGGTGCCCAAAGTAAACCAAATAGAAACTGATACGTCAGATTCATAAATTAAATAATCAAATATTACAGAGAAATAATCAAGCATAAAAATAACCAGCCGCTTGGACGGATAGTGAGTTTAAATAAAAATAATTATTCATATAAGCAATTGAGCAACAATAAAAGTAATAACCAGTCATAACAGACAGTGAATAATTTAATTAAGTAGATGAATTAGGTAAATAGTAAATATCTCCACCAGGTTTGACTCTGGGAGAAAAAACTGGTTTGACTCTTAACTAGTTGGGGCCGTTTGGTACGGGATTTCCCCTTGGTAAAGTTAGTGGTAAACTTATTTTTCATCACTTTCCCATATTTGTTAAAAGTATTATAATTTGCCATGGTAAAGTTATTTAGCCTAGTTTAATAATAATCCCGTATTACTTTCCCTACTAGTTTCCTTCAAAGATCTACTTTACCAAATAGCTTTTCCAACTAACTTATCTATCTTACACAATTTTCAAAATAACTTTTACTTTCTCAAATCCCCATAAAAATATTATTATTTATTTCTACTTAATTTTAATATTTTATTTTTTTTAAGACCAAAGTCTCACAAAAGTGTTGTAAAATATCCCAATCTTAGAATCCCGTCATATCCCCTTCTAGTCCTGGTGGAACCAAACCGGTCCCGATACCGAGTTTTGAGATTTTTTTCGTCCCTTTCGTCCTTTGTCCTAAAAGACCCGTCCGCAAACTCGTCTCGGAGTTCTCCCATGAGATTAAAATATGTACGTTAATTGAAATGAATGAAATAAAATATTATATTTGAATTAATGATAGATAAACTCTTCATATATGCACAATATAAAATTTAAATGATTAAAATAAATGTTAATATTATCAAAATGGTGAAAGGGCCGTCCGCAAACTCGTCTCGGAGTCGTCCCGTGAGATTAAAATATGTATGTTAATTATTATTCTTTCTTTAATTTCTGTTATTTTTATTTTTCAATAATATAAAAAATGGTGAGAGGGTGAATTGGGTTTTTTTGAATTTTGTCAATATGTGTGGGAAAAATATGGAGATGAATGCATTTCCATGGACAAAAATTATGGAGAGATTTGATTGTTTTCATAGCAGAAGAAGACGACACCAACATATACAAACATTGGGTTCAGATTTAGCAGTAGATACGAAACGATACCAGTAAATTTCTCAATTTTCTCGCCAATGCTTTATACTCTTTTACTTTTCCTTCTTGTTGCTTCTTCGATTTGTCAGGTCCACTCATCACGAAAAGCCATCGATTCTCCTACAGCGGACCACACATTCCTGCCAGAGCGTGAGTTAAAGAAATCGAAGATGGGAAAATCTAAAATTTCATGGTGAGCTGAAAGACGAAAAGCTACGGTGCGATTATGGAGGTTTACGACGAGCTACAGACCTGTGTTTGGGAGGAAGAGCTGTTCGATTAGGAGAGGGGTAGGGGTTCAAGAAGAAAGTAGTTGCAGATGAGTGAGTTCACAAATTTGGAAGTTAGGTTTGAGGAAAAATAAGACCCAAAACGACGTAGTTTTGATGGGGGTGTGTTTATAATTTTAGTATTTCAAAACTACGTTGTTTTACACTAAACTAACAGATATATAACGGTGAATGAATGAAAGTTATTTTAGGCGGCACATGAAAAGTTGAAGGTCATAAATGACATAAATAATAATTCAAGGTTATAAATGACAATAACTTGATAGTTTGAGGGACTAATTTGTAATTTTTCCTTTATCTTTTATTTAACTATGTTGAATTGATTTGTACAATTTAAGTAATTTTTTTTTAATTTTTGGTGTAGTAAAAGAAAGATAATAGATTTAATTTTATTGATAACGGTAATAAATAGCTAATTTAAAATATCTATTATAATATATAAATAATACTTACTAAAAAATAATAAATATTTACTTACAAAAATAATAATAAATATTTATTAATTTAATTACTCTCAATATTCCATATAACTTTTCAAACAATTTTATTCAAATTTCTCAACAACTTTCTCAAGTATCATACTATACCAAACAAAGTAATTTTACTTTTCTAGTAATTTTTAAATTAATCATGTGTTACCAAACATGATTATCTTAAAAAATTTTCATCTAAATTTATCACTAAAACTTTCTCTACAACTTAATTTTTTCAGTATTATTATTTAACCCATACCAAACAACTTTTGGAGAGAAAAACTTGTATTTGAAATTCACGAATTTGTGATCTTTAAATTAGACGAATTGAACGAAATCGAAAAAATAAGAACCGATGACCGATTCGGTTCTGTTAGTTCGGCTAATTTCTGCATAGGTTGCAATCTTTCAAAGCAAAATCCCCTGAAACCCAATTCTCGAGCAACGCAAGCCAAACCCTAATCTCGGAGCCTGTTCTCAAACAGCGTCTGGGAAAAGATTTACTCGCAAAGATTTTCAGGGAAAGATAGAGAGAGAGAGAGAGAAGTAGTGACAGGAGAAAGAGAGAGCCATGGATGCTCTGAGAAAGCAGCTCGACCAGCTGATGGGTGCGAACCGAAATGGGGATGTTAGAGAAGTGAGCCGGAAGTATTTTGACCGCGACGTATGCCGTATGTACTTGGTTGGCCTTTGTCCTCACGAGCTCTTCCAGTTGACGGTATGATTGATTTAATACACGTCCATGCATTATATAATACCCGATCGTTCATCTTACTGTGAGCTACTTTTTTGTGCGTAGATAAATATTATTTCGTTTTTTGATAAAGTTGAAGAAGATTGATCGTTGCTGGGGAATGTATGTTATTGTTTGTGATAGAAGGCTGATATCTCTTAATTGCCATGGCATTTTTGTTCTAAAATTTGAATCCGTTCCTTGCTTTCGTTTCAGAAAATGGATATGGGGCCATGTCCAAAGGTCCACTCCCTGCAGCTAAGGAAAGAGTATCCATAATGAAGTCGCATATGTTAATTTTTAGAATATTTTCGTTATTCTGAAATGACATGGATGTAATTTCCCGTGCATGCAGTTTTTACTGTCCCAATATTTGTGGGTGTATGTTTTACCTCTGTATAATTTTCTCGAAATCTCCATTTCTTTTATAACATGCGATTCAGAACCTCTAATTGTATAGTCAATGAACAAAAGGTCGTAGCCATGCATGTCACTGAAAGTAACATGAATAATTTCTCTCTCTCTCTCTCTCTCTCGCTCTCTCTCTCATTTTCATGGTGTAAAGGATTTTATTTAATGTAAAACATTCTATTCCTCTGAGTCTAGTCTATATGATTCTTTGGAGTTTGTTTTAATGGACTAATCAAGGAAATTTTGAACTGTTTTGGGGATTCGGAGCCAATTAAAGTTAACATGTTACCGCGCCCTCTCCTAGAACAGACACATGTAATTATGTAGTAGAATGAGTACTCGGCCAATAGTTGAGACTAACAAATGGAATCAAGCATAGTGACATGAGTTTTGGAAGTTTCCAAATCTGTTCCAGTTGGTACTTAACTCTTGCCAGATATGAAGAAGCAAAAGCTAAGGGGACTGATAACTATGATCGAGACTTGGAGGATGTGATAGATCGGCTCATCATTGAGTGTGATAGGAAAATTGCTCGGGCTCTTAAGCGGCTTGAGGAGGAGGATGCAAAGGCTGCTATTGCAATTTCCGTGTCCGAGGTTACTCAGGTGACATTTAATACTTATTTCTATATTTGGGACTATGATCTTATTTTGCTCATAAGATCTTTTTGATTGAGTTAGTTTCTTGGTAATGCAGACGCCTGAGATAGTTGAGTTGTCTAAGCAGATAAAAGAGAAATTAAAGGAAGCTGATCAGCAAGGTAATTATATTGCTGCTGGTAGACCGTATGTATCTTTGTAAATATTTTTGATTCCCTGGACATATAAATAGGAGTGCCCTACTGATCAAAGGGTGCAGACCATTTATTTTTGTAAAGAAACTCTCTTTTTGAAGGTATTTATTATCATGAGTATTTGCTTCATAAGTTGAATTGTTTATCATTATCTTCCTTATTCTCGTTTGAATAGTATGTGGATGTTCAATTCATGTTGCTCAACATTCTTGATTGCCTATGAACATGTCTGCGAGCAGCGCATGAATGTTCTATAAGTCTATGTCTATCTATAAACGTGAATAGAATTAGTTTGATGTGACATATACGGTATATACCATTGTTCTACTTGTCAAAAATGGAGTTTGTTGGGGAAGATGTTTTCTTGCCATCAGATATTGGGGTATTTGTAAAACTTGTCTATCAATCCGAGCTTTTAGTTTATATATGGTGTTAGCATTGAGGAATGTAGTCGAATTTGGGTTTACTAGTGCGAGTAAAGAATATAGAGGTGCTTCTTTTGTTATATTCTTCTATTGGCTACTTTAATAGGTTGCCATGGTGGCTGTAGCCGTAGTTAAAACTAGGACTCTTCAACATGTTCTTTTTTCTTTAGTTCTGAACATCGAAGAGGGTATTGTATTTGTGATAGTACTTGAAAGTGCATGTACAGACGATTAATGCAGATGATCTAGAAAAAGGTGCCTAACTATTTAGTAAATCCAGTTTATGAAGTTCCTTGTCAATATGTAGATCTTGAAGGTAAGACTGATCTTAAGATTCGGGCTCTGGAGGTTGTAGAAGAACTCCGAACTAAACGAGCAGACAAACAGGTAAGACAACGACATTAGAACATCATTATCTCAGGACAAAAACATGTTGTACAACTCTTCACCTGCGTGGCTGCATATTAAATTCCAGAATTACCTAAGGGTTAAAAGGATCTTCTTTGTTGATTAATTTTCTGACTCATGTATGTGTAATTTGTGATAGTCCATGCTTCTCCTAGACGCTTTCAATAAAGATAGGGCATCTTTACCTCAACCTTTGCCGAATCCACCACCTTTAGCACCCATACCTGTCGCGGCTCCTGATCCTCGCACGCAGGAGATGATAAATGAAAAGTTGAAGAAGGCAGAGGATCTTGGTTAGTTTATTAGCAGTTTTATTTCATTGGTTATTGACTTTCATTGTTGTATCAGGAGTGTGGCATCTTATCCTCTTAGAAGCATAGTTTTTCTCCCCAGTTGACACTTACTAGATTTCTATGATTAGTAGTTTTTTTTTCAACCTCGTTTGAAGGTTGCGCAACAAGATTTTTGTAAGCTGGTCTTGTTTCAGTCAGCTCAATTTTGTCTCTCCATCAAGTAATTGTGCCTTCTGTTTCCTCTCTCCCATTGATGTTTTCTGAAGCCTCTTGAATAGCATTTTGGATTTTTTTCCTCTTAATACAGTACTTATAAAAAAAATCCAAAACACCTGTTTCTTTTCTGACTCCTTAAATTATTTTGAAGTTTTTGTTAGTTTTTTAAGTTTCCATTAGGAAGTATATCTGTAGGTAATGTCATTGTCCTATCTTCAGTTGATCTCATATTGACTGTATTTACTAGTTCCTTGCAAATGGGTGTGCTTTTTATGCTCTTTCCATTTTGATGAGATGTGGTTCATGCATGGCTCCTGAGCTCCATTCCTTCTTCAGGTGAGCAAGGATTGATTGATGAGGCACAAAAAGCATTGGAGGAAGCTGAAGCACTTAAAAAGGTTCTTCTGCCAACCCCCCCCC